>VDFB02058242.1:51384403-51510729 GCA_007258455.2 Sequoia sempervirens
ATTAATTAAATAAGAATATTTAATTAATCCGCATGTACACGCAAATGAGTTAGAACTGGAGGATTGCATGATTAGACGAAGAGATTACTCGAAGACGCCACTCAGACATTAAATTAATAGTTAACTGAACGATTAAAATAGATGTCGAGTTGAGTAAAAGTGAATATTTAGATAACTCACATAATTATCTAAAATATAGAAGAATGTGTTAAAATAGAATTAATGAATTAAATAATTCATTTAATTCAAGACTCGATATTTGAAGAATAATTAAATAAATAATATTTATTTAATTATAGCTGAAGTGTGATAAAGAGTAAATTAAATAAGAATTCTATTTAATTTAACCTAAGAATAAGGTTAATTAGCAAGATAATTAAATGCCGCTATTTAAATTAATTAGAAGAAATAAACAAAGACGGAATTAAATTAAATTAAGATTATTTAATTAATTAGAAGAAATAAAAGAAGATGAATTAATTAAATAATTGAGATTATTTAATCAATAGAAGAATTAATGTTAAGGTGAATTAATTAAATAATTAAAGATTATTTAATTAATGACCATGAAAAGGAATTATGATGAATGTGAAGTCAGGCTTATACTAGATTTCGTGTCTACAACTACTCTACTAAACTGGCAGGGAGAAGAATTTTGTGGAATTAACACAAATGATTCTCTAGTTGCAGCAAACACAAGAGCAAAGAAAAGAGCTCTAGAGCTTCAACAAACAACTGATAAAGGAAAATCAGTAGTTGTAGAACCATCTACATCAACTACATCACAAGTGCCTCACATTTTGTAGTGGAATCAACAAGTTATTGCTAAGGAGAAGCCCCACATGCAAGCTGATCATGCTGGTATAAAGGTACATCAAAAGGTATGTTGGCACTCTCAAATTTCCTAAATTTGAAGTCCCCATTTCAAATTTTTTGCCTCTACACTCTCAAAAGTGCATTTGAGAAATCTGCCTAAGTGACCCACTTTGGAGGGTCGTAATTTGAAGCCAATTATTTTTTGAGCAAAATACCTTTGTAGAATCACTCATGTGTCCTATGTGAGTATGCATGCCAATTTTTAGCTTCCCACAATGAGTTTTGATAGGGTTTCAAAAAGTGAAGTTGGAGGGTTTTGGCACTGTTATGTTATTTACAAACTTTCATTTCTACAAAGTAGCCTCCCGTTTGAGCTTACATTTTGTAACCGAATGATCGTCATGCCAAAATGAATGTTGTTCTACATTTTCCATGCCAAGATGAGATCACATGTCATTTTTCAGAGTCTCATGAGTTGATTTACTATTTTTAGCAGATCAAAACCAAATGGAATTTTTCCTATTTTGTATTTGCATTGCTAACAACCTTTCTAAGAGGTCAACTTTGACCTTCAGTATCTTTTGATGGGAGATGATTCAATCCAAGCCCTCTTGCAAATGTGTTCACTGCACCAAGATGATCTAATGTGTCTAGTGGAAACTCACTAGGAGTTGATTTGATATTTTCGCAACTAGGTGATCTCTTGAGTTTTAATTGGTTCTAAACAACTGATTGTTGTAGAAAGTTCGAGAGGGAAAATTTTCCAATTAATAACTTTCACCTCATGACTCCTTTTTCTGAACCATCTTTTGCATTGCACTCTCTAGACCAATGGCTGCATTGCAAGTTTTTATGGTTCTAGAAGGTCGTCTGACTAGTTTGCAAAGCCGATTTCAAAGCCAACTTGGCCATTCTTCACCATTTTCCAAATGTGCCAGAGAACAACTTTTAATGAAAACCCATTTTGTGTTTTCACTCTAGAAACACGCAGAAGCTTCCCCAGTTCAGTTTGAGCATAAAAGTTGTTTGAAAACAATTTTTTTTTTAGCCAAGTCCACATGGGACCCGACATACTTTGCACGGTTATGAGCTTGTAAGGGTTCATGTTGAAATACAATCTCTCAAGGACAAAATGTGAACTCATGAGTAGCCATGTCATAAAGAGCATAGTCAAAATGGAGTAAAAGCTTTGAAAGGAGGGACTTGTTCAAGCAAAGGATTAGAGGAGTTCTGTTGGATATATCAATACTATATGCTTTGAAAGGAGTTGAACAAGGGAAATTTGAGGAATGGAAATCATCCTAGTGATTCAATTCATGGGATAGAATTCATATTTTTATTATGCTTTCTCTTAATGGAACAAATGTTACCTCCGATTCACATACATCATCTGTTGATTGATTGAAATCCAAAGTGGCATAAATGTGAAACAAAAAACTCATAATTTGAGGAAGCCTAATCTGCACTGACAAATTTTATAGCTTGATACCAAAGGACAAATAGTGGCTTTGAAATTCTATCACATGGATCCTCTAACCCAGTAATAAAGTAGTCTTGTTACTATGATGAGATTTCAACAGATTCTAAGCGATTGGATGATTTTATTGAGTAATATGACTGTATCTTTTGTCTCTTAGAAATGCTTGTGATTGCTAAATATAATCGACTCTCTTTGTTCCATAACTTCAAGTTTTTACATTTATGAGACCCTGTCATCGAAGGAAGTGATTTAGGGCCTTGAAGTTTTCAGGATAACATTAGGTGAAAAAATTAAGGGCGTGGTCTACACTTCTAAGAGGAGATGTCATTGTTTGATGTATTGAATGAATTTTTTGAAATTTCCTCAATATGAGGAAGCAAGGGAACAACTTACTCATCAAGGATTTGTTAAAAATACTGCATAAGTCTCAATAAGAGTAACTCAAGGTAGCCATGCACAAATAAAGAGGGCACATAATCTACTAAAAGGAAAGTCCAGATGAATGTGATCCCAGATAGCACATACACAAAATGGATATATTGAGAATGCTTTAGAGTAACCTGTTCCAATAGTGGAGACATCCATCAAAGCATGAGAGACCACACGCAATAAAAGGGCACAAAATGTGCAAACAAGAAGAGATGGGGCAAAACCAGCAAGATGATGGGCATAGAACACAATAAACAAAAAGTGGACTTGAGCTGTCTGGAGTGGATCATGCACCAAAGGAGAGAATTCACTAAAATGCATTTGTTGAAGAGCTCTCAAAAGCATTCACCATGCCAAGCAGAGAAATTTTGTTTGAGTGATAACACAACAGGAAGAAGATCAAGGGTACATTGCTGATGAAAGAACAAGAGCAACACATTTTTAAGAATCTCCCAACAAATGTGGTTTTAGAGAATGCCATGAATTTCTATATACGCCCATCAAAGTCTAGAGGATGGAGGAGTGACTACGTTGAAGAGGTAGCCATGGGAAATGAGTACCCACAACCACAATGCTTTATGAAGGAGGCACTATCACCATGAAAAAAATGCATTTGTTGAAAAGGCTGTAGGCACATAAGATGAAAGTTGAGACTTTGATGAAAGAATGGAAAGAGCTATAGTAACTCTCAAGCGACATGACAAAGTGAATAGCGCGGTTCAAAACAGAGGGATATGGAACATCCATTAAAGCACAAAATACAAAATTGAAGACCCTAAAAAACTCTTAGCAGAAGCAAGGAAAGCTCGAGCCATGGTAGAGGCCACACACCAAATTAAGGCCTTCAGTAACTAATAAAAACAAATGAAACATAAACTCTCAAGAAAATGTATAAAATGGTTGGCGCATTATTAAATAGGGCAGCATCAAATGTATCAAAGAGGGCAGAGTATGCATAAAGTGCATGGAAAATTGGGAACACATCATATGTTAAAAGTATTTAGTAACTTTCAAGCAAATAAATAGGGCGTATGGCTGCAAAATGGAATGCCATGAGTCATAGACACAAAATGATCTATCAAAAGACTTTAGAAACTCTTATGCAAATGTTGGTTGCCACACACTAGGCTAGAGGAGAATGGGTTTAAATGCTGCAAAGATAATCTTCAAAGGAAATATTCTAGAGAAGGCAGCACTGGAATAAAAAGAACAAGGTACGCATATTTACCCTAGGGAAGCCAGTGCGCAATGAAGAGAATGCCAAGTGATTTCAAAGTAAAGTGCAAAGCTAGTGAGTAGCAGATCAAGCTTACATACCAAAATGACAATAGTTGAAAGCCTGCATGGTTTGATGAGAAATGAGTATTCATCAAAGTAGATATGTCAAAGTCTTTAGAAACTTTGAAGCAAACACGCCAAAGGAAGGAGATCGAACCATGGTGGGTGTCTATTGAAGCATGGATAGCAATCTTCTGGGCATCAATTTGTAGAGAAAGAATCATGTTGTGTTTGTGCCGCCATGACTCACAGTGAAAGAAATTGCAGAGCACAAGTGAATGAGTCACAAACAGGAATGAGAAGATGAATTAGGGAAAATGGAAAGAAAAATGAAATCAACAATGGAAGATCAACAGTGAGGCAGTGAGATGAAATCTCAGCCTCACCCCACTGGCTTGTAGGTTTAAAGTGTTCGATGGTTAATTTGCACGGGGTTAGCGTGAATGCACCACGTGGCAAGTGTGGGCCTGACAAGAATGGAGGTCACTTCACGGTTTGCTTTCATTTGCTTTTAATTGGGGCAATACATTTAGTGCATATTGTTTTAACTTAAAACAATGAGAAAATATAAAGGAGGATCTCGATAAAACATTAAGAAGCTGCCATACCTCAAAAAGGTAAATGAATGAGGTAAAAACTAAAGGGGTGAGATATTTTATTGCTAAGCAATAAAGTTTAAAGTGCAAGCTTTAAATCACCCAATGGAATTTTGTTTTAAAAGAAGGGTAAAATCTACTTTGCCTGGGATAATTTTTCTTTAAAAAGGGATGATCTCTATATTTAAAAGGCACAATTTTAAATGTGAGGTGCATGGAATGCACGGGTAAAATGAATTTTGCCTCGTGTAGTGTTTTTTCTTTAAAACGGGGCTTTACACTTTTAAATGGTAAAGTGAAAAGTGTAGAGGAATTATGGGTAAAATATTCTCTACTGGGAGAATAAAAAAGGCAAAGGAGAATATTAAAAAGTGCATGAAGGAGAAATATTTTACTTGGTTAAAGTAAAATAATGTGTAGCAACAAAAATAAAAAAGATCTATAAAATGTTTTCACGGGAAGTAGAACAAGGCAAAGATATTTTCTCTTTGCTACTGGGTGAATGTGGTATTCATCACATGGAGAAATTTTTAGTTGCAAAACAAATCACAACAAAGGAAGATTTGAGAGGCAGAATATGTTTGTTGAAGAAAGATGAGAGAGACTTTGCTTGCTGCAAATCAACGAGAATTAGGCTTCTAGATGGCACCATCAGATTGATTTTCTAGAGCCTTCTCTTCTTCTCTCATTTGTAAGAAGATTTAGATTTTGA
Organism: Sequoia sempervirens; assembly: GCA_007258455.2. Taxonomy (NCBI): domain Eukaryota; kingdom Viridiplantae; phylum Streptophyta; class Pinopsida; order Cupressales; family Cupressaceae; genus Sequoia; species Sequoia sempervirens. The sequence continues at coordinate 51,389,715 of VDFB02058242.1, forward strand.
GGTTTTGTATTGGGATGGGTAGATAGAGAAATGTTGAAATTCTAAGTTATTTGGTGTCTATAAGCTATAATTTTTCATTTCATGAGTAAATACAGTCAATTTATGCAAATAAATCATGAAAGTGTTTGCACATTCATGAATATCTTCAAATTGTCTCCATACTTGTACAATTAAATCATATGAATTCAATAATACCAAGTATATTGAGTTTGTCATCTCAAATTTCATAAGATTATGTTATTTGTTTGTGGGTCTATTTCAAAGAAATGGTTAAATACTTTGAGTAGATAACAGTGATTTCAAATGTGCAGGTTCGATTTGGTAAGGAGAATTTGATTGATAACAGGAGAGGACTTGTTAATGTAAGACATTAACATTTGATGCAAAGCATTAACAATTTAGATCCACTAGTTGAATATCATTTGCTGATGAAGTTGTTTTATGAATTTGACTCCATGGCCCAAGCATTGATTTATCTTGTAGCTTAGTGCATCTTTGAAACATTCTTTAAATTCAAAATCATTTTAATCCCTATTGTATTGTGTTGAGTCCTGCTTCCCAATTACTGAGTTAGTGTTGATATACCAAGAATTTAGCTAGATTTGAGGTTATTAATGCTTTCCTTGGTGTCTTCATTGGGAATTATCTGCTATAAAAAGAAATGTTAGTGTGTATGAGTAAATTAATTTTTGGGCATTGTATAGGTTGATCCACCTTGGTCTTACAGAGCCAGAAGTGTAGAAGATCTTAGTCTTTGACTGAATCTTGTCAATTGGCCAAATCCCCAATTAAATCTGATCATTAGAGAGTGGCTAGTCTATAGGATTCAATTGGTTTGGTTTGATTTGGAGCACCAACAAGGTAAAACCAACTATGCCTTTTAACATCATTGAAAATATGAAAAAGATGAATGTAACAATTTCTATGTGGGACTCATTAGCTATTCCAGGCCAGAAAGACATGTTACAGTCAACTTTGTCAAATTTGAAAGTGTCGGATGAGCCACTAGTAGGTCAAGTCACAACTGTCTTCACAAATAATCCTCAAGATAATGATAAACAACCCATCAAAGAAACTGGTAAGGATATCAAACCACCTCCATTTTATGTGTCTGTGATCATAGGTGACAAGCTAGTCCATAACTATATGGTGGATAGTGGAGCTAGTAGCTTTGTAATGCCAAAGCAGATTGTTGATAAACTAGGACTAAAGTATCAACCTTTAGAAAAGGGAGTTATTCAATTGGATGGAACCTTAGTCAATACTTTAGGTGTTATCAAAGATTTGAGCCTTACTCTTCATGCTTGTCCAAAATTTTCAATTCCACAAGATATATGTGTAATAGATCTTCCACCTTTCTTTGCTTTGTGTCTATCAAGAGACTTTACAACCATGATAGGAGGTTATGTTTCAGCTGATTGGTCACATATGTTGTTTAGAACTAGATATGGAACTAAGGTTACTATTAAGTCTGAAAAATTGGCCAAGGATCACATTGAGCCATACAATCCAAGTGTTATCAATGTTGTTCCTACTACTGTAGACACAAATTGTATCATTTTTACTGACAGTGAACTTGTTGTTGCTCAAGAGCTACAAGCTGAAAGTGTTCCTGATGTGCTGTTACATGAATGGGAAGTAGAAAATGTAATGGATAGTCCTAATGATCTCATTCAAGATGCTGGTATGGGAAATTATGTGCTTCATGAACCTGATGCAGAGGTTCCAAACCTTGAAAAGAGTACAAATCAATTGCTTGAATAACAAGATGAACTTTGGGAGATGTTTGTTGATGGCTCCAGAAGTAAAAATGGAGCTGGTGGAGGTGCAATGTTTGTTTCTCCATAGGGTGATAAGTATTTTTCAGCTTTCCGTTTTGCTTTTGCATGCTCTAATAACATTGTTGAGTATGAGGGACTTATTCAAGGTCTTGAGTGGGAAAGAAAAAGAGGAATAAACTGCCTAAAGGTCTATGGAGATAGTGAATTGATCATCAATCAAGTTAGAGGCTTGAATGTTGCTAAGAATAATGCATTAAAGTCCTACAAAAATAGAGTGTGGGATATAATAGAGGAATTTGATGCCTTCAACTTGATTTCTATCCTAAGAAATCAAAATAAACATGCTGATAGACTTGCAACAATTGGAGCAACAGTTTGATATCCCAAATGATATCAAAAAGGAGAAAATACAATAGTATGTCAAAGTGGTTATCAGGCCATCAATTCCTAACAACAACATCAACTGGCAAGTATTTGACAGGGATGAGCAGATCTTATCTTTTCTACTCCAAGAGGACTAGTTTTCAGTAATGAATCAAGAGAAGTTTAAACAACAGTATGATGATCAAGTCATACAGTTGAAGAAAAAAAAATTACCCAAGGGTTTGGTTACCTTGGAGTCTATTTTCAACACTGATGGCCAGCTTAAGAAGAGTAAAGTTAGCATTCAAGTGAAAGAAGACCATTATGAAGAAATTGAAATCTTTAAAGGTAAGCTTCTTAAGTTAGGAAAAATATGTTTAGCTGAAGATAGAAAATATTTTATTGCTTTATGCAAAGAGTTTCATGATGTTTTTGCTTGGCAATATTCTGATTTAAAGGTTTTGACCCTCATATTGCACAACACACAATTGAATTAGAACCTGATGCCAAGCCTGTTAGGAAAAAGAAGAGACCTTTGAACCCCAAGCTTGAACCTTTAATGATCAAAGAGCTAACCAAGTTGGTTGAGGGGGGTATTGTATTTCCAATTAAACACACGTCTTGGGTTTCTAACCTTGTTCTAGTTAGAAAGAAAAATGGGGAGATAAGATTATGTGTAGATTTTAGAGATCTTAATAGGGTATCTTTAAAATATCATTACCCCTTACCCTCCATGGAACAAATTCTTCAAGTTGTTGCTGGTTCAGAGAGATTTTCTCTTCTAGATGGTTATTCTGGTTATAACTAGATTTTAGTCAGGGAAGAAGACCAATATAAAACATCATTTACAACAAAGTGGGGCACTATGGCCTACAAAAGACTGTCTTTTGGCTTATCTAATGCTGGTGCCACTTTTCAAAGGGCCATGGATATGGCGTTTTAGAATTTAATTTATAAATTTTTGCTTGTTTATCTAGATAACATAACAATATATTCCAAAAATAAAGATGAACACTTGTCACATCTCAAGCAAGTTTTTGAAAGATTTAGAGAGTATGGTATATCTCTCAATCCAAAAAAGAGTATTTTTGCAGTTCACGAAGGTAAACTGTTATGACACATAGTGTCAAAGGAAGGAATTACTATTGACCCTGAAAGAGTCAAAGCAATACTTGAACTACCATTACCCAATCATAAGAAAGGATTGTAGAGCTTTTTAGGAAGAATCAACTTTTTGAGGAGATTCATACCTAATATTGCAAATCTGTTGCAGCCTTTGACTGCCATGCTTAAGAAAAATGCAGTTTTCAGTTGGACTAGAGAAGCCAAAAATAGTTTTGAAGCAATCAAAGAAGCTTTAGCATCAACCCCAACATTGGTAAATCCAGATTTATCAAAGGATTTCATTCTATATGCTTTTGGTAGCATTAGTTTATTTTTTGCTATGCTGGTTCAAAAAAATAATGATAATTTAGAGTAGCCAATAGCCTTTTTTAGTAAAGGTTTGGCTGATTATGAGCATAAATATACTTTTGTCGAAAAAAATGTTCTTGCTGTAATTAGAAGCTTAAAGAAATTTAAGCCTCTAATCTCCAACAACAAGATTCATCTTTTAGTTGCACACCCTAGTGTGAAATAATTTTTGCTGAGCATAGATCTGAATGAGAAAAGAGCAAGGTGGATCACAAAAGTTATGGAGTTTGATGTTGATATTAAAATTACAAAACTTGTCAGAGGTAGAGGATTGTGCGAGCAACTTGCCTCAACCCCTGAAGATGCACAAAAATTAGAAATAGAAACTGTTTTAGTCAATGATAATGAGCCTCAGAATGTTGCACCTGCATTAGCAACAAGTTGGGTTCAAGATATGACCCATTTTCTACAAACTGGTGAATGCCCACCAAGTCTAGATAGAGCTAAAAGAAGATACTTACGGTTATAGTCAATTCCATATGTGCTCATTGATAATAGTCTTTTCAGGAAAGATCTAAATGGTGGTTTATTAAGGTGTATTGATACCAATCAAATAGAAAAGGTGCTTCATGAATTTCATGATGGAATTTCAGGAGGTCACTTTGTTCCAAGAACAACCTAGAAAATTATGAGAGCCAGTTATTATTGGCCAAGCTTATTTAAGGATGCCTATGCTTGGTCAAAGAAATGTGTTAAATGTGCTTTATTTGCAAGAAAGGAGAAATTGCGAGCTATACCTTTGCAGCCAATTCAGGTTGAGCAACCCTTCATGAGATGGGGAATTGACTTTATTGGACCAATAAATCCACCTTCCAGTGCTAGTCACAAGTGGGTACTTACAACCACTGACTATTTTACACAATGGACATAAGCAATAACTTTGAAAGAAGCTAATGAATCTTCAGTTTTAAGTTTTTATGAGGACATAGTAACCACATTTGGAGTTCTTGATTCCATCATTTTAGATAATGCTCTTGCATTTATGGGATTAAGAGTTACAGATTGGGAAGTAAGAAATGGAATCCATCTAAATACCTCTTCAAATTATTACCCACAGGGTAATGGTTTAGCTGAAAGTACAAATAAAAATCTGATCAAAATTATTAAAAGAACTATGGAAGAGAATCAAAGAGTTTGGCACACCAAATTGAAATCTGCTCTATGGGAAGATATAATAACCCCTAAGAGGTCAATTGGTGATTCACCATATGTTCTAGTTTATGGAAAAGATGCAAGACTGCCTTTATATGTAGAGCTACCAACTCTAGACATTTTACATCAATTGGAGATGTTTGAAGAACATGACCCAATGTCTGTAAGATATGCAGAGCTCATGGAGCTTGAAGAAACAAGAAATAAAGCAATGAAGACTTTGGAGTATCATCAACTCAAAACAAAGAGAACCTTTGATAAGAAAGCTACACCCAAAGTTTTCAAAGAGGGTGATGTTGTTATCAAGTGGGATGTGTTGAAGAGTAGGCCAGGTAAACATTCAAAGTTTGACAACTTCTGGACTGGCCCATTTGTCATCACTGAATGTAAAGAGCATAACACATTCTAGTTATCAAACATGGATGGAGAAATATTACCAATCCCAGTTAATGGGATTCACCTCAAGCACTGTTTTGAGGTATGACTTACCATTGTGCATATTAGGTTAGGTTTATGCTTTCAATAAAGTGCTACCACACTATAGTTTAGCTGTAAGTTTCATTCCCTAAGTATTGTTCCAGCATAGTAGGTAGTTTCATTTCAACATTTTTGCCTATTTTCAATAAGTGTCCCAATATTCTAATGAATCTCAAGTGAGTTACAACTATGCACAAGTTGTTTTAGGTTTGCCACTAATTTTACTAAGTGACTCCATACCCAATAGAAAAATCTAGGCTACTGGTTTACATGTTTAGCAGGCAAAAATCCAACTGATGTCAAAAAAAATGTTACCAAATTTTCACCTATGGCTCAATCAGGTAGAGCCCATTGATATTTAACAGAAGATGGTACATTTTCTATCTTTCATACATTGCATTCATGTGTACAAATGAAATTACTTAAAGATTACACAAATTTAAATCATTTCATTTATACAGATGCATGAAACATAAGAAAGATTTTGCAAATCTTTTCTAAAAAAGGTAATCTTTATTGAATGTAGAAATGTTCATTGACTCACACAAGCCGTGAGTTTAAATTTTTACTTATTCAATACAAATCAAGATAGACATATACATGAATAAGTAAATGAAGAAGAAAAAATGTGCATATAGGGAGAGTAATCAGTCATTGTCTGAGAATGACTGGTTCTATTGTGTCTTCTTGTTCAACTACTGCCTGAGTTGTCTTGACCTTCCTAGCTCCTAGGTACTCCTAATTCCTGCATTAAGTCATAGCAATGTGTTAGAGCGGTGCTCTAAGCAATGAAAAGTTACATACCATACATGATCATTTACCTATGCATGTATAAATTGATCATGATGTGCATTAAATAAGTTATGTGTGCATTTTAAGAGTCCCATAAAAACCATTGGAATCATCAAAAAAACCTAAAACATTCATATCCTAGATTTTCCTAACTTGTTTGCTTCATGTGCACCTACAGGTGTAATCATGTCTTTGTTTTGATCAATTGAAAAATGGGTGGTGGAAATGTGGCTCCCACAAGGGTTGAGCCTAGCTCATAGTAATGATTGCATCATCTTTATGAATGCACAATCTTTTATGAATATTCTAAGTGCATATGGAATTACATTGTACAATAGTTGATATCAATCATGATTACTTCATAATCATAATGCAGAAGAGTACACAATGTTAGGAATCTTTAACAACAACAAATTTTAAGAGTACAATCATAGGTCTATTGAGGCAAAAATAAATGCATTTAATGTGAACAGTTTTGATAGAAGTTTTATTAAGTTCATAAGTGAGTTCATTGTGTGAGCAGATCTTAAAGAAGGCAGTGGCAGTCATCACTATATGCAGTGATATGTTGACTATTGGAAGGATGCCATGACAATCATAACATGAAAGATTCTTTACAATAAAGTGATTAAAAGGACAATCCAATGGAAAAAATCAAGGACAACGCACTTAAGATGTAATAGTAGAAGCTGAAAATTTCATGTGACAACTATTGAGAGAGATATTTCATCATAAACATACATTATGAGAGATGTTGAATGATAGAAGGCCAATATATCTAAGTTATACTTTCATTCTACATGTATTTCTTTTGCAAACTCAAAAATCATTTAACTATGAAATTGAAGTAACAACTTCTACTTTCAGAAGGGTAAATATATGTAAATCTAGAATAGAAGAAATCTCAATGCTACAGAAGATTCTAACAGTCAACATATCACTGCATATCATCTGTAGGAGGTATTTTTTCTAGGAATAAGTGAAAAGTAAACAGTTTAGTTGTTGCAAAGATTCTTTAAATTTTTTTGAGTTTATAAAGTTCTTTGAAACATAATGCTTATTAACAAAAAATGGAAATAATGGCCATTTACACATATAAAGTTATCCATGAAGGAGTCCCTCTATATATTGTGTTTTGAAAGCTGTAGGATATTTTAAGAGTACCCTTCGAGGGTTTTTACACAAATAGAGGAGGCCGAGCCAAAATTCTATTTCATATGAAAGGAAAAACCCTTAGCTTGACAATGGAGATCAACAAAATTTGAAGATGGAGCCTGCTATATAAAAAACCTATGAAATATGTATGGTTGCTCATAGCCATAATTATGATATTATGAAAAACATAGTAAAGGATACCCAGAAATAATAAGTCCACAGCTTGTAAGGAAAATGGATGGCCGCTATAAAACAAAGCACCAAATCATCATAAATACAAAACAAAGAAACAAAGGAGGATTTATCTAGTAGTAGAAATCCCTTAAGCAAATAATGAAGCCACGACTATGGGAGGTGTATTAAATACACAAAAGGTGCAAGGTAAATGGATTGAATGCATTTACAAAAAATATCATGCCAAATAAATGCGTATTAAGAATAGAGGATCCCTTGAATCCTTCATGGAACTTTCTCAGGGTATAGTGAAAACCAAGTATTTGCAACATGTATGGTCATGGTCTAAAAGGATTTTTCTTCTCAAAACACAAAGGAAAATCAATTGGGGTTTATTGTTAGAACAAATGCAGAGAGAATAGGAGCTTGACCTATTGGTAAAGTGCAAACAGGGAAGCCAATACAAGAGACTAATCAAAATATATAGAAAAATCACAAGGCCGCAGCCTGTAAGCTCTTAGTGAGCTTCAGATTCAAAGAAAAAACCAAATATTGAAGAAGATCAAATATTACCTTATGTTTTCTGCTTCAAATCTTTAGAAAATTCTTCACAATGGCATACAAAGGAGATCTCCAAGCAGCTTGGTAGTGGTATAGACTTCTTGCTGAAGCTTCTTGAAAATGAGATAATGCTTTTCTTTCTTTTGATTTTAGGGTTGAAACCCTAAGTTAAGTAGAGGTTGATAAAAATATGGCATTTTTTCCTTGTTTTTACAAAAATATGTTGCAAACTAATGCCATTGTAGGTTTTTCTTTTCAAAGACTTAAGCATTTTTCACTTTTTGACTTAGCAAACTTTTGTCTATGTTCATGCTGATACATGGAGATTAAGTTCTTTTGTTTTGCATTTACTTTATATTGTAAAATGCTTGAATTAAATGATGTTTTATGAGTCATTTAATTTAAACATTATTTTTCAAATGCAAAAAATAGGAGACATGTGTTAATATGACTAAGTCCAAGGAGGATAATGGAGAGATATGCTTTGAGTTATGTCATTTGAGAGAATCTTGGGGAGTTGAAGTTTTTTTGCAAACATATGCCACAAATATTGGAGCTATTTTTCTGATTCTTTATGAGCTTTGGAGGGTATTTTGGAGCCATTTTGAGTTGTAATCATGTTTGACATGTTCAAACTTGACCATTTCAATACTTTGGAGCTTTTATGGATAAAATCTAGTTGCTATATTTTTTGGCTTTTTGAAGCCATCCGACCCAAGAAGCTTCTAGAACCTGTTTTGGTGGAGCTTGCTTACTTAGTCATTTTTGGACTCATTTTGTAATCAGTTCTTGATTATGTAGTTTTCTAGACTTAGTGACTTTTGAAGTCCTTTGTAAAAATTTTGTAGACTTTTGTAACTTAGTATTTTGGCTTGTATAACAGTGGATATCATGGATAAACAATAAAGATAAGTATCTTACCTTCTTAGTTCTTCTTTTCTATTGTGTGCATGTGTTTGATTAATGAATTTACTTATGAATGTTTTCTAATTCCTTGTAATTTCTGCCTCAAACTTAGCACCTTTTGCAGAAATATATGCATATTGCAGGTCATAAGTTGTATCAAAAATTTGTGAATGCTTCTAGTTGTGAGAGTAATCTTTCCCTCTAAGAGTTTAGCATCTTAAAAAAATTCTTCTTATGAAATACTTATGCAAGAAGCATATGAAGCTAAGTAGTGTGAGTTAAGCTTTATCATTTGATTAGTTTGTGTTTGTAAGTTGTTCACAAGTTAGCTTAACAGTTAGGTGCATCACCATAGAGATAAAATTATTTGAGTTTATGTTATCTTTTTACTCTTTCCCTCAACATAATTAGTTGTTTAGGTGAGTACCATAGGAAGCCATCCTTCTCCAGAGGTATGGTCTCATTCAAAGTGAGGTCATTCCCATGTTTCACTAGATAGTTGAACAAAAAGTTCAACAGGGTGTAAATTGAAGTGATAACAGGTGTAATAAGGAATATTTTTGGCTCGTTTGGAACTTCTTCAACATGCCCAATCATTGAGTCATATGTGGGAGAGATATTGTAATATGATACATACTTGATGCCATTATGGTATGAAATATTGCTAAACTCTGTTGATGGGTTTGGACCTTTTTTTACAATAGTATCTTGATGTATGTATGATTCCACATGTTGTGATGAATGAATACCATAAATGTGTCCCACCGTGGTATCATGAGTATGGTTTAAATTTTTTTGAGGTTGATGCTTTTCCTAAATATTTTTCTTTGTATGATCAAGCATAGGATTTGTGTAAATTTTCATATTTTTATTCCTATATTTTTTATCGACATCAATGCCTCCTTGTTCAATAAGATCTATTAGATGTTTTAGTCTAATTTTTTGTTTGTTTGTTATGACCTTTGTATCGGTGAAATTCACAAAAAAATATCATCTCTATAGCTACAAGGTTTGAATTGTGGCTCTTGATAGTTTGAGAAATCTGGGAGTGTGATAAGGTTAGAATGTATCAACCTCTTCAACACATCTTCCATAGGTTCCCCTAAGGGAGAGAATTGTCATTTAGGAGCACTGTTTGTTCTTTGGGGCACATGTTGAGTGTTTGTGGCATTGATTTTTGTTTGATTGTTTGGTGGTTACACATTTTTTTGCTGCATGTTCATGGTTTGGGTGTTTTCTTTCCTAGGAGTAGTTAAGACCACCTTTGCATTGACAACACCATCACTAGTAACATTCTTATTTTTGTCCCAAAAGTGGGGTTTGTCATTAGAACTAGTGGATGGGTGGTTGTCTTTATACACATGTGTGTTCCCTTGTGAGATGAGGGATCTCTCAATGTTGAGGGCCCTAGGAACAATTTCATCATAAGTGGTGATACATTGCATCTTTAAGTGGAAGGATAGATCTAGATCAACATTTGCTATGATAATCCCCACTTGTTGCTTGTTGGGAATGGGCCACTTGCTTTTACTAGCTCTTTGTCTCCATTGTTGTAAGAAATTTACAAAGGATTCTCCTTTGTTCTGCTTGAGAGTGTATAACTCTTCCAAGCTTACATCCATTTCAAGATTGAAGTAGAAGTGATCTATGAATTTATCAGTGATTTCTTGGAAAGTTTTGATACCTAGAGGCAACTGTGAAAACCAATCGATGGATGGGCTTGTCAAACTTTGTGGAAAGAGGCACATCAAGTAGGAATCATTGTAGGCAACCTCCATACACATGACATTGAATTATTTAATGTGATCCATAGGATTTCCCCTCCCTTTGTATTTATCAAATTTAGGGACCTCAAAATTGGGAGGGAAGGGTAACATTGCAATGTTTCTATCAAATGGGTAAGGACACAAGTTTTTTTGTGTATGGGATTTCTTCATTTTTCCCATTTGGATATCCTGCATTTGTTGAATTAGTTCCTTGAGTTGTGATTCCATATCATTTTGTGAGTTTGGTGGAGGAGCTTAGGGGGTGTATTGTGGGATGGAGGATGAGTTGTACATGGGATTTTGATATGATGGGATGTTGTATGGTGTATAGGGTGGTGTAGGATATTGCGGAGGTGATGGTGGTGGAGGTGTATATGCTCCTAATGTATTGGGATTGATAATATTTTGTTGAGGGATATAGTACAACCCTTGTTGTTGTACATATTATTGAGCAAGCAATGCTTGTTGTTTGGCTTCTTGTTGTTGGGCCACTAGGGCTGCTTGTTGTGCTTGTTGATGTTGTTGTGCGATGAAGGCTTCTTTTTGTTCTTGTTGTTGTTGTTGTGCAACTAAGGTTGCTTGTTGGACTTGCTATTGTTGTTGTGTGACTAAGCTTGCTTGTTGGGCTTGCTGTTGTTGTTGTGCGACTAAGGTTGCTTGTTGGGCTTGTTGTTGTTGTTGTTGTGTGATTAAGGCTGCTTGTTGGGCCACTAGGGCTGCTTGTTTTGCTTGCTATTGTTGTTGGGATGCTAAGGCTTGTTGATAAGCATGTTGTGCTTGTTGCAAAGCTAGAGCATGTGCTTGCAATGTAGGATCATTTTGTTGTTGGGACATGTGAGATGGATTTTGGGTGTTCATGGGTTGCTGATTGATTTAAGATGGTTGCGGGTTGTTTTGTGCTATCATTCATTGTAATATTGTTGATTGGGAGGGAGGAATGTGGATTTGGGACCCCATTTTATTTTTCATGATTTGGGGGACCAATGGTAAAGATGATGATGTCGCCATTTGGTATTGCAATGTAAATGGAACATTCTAACCTAGGATCAATTGATTAGAAGGGTTCCCCTAACCAATGTGTTGAGGGCTCCCTTGTTGTGTTTGATGTGGGACCAAGGCATTACCTTGGTTGATTGGGTTTGTGATTGAAATGTGTTGTTTTGATTCAGATTGATGATAGATGGGTTTGATGTCAATGGTGGATTGATTTGAGTAGTTTGGGTAACCACTTATTTCAATGTGTTGATGGGGTTGTTGGAACCAATTGCTAAGGGTTTCCCTTGCATGATGTTGTTATCTTGCCCTTGTCCTATTTGAGGCACTTGGTTCACATTACTTTGTGTAACATTGGGAACACTTGGGGTATTTGTGGTGATGGATGAATATGGTTGTGCTTGAAATGTCGAGGTTGTTGTGGCATCATGGAATGTAAGTGGTTTTCCAAATGTTGGTGTCCAACTTTTGTTTTGGGGAAGGTTGGTGGTTAATGGAATGGTCATGTTGTGAATACCCAGAGTTGTGTTTGTTTCTAGACATGAAGTGAGACCAAGGTTGGTTCCTATTCTAGTTGCAAGACTAGATGTTAAGGGTTGACTTGGCACAAGGGATGGAGTTGGTTGAATAATAGATGGAGTCAAGCCTTGTGCCAAGGTTTGTGCGATAAAAGATGGGGGAATTGAAGCCACTTTCTCTAAGGCTTGACATTCTTGTTTATACTCAAGGATTTCTTCTTTAATGGCTCAAATGGATTGTTTGTAATGTCTTCTACCTCATATGGTCCCAATGGATCTTGGGGTTGTTTTGAGGGGGTAGACTGACTCCTTGGATCAAATTCTTGTGAGTTTGGATCACTTGTAGTGGATGGGACTTTGGTTTCTTCCATGATTCTCTTGTGTTGTGATCTTGTTGTAACCATAGATTGTGGGTAAACTATGGGAGAATTGTGTTTAGATTTGAAATGTTTAAACTCTCTAGTTGACTCAAATTTTTGTAAAAGGGCCACTCTAAGTTTTTTTGGACCAATGGTGTCAATGGAAGATGAAATGGGTGAATGTTATAGGGAGAGTGATCTTTTGTAAACTTTTGGGACAACACTTTTAGACAAAGAGATTTGATGTTTTGATGAAAGGTGTTAATGAAATTGTAAATCTTGAAGGCAGACTTGTGACTTTGAAGATAATTTTTTCCACAAAATGTGATAACCAACTCAACTAAGTGCATGGAAAAGGATCTATTTCACACACAACATAGCTAAGTTAGGGGATTGGTTTGATGATGTCTAAGTCAAAAGAGTGTTGGTGTGTCCAAAAGTTTATAAAGCTTGGTGAAGTGAAGTGTGAAATATGGTAAAGGGTGGATAAATGTTTGACCCAAAATGTTAACCTAAAATGAACCTTTGTTTTGCAAGACCAAGGTAGTGAGAAAAATTCTATACCTCTAAAGTGATAAAACCCTAAGGACTCAATGATTTTGGTAAAATAGAACTCAAATGATTTTGGAAATAGGACCCAATGATTTTGACAATAGGACTCAATGACTTTGGATAATGGAACTCAATGATTTGGAAAATAGAAATTGGACTCAATGTTTTGTAATGTTTTCCTTGTCTTAGTTTGCTTGTTATGGGGAGTAAAAGTTTGAACATACATCAATGTGGGGTGTTCATTTGATATAATCTTGGATTAATGAAGCTATTTTTACCACATATAATGTCTTTCTTAAATTTCAAACTAAAATGTCTATGTTAAAAACATCATTTATTTCACAAAGTTCATTATGTGAAAATCATGAAGTTAGGGCCATAGTTACCTATGTTAACTTTGGGAAGTATGGATTGAGATATAAGCCAAGATATTTAGAAGTATCTAAGGATAGAATCCTTAGGACAATCATCACTATCAAGACTTTTCAAAGGGTATCCATGCTTAAACCAAAGGATTTGAAATTTTGAGAAACTTGTTGATGTTTGATTGAAATGTTTTTGAATCAAGCAAGTATTAAAATTTGAAATTTTGAGAAACTCAAGCAAGTATTAAAATGACTCTCAAGAAATTACAACACTAGCTCAAGTGGGTTCATATTTCTTAGTAGGCTTACAATCATCCTCTAAGAGATGATTAATCCATGAATATGGAATGGAAAAATAGGCTATGCCAAGGAAATGTACCATCTTGACACTCCAAGCAAAAGAGTCACTTCCCTATTTTCTTTATTGCCTCAACCAAAAACTGAACATGGTAAGTAACTTCTTGGAATGGTGCTATTCCAATGCACTACTTTAAAATATGCTTCAGAGATAAAATTGTTGAGCCACTACTAACAAAGGTTCTTAATCAATAGTTTCAAGATAAAATGGTGCCTATACATGTGGTGATTCACTCAATTAAGAGGCCTCCTAGTCCTTAGAAATATGTAAAGGTTTTGATGTATCACACACATACTAAAGGAGACATTCATTGGTATAAGATAACAACAACAGTTGGTTAATGAATTTCATCACACCAATTATTTATATAGTGGACCGAAATGAAAGTATCGCTTGGGTCGTTCCCTCTCAAAAGTTGGGAGGCAGAACCTCTAAAGGTAAAATAGATTGTGAAGCTTAAAATGATTTTCGTCACCCAAGATTGCCTGAAGGTGTAAGAGGAGAGGATAGGTGCTTCCAAGAAGAAATTATGTATACTTGTGTGTTTCTCTTCACCCAAGATCACATGAAGCACAAGAGGAGAGGATACACACAACAAGTACACACAAGCAAATCAAACACAGATTCATTTTAACCTTGACAAGCATAATGAGTTCGTTTTAAGCACCAAATTGAAGTGTTGGGATTGTTTTGTTCAATTTTAAACCAATATTGCAAAATGAGGATATGTGGGTTTAGTTTTAACCAACTTTGAACGTTAATTTTAAACCCAAAGGAAATCTAGTTGGTCCTAAAACATGAAGTAACGCATCATAAAATGGGTTATAATTACCCCATAAGTGTAAAACACTTGTTACAATATATAGTCAAATGACGATATGCTCATTCACTTCAAATTTTATTGCCCAAATATGTAAAACTAGTTAGCCTCAAAAACAAAAACTAGAAGTCAGTGACATGTTAGAAATTAGATGAAATAAAAAATTTAAAGCAAATGTCAAATTTTAGTCTCTATTTTGTTTACTAGTAAAAAGCGTCGTTGTTTACAAAGGTGTCACCATAATTCTAAAAAGCATCGCTCTGGTGAGAAAAAGCATTTCTCTGCAACAAATTAGAGATGGCAATAACATCGCGATATTAGAGGCATTGCTATTTTAAAATCTGCAATACCTTAAAAAAGTATTAGCATTGTAATATTTAATAAGTGTTGTTTTAATTAAGCATTGGTATACTCCCTGCAAAAGGCGTTGCTATATGACGATTGCTGACAAAGGCATTGTTGGAGCCTCCAAAAGCGTTGTTGTATATGTAAAACCAAGAAAACAAGAATCTAAAGAGAAATTCATTAGATTTGATCAGTAGGTCCCTCCTTCTAGTGCCACAATGTGATCATAATCATATTGTTAACTAAATATGCTAGATCCAAATGAATTTAAAGCCTATTTAATTACCTAAGTCATTATGCCAATAATATATTCAAAATTTCAAAGACTAAGAACCCATTAAACTAACAAGAAGAACACGGAAAAAATAATGAGAACCTACTTTAAAACATCAAATCTTATCCTATTAGGGGAGTGGTGTCGCATTGATGTGGAATGACGACCCTTTCCCAATCCCTTGGATAATATGAACTTTTTCCAATCGTTTTATTGAAGAAAATCTACAAAACCGATGAGATATGCATAAAACATGATATGAAACTAGTTAATCATGATAAATATGAGTTATAAATGCTATGATGCTTGATAAAATGGATGCAAATCTATGCTAAATGTAAACAAAGCTCAAAGATAAAATCCATTTAAAGAAAACTATGCTAAAATGTATGCAAACTAAGTTACCATGGAAGCCATTAATGGATGCTTAAGCTAAATATGGATGAATTCTAAACTAAAAATACTAAAAGTGCTTAATATGGATGCAAGTGAGTGAGAGTTTCAACAACATGAATTTGTTATCAAAAGATGGATACATTTTTCTCCAAATAGTGATCTATTTATAGGAAAGCAAATGAGAAATCAAGGGATCAGATTGATTTGGTTAATCAATGGTAAAGATGAAAAGGAAGGTGAAACATGGATCACGGATTCTCATCAATGGATGAGAATCAATGTTCACATGGATCAAGAAAAGTACAAGGGTTGAGAATGATTCAAACAAACACAGTTTGTAACAACTTTGCATGTTTGTTACAAAGTTTCTTTGAAAGAGATCATTCCAAGTTTGGAACCAAATAGGAGAATATTCCTTTGGAATATTCCCTATTCAAGTGGATGGAGGGAAATTAGCAATTTAGTTAATTAAAACTAAATTTAAATGTGCAAGATGGAGAATAAAGTGATTAATTATTTTTATTTATTTTAATAAAAAAGGGGGAATGCAATATGATATTTAATTAAATAGTTTAAAGTTATTTAATTAAATAAGAGGACTTAGGGCTTTAGATTAAATAATTTGTATTATTTAACTAAACAAGATGAAATGTTAGTGTGGGAGAGGGTGAATTAACCCAATTAGGTCAATTAGATTAATAGATGAACATGAGGCATTTGACTAATTAACTAGGTTGATTTAATCAATCAAGCGGAAAGAGGATGGGTTTTAGGATGAAACAGTGTTAGTATATCGGATTCAAGTGTGTAATATCATTCACAACGTTTTTAAGTGTCTACAATAACATACATTAGACTGGCAATAGTACTCACATAAGGTACTTTGGTCATGCCCTCCATCTCAGTAGGATATTTTGGATAGCCCTCCATACATAAATTTGTCCCTTGCAAAATAGGAATAACTAACAGTCTATAAGCTACCATGTTGAATTTCTATAATATTGAGTTCATCTACTTATTTTGTCCCAACCAAAATTTTCTTCTAGCTTTATCTCTTTTGATCTCCATCCCCAAAATGTACCTAACTACCCCTAAATATTTCTTGTCAAATTATGTTGACAAGTAAGATTTCAAATAAAAAATAAAACTCTTACCATTCCTAAAAATAACATATCATCAGCATATAATGTAATAATGAGAACATGGTCATTATCAACATTATAATAGACATAGTGATCAAATTTTAATCTCAAAAATCCCTAACTCAACACGAAGGTATCAAAATTTTGGTACCACATCCTATGAGACTGTTTCAAACCATATGATGACTTCTTCAAGTTACAAACTGAAGGTTCTTTACCTTTTAAAATATAATTCTCAAGCTATGACATAGAGATTTCTTCCTCCAAGTCACTATGAAGGGAAGTTTTCTTCACATCCATTCTCTCAACTTATAAATCATAAGTTGTAGAAAGTGATAAGAAGAACCTAATGGATGTTGTAATGCCCTGCCGAGTGAACTGCAAAGGGACAACTAATCTAACAAATTACTGCACAATTTTTACTTTTTTTTAAAACAAAAGATAACAACTATGCTATAACCATTAACTAAATAACCATACAACATTACGTAACGAAACCTAACTAGTCCCATGGGGTTACAAGGTTACATTACACATAAACGTTCCCAACCACTATCATCGTTAAAGATAATGCTAAGGATAACCATAGAAGCCTATATTCACAAATTAACATAATGCTAACATACAACCATCCATGATCAATAGAGATACAAAGGATACATACATCATTTTATAACATTTCAATTTGTAGTTCAATATTACAATTGTGGATCATATTTCCAAAAATACAATACATCAAGGATACAATAACACATTACATAATACTTTCCTTATATCCACGGGAAGAGTACATCAAGTACAAGAATAATACATCAATGAAGAATAAGGTACAAAATGTAGATCAGTCTTTAACCAAGTAAAACTCTGGAAACTTTGCATCTGCTTCCACATCACTAACACAACCTGGGAACCCAATGGGGTACATAGCACATTCCACCTAACCATGTGGAACCGAAGGTCCACTCCCCGTGCTAGGAGTTGATAAGAAAGACCCTCAACCAAAATAGTCACGTGAAAAATGACAACAAGACACAACAAACAAGAGCAACAATAAACACAAGACAACATCCGCTTCTAGAGGAACAAAGGAAACAAGGGGAAAACCACAAACATGCAAGGTTACTAGAGGGTGAAGTGTCATCACATGGCTCGACATGGGTTACCCAATGCAGATCTTCATAGGTTACTGGCCCCCGTCCTGGGTTACCTTGACAACCTCAACTGATCCCTAACCCCCATTCTTACACATGTGGAATTAACTCACCTTTCGTGAAGACAAGGTAGTTGATTTTCCATTCCAGGCCTTCTCATCTCATCCCAAGCCTAAATGAACACTTGGGCCATGAGATAGGCATCCATTATCTTTTATTAGTGTGTGTATACTACCCATCCCCCTAATTATTTTATTAGGTTATCACTTGATTACTCAACTTCCACACGAGTTACCCAGGATACCACTTAGGGTTCTAGCCCCCATGGGAAGCCACCCTCCCTACTAGCAACAAAACCCATAAACACAAATGGGGTAAGCCATCTTGCACAAAATATCAGGTCCAAAAGTAAATGTAACAAGTGAGGCATGCACCATCTCACGCTAACACTTCACAGTAAAGAAAACCACTTTTAAGTGCAAGGCTATACCCACTACAATCAAATGAACATAAACACAATAGTTCACAAAGAACCAAAATGAAAACCGGTTATAAAGCCACATATTCTTTCCCCACCTCTGGAAGACTTAAAACCGTCCACCTAAGAACTCACAACCTAGGGTAAAACAAAGCAACACAGTTTCCCAAACAGATTTCATCATGAATTCAATAAATAAGAACTCCTCAAAATGAAACAACTCAAGAGGAAGATACAAAAGAAACTGTCAAAGATCCACCTTTAACAATGCAAATACATTTAATGAATAAACCCTAAAGAATAATAAACAATCAAATACCTTTTATCTATTTGTTCCTTAAGAAGTAATTTAAAATAACTAAAAAAGTTATCTAAGCATATCTCCTACATATCCCAGTAAATATTTTAGAACATTTAAAACATCTCTTAAGTTTCACTAAGACACCAAGAGCAACGAGTTTCAATATTGAATCATCATTACATTTCTCTAAAGATAAACTATTAGGAACCTTTTTAATAAACAAATACATTCTATTTATCTTCCCAAAATAAAATAATTTAATTGAAAAGACTTTGAAGCTATCAAAATGTATACTTACACATGATAATTCATTCTTTAATTACACATTCAAGTATCTATTTCAAGGCACTTTCAAAACAATCAGTTTACATTTAATTTACACGCTCATTATGAAATTATATAAAATAATTAAAGAACGCATATTCCAATCAATCCATTTACAATATATTTTAAAAATCATTTAAAATGATTAAAGAAACTATATATATACATATTTTGTAAATAACTAAATATTCCCTAAACACCAACAAACTTCTTTTAATTACACTTCTTTAAATATAAAGCTCAATTAAATCAAATCTCACCTAGTAACTTTTAGATTATTAAATAATCAAGAATCACAAGTTTTATTTTATTTACACGACTATATTGAAATTATTTAATTAAGTAAAGAACTATGAAAACCTACAGTATGTATTTCTCTTAATTTAAGATTCCTAGCCTATACATTTATTTACTTCAAAATAATTAAAATATAACCTATACATTTGTTATTTCGAAATAATAAATTTAATCAAAATATAGCATATACATTTGTTTACTTTAAACTAAATAAATTTAATTAAACTTTAACATATATGATTTATATGCAAATCACAAATCTAATATTAAAGGAATTTGTAAATAAATTTAATTTTAAATAGACTTGTAATTAAATCTAGTTTTAAATGCACTTGAAAATGAATCTGATTTTAAATGCATTTGAAAACAAATATGAGTTTAATTGCGTTTGAAAATAAATCTAATATTAACTGTATTTGAAAATAAATCTAATTTTAAATGCACTTGAAAATAAATCTAATTTTAATTTGCACTTAAAAATAAATCTAATTTTACTATACTTACCAACATCCATTGATTTTGTATATTAACACTTCCAACTTAATTTTTACTAATTTCTAGAACCACAATTGAAGTTGATATAGATATCCACTAAGTACAACTATGATTTAAGAACACCTAACTATGAATACGTAAAAAATTAAGTCAATTCTCTTTACCCAATTTATTTATCTAATAAAACTACCCAATCCAACTACTTTTAGTACAAGCTAATTTTCTCTAAAATTTCATGCTCAATTAAATTTAAAATATAAAACTAATTATACATTTACACAATTCTTGGTACATGTCAAATTATGCCTACAAACGGATTGCTATTGCTCATAATTCCGTAATTTAATCATTCTAATGCTAATAAATTTATTTTCTGAAATAATCATAAACCAATTAATTAAATAAAACTTTACCCTTCCAAAAAGTCATAATTAATTTGTAATAAAATGGCCTATTTAAAACATTTTACTCAATTTCATAGTTTTATCAACTTCAGTTACTCACTTCTGATAACAATTACCCATGCAAGTATAAACATATACTTAAAATATAAATATACACACAAATATATATATATATATATATATATATATATATATATATATATATATATATATATATATATAGAAAAAGGTAATCTAACTCATAAATATAATCTAACTCATAAATATTTATATAAGATTATAAACCTACATCAAAATTTCAGAATTTATTTTTTATTTTTTCCTTACAATCACATTCAAGCATTTAATGCATTAATTATTTTTTTCTAATTTCTCATCTAGATATAAATATATATATATATACTGAACTCACAACATACATATATTTATTTATTTAAGCTAACTTCTTTAATTTGATAGCATGATTAACCACACATACATATATGTATTATATAATACACACACATATATACTTATATATGTATATCTATCCAAACATATAAATATAACAACATAGAACCATATTTATTTCTAATTAACATTTTATAAAAAAAAAAAATCAAAACCCACAGTAGCCAAGCATAGCCATAAACACAGCTAACTATATATACACACATAATAAAAATCATAAATTACACGGCCATACAAATACATATTATAAATCAAACATTATATAGCATATAGACAAGGGGCGCGGCTGCAACAAGGAAGCTAAATGTTTTCTATTTTAAAATTTCATTGCAAATACTATTCAAAGATTAAATTAAGAATGAATCCTTTCTTCAAATTCACCAAATTCACCAAAATAAAAATAGGGAAAAGTCTCTATTGTTTTTTGAGAAATTAAGGGATAGATGGCCAATACACAAAATTCATTTTTCCACCCAACAATTTTCTTTTCACCTCAGTTTCCACTGGAGGAATTTTTTTTATGTTTCGAATAAACATAAACCTACCTTCACTAAGCTTTCAAATTTAATAATTTTCAATTGCCTTAATTAATTTAACCTTTGATTTAATATTTTATCCAATAATATCACATTATTTTAATCAAATCAATCATATCGGTTACAATAATTCTTTTAATTATATATATATATATATATTTAAAAAAAAAAGGTTGACCATTTCAAATATAATATTCAGCAAAATATTTATTCCATAATAACAATTAAATAAACAATATTATTTAATTGCCAATTTAAAATTTAACAATGTTGCAATTAAAATATTATTCTATTTATAATTAAGAAAATTGAATATCAACAATTAAAATAATATTCTTTTAAATCTACAAACATAATTTAAAATTTTCAAACTAATTTAATATTTAATTAAATTCTTGGTAATTTCACAAATCACTTTGCTAATTAAATTTAATGCTTAATTAAATTAATTTCAACAATAATAATAACCATCATTAAATTAAATTAACTAATTAACAATAATGATAATGCACCAAAATCAAACAATTAACACATAAAACGAACAACATAAAACAAAACGTTACCAAACAAAATAGGATAATGATGGACAACATCATCAAACAACGATGAGATGACAAACATGGACGGAGATACTTTCTTTTCAAATCCTTAAACCATATCATATCCATTGGGTATGTTAGGCACACTCAGACTCGACAGTGCGGGTGGAGTCGGTGTCCGGTACCTGCAATCCTGCATAAAACCAAGTGTCGAAACAACATATATATTCAATGCCAAACACATTGTGAGAGAGAATTGTAGTGTGGAAGGGTACTCACGAATGAGCGATGCAACACCATCCCTCTCACCTGAACCTCAAATAATAACCATATTCTAAATCACATCATCATTAAACGACAAGTAAACAACTACATAAGCATAACATCAAACACATATGTCCACATATCAAAAGTAGTAGTGTCATAGACAACCAAGTCCAATAAGCAGAACTGTTTATCAACCAAACAACATGGTGAAACAATCACCAACATAGTCTCAAGTATGCATCAAACATAAGCAGTATCTGAACAGTATCAACCACACACAAAAAAGTATCATAGGAGTATAGTAACACGAGAGGCACTGCAGATGTCATATTTGCAACAAGAGAGAATATCTCACCATAATAAATTCCCTTCACACACAACCTTTCTTTATGCTTCTCAACAATTATATTAGGACCAAACTTTTTCTTTAACATCCCTTTTCACCTAATAGGTTTACATCCCTTAGAAAAAGGTTCTAGATCATATATATTATTTTTTAATGTAGCCATCTACTCATCCATGGACTTTATTTGAGAATATGAATCACCCATACAAATTTCCTCTCTTATGGTCCTTGGCTCATTAGTATTAGAATCCAAAGAAAACACATAACTAGTATAAAAAAAATGAATACCTAAACCTAGCAGGTTGTTACTTAATCTATGTAGACCTCCTCATAGGATGAGGTTGAGGTTCCTCATCTTTTTCTAAAATTTTAGAGTTTCTAGAGATCTCCTCATCAACAAGTCCAACATGTGTTCTCAGTTCATGTTTCATAGGGGTGGGAGGAACATGAACTACATCTTTTTCCTCTTCTTTTTATGGATGCAAAATAATAAAGGATGATTTCATCTCTCTGAAGATAAAAATTATACTATAAAGAGTCATCTCAACCACTAGATCCAAAAGCTTGTAACCTTTCACACCAACATAATAGTCAATGAAGATGTACACTTAATTTCCTTGTTCTCTAACTTCAATATCTTCTCATTTGGCACATTTGCATATTCATTGCAACCAAATACCCCAACATGTTTCAATGAGGGCTTCTTTCCTGGCCACACCTTCATGGGTGTCTTCTCAATAAGCATTGATGTAGGATATCTATTAACTAGATAACAAGTAGTGGAAACATCCTCAGATCAAATTTCTTGTTCAAGGATAGCTCCACTTAGCATACTCCTTTCCCTCTCCATCAATGTCCTATTCATCTTCGCTATAAACTCCATTCTACTAAGGGGTGTATGGATTTTTCTTATGCCTCTCAATTTCAGGTTCTTTAAAAAACCTTTTGAAAAATATTCCCAAAAACTCACCACCATTATTAGTCATCAAACACAATATTTTTACTAGTCTATTTTTTTACAAAGGCTTTAAACTCCTTAAATGGACTAGAGACTTTATATTTTCTTTTCAGGAAACAAATAAATGTCCTTGTACTATATTCATTGATAAATGATACAAAATAAATAGATCTAGAAATGGAAGGAATATTAATAAGACCAAATGCATAAAAATGAATTAAGCCCAACACCCTAGAATATTTGTGAGAATTGGAATTAAATTGAACATGATTTTTCTTTCTATAAATACATTTTTCACCAAAATCAAACTCAAGATTACAATCATCTAGCCCCTCTATGAGGTTCTTATTATTTAGGGATCTAAGAACCTTCTCACCAATATGGCCAAGTCTCTAGTGCCATATAATTTTCTTCTTCACTGGAAGTTTCATCTCCAAACAATGAGCACCCTAAGGTACCCAAAAAGCATTATCATCAAAAGTAGATGCAATACTATTCTTCATTGCTAGTTCCAATGGTGAGGATGAATATTATGAAGATATTTTCTTCAACTTATCAAAATAACTATTGCACTAAATAATTCATGCATCTAACTTAAAAAGAGTTCCTATCTAAACATCCTTAGTAAGCACCATAGCTCCTCTTTTCATCTTGTACCATCCATTCAAGAAAGTAACCTACACACCACATCATTCAACCTAATCACATATAGAAGGTTTTGTGCCAAACCTAGGATATGTAGAACACCATCGATCCCCTTCACTCTACCATCCAAGAATCAAATCTTGTTTCTTCCATGACCAACAATACTCATATGAGAGTCATCACCTAGGTACACCTTCCTACCATAAAACTCTTCATACTTTGAAAACCAACACCTATGAAAGGTCATGTGAAAAGGTGCACAAAAGTCAATCAACTACACATATTTAGATCCATGTGTTGCAAAAGTTGCAACAAAAGCACCTACATCATCCTAAAAGTATTTATTAGAGTTAGAATAGAATAAGTTCTTCTTTCTCTTCTTCTTCTCTTCCTTGTGATCTTTGTGAAAATGACCAAATTTTTCACAATTCCAACACTTAACCTTAGAATTTATAGGAGACTTAGATCTCCCATGGCATTTGGAATTAGAATTTCCTTGCTTCATGTCCTTCTTCTTGTCTTTCTCCTTTGATATACCATGAACTACAAAAGCTTCCTTAATTATTTTTGAATTTTTTCTCCACATCTCTTTGAACAACAATGATGAAACCACCTCATCCATCTTGAACTTGGTGGTGATACTCCCAATGGAAAACACCATTTTCATCCCAACAAAACTCAACTATGCAATGAGAATATTGAAATAATTCAAGTTATTAGCCATGGATCCTCTTTCCATCAAATATTAAAAATGATTTCTTAGGAATAACTTGTATATTAGGGATTTAGCTTGATAAATTTTATCAATCTTATTCCTTATTTTTTATTGGTAGTATCTTCATGAACATTCAATAGAATGCAGTATTCCAAATAAATCCTTATCAAACTCTTGGTTTTTCAATCCATCAACACCTAGTTTTCTTGAGTCATGATGGTAGGTTTAGTACTAGATATTATAGCCCACATATCTCATTCTAGGAGCATATCGTCCATTTTAAGCCTCTAAACCTTAATTTTTCTCATTAAAATTCTCCATATTGATCCTTCTAGATGTGATTTCCATCTCCTTCTTGCAAAATACTCACAAAATGCTCTGCAAAAAGCTCCCATTGAAATCAAGTTCAATACAAAAACCCTCTACCCAACAATAGAACCAAAACCATCTAGGACCCAATACTAGTTGAAAGGAAGAAAGGTAAGTGGAAATAACTTCCTACACCAATCTAATAAGTGAAGATAGTGTAAATTTTTATCCTTTTAATAATAACAACATAGAAGATGCACAATATAGGAAAGATAAAATAACATCACCACAAGTATATGCAACACAACACAAGATATACATTGGCAAAAAATTTCAAGAGAAAAAGCTCACACCCCAAAATATTACTCATTGTATTATAGTTAAAAAAGATAAATAAAAATTCTTGTAGAAAAAGTTTCATTTTGGATTTATGACAATGTTGAATTTTGGAGTCAATCTAGTAGCATAACGGTACTTGCAATGAATAAAATAACATACAACTCCATTCCAACAACTCATATTTATAGAGATCCAAAGTTGATTACTAGGATTACCACATTGAATCATCTCCAACATTGCATGAATGCAAAACATAAACCTTGACATACAAATTCCCTCTTGACATGTAAAGGGCCCACTTGACATGCAAGGTGCCTTCATTCATGCAACACCCTTGTATGCATAGGTACTTACATAATTGGGTCCCACCTATCATAATCTATCATTATTAAATCTTACAAATATCATAATTTTTCACATGACACGATCTATCATAATATTTTCATGATTATTTACAACTTATGGAACATGTCATAAATTATACTACACAATGGGTTATACATAATGGGATACATATTTCCAAAAAATTAGGTTGCATATCATTCTATTCACTTTCCATGTATGATTACAAGTCACCAATGTAGGTACCACAAAAGAACATCATAATATGAACATAAATAAATAACAAATCAAGTAAATCAATACCAGGACTTTCAAAAGTTGATACAACCTAATCCTAACATGAAGTCCTAAAAATTTTCTCCACTATCAAGGCTAGGGTTTTGTCTTCAAGAAGGTGAATATACTCATCAAAAGATTCAAGATGGTTAAAGGCTAACATATGAGAGTGGGTAATCTCTCCTAATCTTCAAGCTTATCTTAAATATAGGAGAGCATTCATAGAGGTATGCATGAATAAGAACTTAAATCAAATAGAATGAATGGTTATGTAGCCCACAAAGACCATACCCAAATATAGAATTAATTACAATAATTGTCACTAAATTAAATCCAATTGACTGCAATAACCTTTATATAGCTGATTCAAGTACTCTGCACATGCATCTACAAAATTCATCACTGAAGTAATCTCTTTAGATAATTTATTTTAGATATTTTTGTAAGAAATGATTTAGAATTATAAATAAAAAAAAATAATAAAAAAAAATACAATGCAAGATACTCAAATTATAAACTATCACAAACCTCAGATAGAGATCAACAATGAAAATGAAATAAGATAAAACATAAGAAATAATCTCAAATGTTACCATACACCTCCATTATTGAATGATTTTCTCCTTGAATGCTTTGAAATCTGGATTCTCTCTTTACTTGAATATCACCAAATTGAAATGTACCTAGCTTGAATGATAATGGATAATGATTTGGATGAGATGATTCCCAAATTTATATATTTTGGGAATGGGGAATGGATGGCCAATATTTAATTGTGAGATCAAGGGTGCAGAATGGTTGAGAGGAATTCCCTAGGATCTAGGAGAGGATGAAGAGTGGAGATGAAGGTAGTTAGAATATGTATAGCTAGGATTAACTTACCAAATTTAGTAAGTAGTTGTGAGGATGAGGTAGATTAGGGACATATACACCTAAAAGGGATATAACTTTGGGATGTGTTGAGAGAATAAGGGGGCCATAAGGACAATTGTTCCTAGGTGCCCAATATTTTTGGAAAGTGTTGAGAGAATAATGAGAGAAAAAGAAAAAGTGTTCTTAGGTCCCTACTATTCTTGGAAAGTATTGAGGGGATAAGAATTAATTAAATAATAATTTTATTTAATTACGTTAGCGACTTGGATGAGGGGGTGAGGTGGATAATAGGCAGAATATAATCAATTAATTATTTATTATGATGAGATGGAAAAGGATGGTTAATTAAATAATAATATTATTTAATTAAAGTATGAGACTTTAGGTGAAAGGGATATGTGTTAGGTTTATTAGGACTAGGTGATGGGATGTAGGTTTAGATGATGAAATTGATTGATTAGGGATTAGGTGATGAAATTGATTGATTGGGGATTAGGTGATGAATAGTCTTAGGGAATATTTTAGGTGTCTACAATTTTAATATTTAGAAGAGTACAAAAATGTTGCAAATAATTCACTAATGATATAAAAATTTCATTTTACTTAGGATTTATCCCTATATGTAATAATGAATCATAAAAAATAGTGCATTAATCTATTCATACTTTCTATAATATGGTTGAATGATTTTGATGATTGTAAATGGTGTGGAAGGAAAATATTCATACCGACTAATGACTTATTGGGTAACAAAGTTATATCTAGCCATGACATGAAAACCACTCCAAATAACATTAGAGGTATGATATAAAATAAATAGTATTTCTTAATAATATTTCTCTAAACTCTTTGATATTCACCTACAATAGGTAAGAAACTATTACATATACCAAGAATTTAATAAGTTTAAATGCTAATTTTTTTTAAAGAACCATTATAGATACACCAATAAGTATGTTGGAAGAAAGTTTAGAAGATTAGGGCTTGTCACACCTCTTACTATAGGAATAATCCAAAATATCATCAACTATCCAAGGAGACAATTTTTGATATATATATACTACAATGGCTATCTCTTTGCAACTTAGAGAAAAAAATATAATGGTGGATAAACTATCAAATATTAAAACCCTAGACTATCCTACACTTTGTCTAGTCAAATACCCAAAGAATCGATCCTTTGAATAAATGAAGAAATTTCTTATAAATATTGACAACATAGGAAATGAAGCATTAAAAGAGAAGGAATGTGGATTTTATTCTAGAGAGATTTCATATACCCTATCCATCATCATCATCATCATCATAAATTTAGTTTATAAAAATACCCCCTTGGGAATTTTAAACATTTGGAATCATGTGAGAATAATCCCCTATTCATTTTACGTGCATATAAATATTAATGGCATGTGAATCCTATGCAATGATGAGGAAATTTACTAAAATATTCACTAGAATAGTGGCTTGGAAATGGAAACATGTTATTCATTGGTCTCTACAAAAATAACTATGGTATGGCTTGAGTGCTAAATCTCTCCTTTGGGTCCATGAAAATATACATATAAACATGATTTTTGGGCACAATCAAAATAAATCTAGTAGTTGCAAAGCCAAATCAAGTCATTAAAATGGAGCTCTAAGTCATCCAACAAGGTAGGTGGAATCCATAATCAGAAACGGTAGGAGTTTCAATAGTCAGGGGTTGGAGGAAACTCATACCATATGCCAATGATTAGAATGTTGGGGAATTAGAGAATCAAGAAAGACTAGGAAGCCATTCTAGAAGGGGGAGGAAAGGGGGAAGGTTGACAAGAAAAAACCAACAAAGGAAAGACTTACAAGAAGAAAAGATCAAGGTTTGGGAAGAGACTTAACTTGGTATTAAGCTAAGGGAATCCCAAAGTTTGATTTTGAAGGAATTCATAATTTAATCGATGGAGTTCTAGGCTCTAAGGAATGAGGAAAGAGGCATTCACATAAGGGATGCTTGAAAGTCTAACTATACAAAACTTATATTTTTTTTGGGTGCAATGAATTAGAATTCATGGAATGAGGCTATAGTGGAATGAATACTAGAAGAGATGGAGGAATTAAGAACTCCAAAAATTTAATGGATTGATGATGTTAGCATATGATGGCAATTGGAAAGATTACATCAACATGAAATAATCATGACATTAACACATATCAAAATCAGAGTTTTAGGCAAGGCTTAAAATGGTACCAAGTTAAGGAACAACCAAAAGTTTGATTGATAAGGAATTGTTGATGTCAATGTGACATTAGTTGGATGAAGGTATCAATGAATAAAAAAAATAAAACTCTAATGAAAAGGAGTTATAGGAAAAGTGAAATTTTAGGAAGATGGGTTGTAAGGGAGGAGATGTTAGATACACAAGACAAATAAGAGGGGGGGGGGTAAATTAGTTGTTCATTAAAAACATTTAGTCCCTCATCAACATTCAAACCCTTGTTAGCCCTTAATCCCTTATCATGCATTAGCAGAATGTAAACATATGAAACAATAATACAAACACATCCAAACACATAAGAACACTAGATTTACATGGAAAACCCAAGAAGGGAAAAATCATGGTGAGGATTAGTTCACATATATATGAATAGATACATTTAATACAATTAGGCTCAATTCCCAAAAAAAGAAGAAAGCCTCACTACTAGGTGGCTCACTGCCAAGAAGAAAGAGGAATAGAAGAAACTGTTACATAGAGATTCACTATCTCAAAGAAACAAGAAAATACACCATTGAAAACCTATTCCATCCACAACCTTTGACTCATTGCCTCTAGAAACTTCAAGAACACTAAAAATGTAGACCCTTATGCTCATTGCATCAGAGTCATAGGAATTAAGCTCGCACTCAAATCACCACACTTAATAAAATTTGCATCTTTCACACTTGCCACATATATCCACACTCATCTCCAAAAATTCACCTTTCTTATATACCATCCACAACCTAAACAATCTCAATTAGGCCAGCCTTAATGAAATGTAGGCACCTAAAAATGCAACACCAAAATAGGTCAACACCAAACACCTCTATAGTGGAAAGAAGTGAAGGATGACCACACCAAGGGTTAAATAGGACCAAATCTACATCACTATGCTACTCAACACATCCAAAAATAGCTAACAACTTTTGCAATTAGTGCTAACACCTAGGTTGGTCAAACCTGCACTAACACTATAAGCGACCACATCCATGCTTCTCCAAGACATGCAGACCACAAAGAAACACTTCAAAACATCCACACAACATCCCAGAATATTCCAAAATCATAAAAATATTCTATAACTCTACCACAACTAGATGAAACTGAGAACACCATCATTCTATGCATCCAAACATACTGCCACAAAACACAACTTACTAATAAACCTTACGGAACACCTCAACACCTAAAACGTCAAGGGAAGGAAGTTACAAAAAATATAAGCATGTTCCCAAATCCGCAAGTCAAGAAACATTATTTTGGAGAAATGTGAAGAAATCTCATTTCTCCTAGACAACCTTTTATACAAACAGACAAACTATCAAACACAACTTTCACTACAAAATGATCCAAAAAATGAAACTCTGGATATAACACCTATGAACACCTTTGATCATCATATAAAAACTACACAAGCATATCTTCAACCATAAAGAAAGCGGAGCATAACAATGAACACACCTCTATCACACTACACACTCTTTTATTCAAATTTTCTCAAAATCACTTGGAAAACAAGTGAACTTACTACAACTGCAACTATTATGCATCAAGACATCAATGAAAACACTAATGATAAAACCAAAAAAAATTATTATCAAACCAAAACACATCCATAGTAGCACAAGCACTTGAAAACATGAACCACCATGATATTGTTGACATCAATGACCAACACCAACAACTGTTGACATCAATGACAACACCGACAACATACTTGGAACAGGGGAAACCATGATTTTTTTTGAAATATTTAGAGGAATTTTGGAAGATACTTAAGGGAATGTTATACTTTTAGGGAAGGCATGACCAAGATGAAAATTATAACAAGGAGGAAGAGATGAATAAATTTGACACATTGAAACACTAAAAAGTTAACACATAGGAAATTTTTGACAAGGAATTTAGTGGGTTTTCAAACCTTCAAGGTCGAGGGAAACTATTATGTAACTAATAAGAATCCTAAAACATCAAAAGACTAATGATAACACAAAACATAAGGGAGGACTATAGAAACAACCCAAGCTTAGTATTTTCATGGATCTTTGTAGCCTTCAACACAAATATGACCTATTTAGGATGTCTTAGATGAATTTTCAATAATGGGTCAAAAATGACTAATAAAATGTATAAGGAAGGGATGCAAGAAAAAAATGGGATTATAGATTTGAGTCCCAATAGGATTTGGTTGGGGATGTGTGTCTTTTGTGGGCACATAAAGAATGTAGATATCTAGGAATAGACTAAACATAAGGAATACAAGGGATTGAATTTACATACACTTCATCATGATAAATAAGGGTCATGATTGCACAAAAAAAAAACATATACATAAAAATAATGAATAAAAGGGTATGATATTTACTCACATTTGATGTAATATCCATGTCACTACTATTTACAATAGCATGATCATTACTAGTAGCCTCTATAGTTGAGGGTGATTATTTCTCAATCATTTTCCTCTTCAAATTCTCAACATAATCAAGGAAAAAGTATGCTTGCATATTAGTTAAATTAAAATTTCCAGACTCAACTAGAACTAGAGCAACACGATAGGCTCTAAGAAACATGCCAATATAGGAAAGTGTGTTAAGTATAGAAATTTTTGGCACATTGGAAAGGGAAAACAAAAAATTGTGACTGAGGTCCATGGTAGACTCTGCTTTCCATCTATTTTTTAAAAAATCTTGGATAAGGACAAGAAGGTCTAAAGAAAAGTCTTCTTTAAACACAATTACAAGGTTATTTGAAGAAGCAAAGAAATGCTTTAGAAAAATTTCATACCACTTTAGTACCTTTGCATGCAACGACCTAACAAAAAATATCATCCACATATCCTCATAATAAAATTGAAAAATTTCCATGAAATTTGAAAATACCTCAACATGTGTGTCCCATTCATTGATATCATACCCATCAATTCTAGGAATTTGATTATAAATATTATTTGTCATGTTTTTTATTTCATAATAGACCCAAGATATGTCTAGCTTTTTTTAAAGAGTGTCAACGGGAATGATAGGGAACTAAGTAACAAAACCTTTGGTAGTAGTAGGATGGAAATTGGATCGTATTTCCTTGACCCTTTCTTCACATTCATTTTCAATATTTTAAAATTTTCTCTTTAATATTATTTCAAGTATGGATGATTTTAGGTTTGAATGTGAACCTTTATTTTGTGTTGAGTTGTCTAAACCAAATGGATATTCATCCCCATCATGAAGATCTTCCTCTCTACTTATTGAGAGTGCATTTGGATTTTGATAAGTTGGAAAAGTGAAAACCTAAGATTTAACCTTAGGATTTATAAGGGGCTTTAATACAATGGCTAGATCCTCTTATCATTAAATTCAAGATTATCTAAGATATGAGATTGAATTGCAACCTGAAAGGTAATCCAATCCATCCTAGGATCTAAATTTAGGGACTTGGAAATGAATTTTGTATGAAATGCAATGATGTAACTAGCTAATGTTGAGAAAATGTGTCTCAACCTTGTAATTACATAAGGTACTGATCATCCTCCTGGCTAGGAGTCTAGGGGGCAGTACGCCTTGGCGGGGGCTTGGTGGCAGTGCCCTCAGAAGCCAAATTTTATATACACTTTATTATTGTAAATTTGGACCATTCATCATTATGTCTCATATTTGACGATCGATATTTTATCATCTTGAATTTCCCTAGAAGGAAACCATATTTTATGAGGGCATTGTA
The DNA here is from genome assembly GCA_007258455.2 of Sequoia sempervirens. NCBI lineage: Eukaryota > Viridiplantae > Streptophyta > Pinopsida > Cupressales > Cupressaceae > Sequoia > Sequoia sempervirens. The sequence continues at coordinate 51,422,436 of VDFB02058242.1, forward strand.
TTATGGCTATGTATTGCGATGTATTATGAGAGTTTGATAGAAATTATGCTACCTTTGGATCTCTGAGTGTTGATGCTCCTGTGAGAAGCTTGCTCTACAAGTATATTGTAATCCTTGTGATTTTTGAATAATATATTGGGCTGCTTTTGGAGTGTGGGGGTTTTCTCCCGAAAGGGTTTTCCCCATGTAAATCACTGTGTTGTGGTATGCATGATATTTATTTCTATTGATGTTTAAGTTTCTATAATTGTTAAAGATATGTAAAAGTTTTACATTATTCTCCTCTCAAGATTAGTGTAGGAAGTTGTTCTGCTACCTTAGCTTCCTTAAAAATAATAATGAAAATGTAGTACTTTGATGTAAAAACAATGAATATGGAAAGTCATAGACAAATTTGATGTTCAAAAATAGACTAAGTAGAGTTCTATGCACTTGGTATATAAATATGGGGTTGAATCTAGAGGACTAAGTCACCCAAGGTGACTATGTCTTGGTCATTGGATTTGAAATTTGATTTCATAGTCCTCGAGAGTTTGATCAAGGCCTTCTTCTTTTCGGGTCTCACTGTTAGATCTTTGTTGGATGCTGAGATAATTGAGTTTCTATGTCTTTCTAAGTTTTAGGGTTTGAATGCAACAATGAATAAATTCTCTTCAATATTCTTCCAATCTTTTTCAAATCTAAAACTTTCACATTTAAAGAGTGAGGAAGGGTTGTGCCATATAGGGGCTTTCCTTAGTCAAACCTAGTGTTGGTGTTTCTACCTCCATAATGGAAAATTGATAAAAGAGAGCTTATCATTTTGAGGGATAGAAGCTAAATGATAAATGAATGATGAATCAATAATTGACTACAACTCACCACTCAAATTTGACTTCCTTGAAGGATTGAAGTCATGCACATCACCTAAGGCTTGATTGAAAATTGGCTTGATTTCTTGGAAGACCTATAAGGGTTAGTCCTCACAAACACAATTATAACATAAACATGAACAACTCACATAAAACTTGACATGATGCTTCAATGTTGAAATGCTGCAATAAATTTTCTCTTGTCTGCTCTTGACTTGATAATGATTTCTTGATAATGCTCTTGATTCCAATATTTCCACTTATTTCTCAAATGGTGAAATGACTAAGTATTTATATGCAATTAATCTAGGGAAATTGAATCTTGATAGCCAAAATTTGACATTTGAAATTCAAATAATAGAATTCCAAATTTGACATATTAAAATTTGGAGGCAAAATAGGGGGACTAGGTCACTTAGGGCGACTTCATCCTAGCCCTATTTTGTGGGGTGTAAAGTGTCAAGATCAAAATATTAATTTTTTTTTTTGGTTTCATAATAGTTTTTCTTGATAAATATCTAAATAGGCCATGAAATATATAATTTAGGACATTAGATCTACAATTTGGTCCAGTTACTTAGGAGGGAGAAAAATCTAGTGTGAAATTATCAAGGGTGACAATTTACAATGCTACAAATTTATGGGAGTGGCAAGTTGAACCTTATATTGTTATAACACTACAAGAAGTTGTCATACCACTCAAGATGATATAACACCTCTTCTTCATACTCAACTTCTTCTTTGAAGGGCATCTTGGGAAGAAGAGGATATTGGCCAATATTATATATTTGTACCTCTTGACATCTCATACTAGCATTTTGTATGTTATAAGACCTATCTCAACCTCTTCCACCAATAATTATATCATACAATTTTATCTGAGTATCCTTATCATGAAGATTCTCCTTATGATCATCATAAGAGAACTCATTTTTTTAATAATTTGGAGACCATTGAAATACACAATTTTTTCTCTTTGATTTTATAATAGCTCAAGGTGTGCTCAAATTTTTTCAATTTCATCCTCATATTACATGTTGGGAGAAGGGGGATATTGGTTAGCAATTTTAGGATTCCTAGTGTGAAAATATTGCATACACACTTCAAGAATTTTATCTACATTCATTCTACCAATAAGCATATTATAACCTTTAGTATAAGATGCATGGGATTTATCTGCTATCAAAAAATTCAACACCTCTTCTTTGAGAAAGAATAAAAACATCTCTTGTTCAACCTCATATATATATGCTACACTAGGAGAAAGAGGATATTGGCCATCAGAATATGTTATTAGGTCTTGATATTGCATGCCAATTTTTAAAAAATATTCATCAATCATTTCATGCATATTTCTTCTCCCAAAAAGTAGATTTTCTCTTTTTGTTTCATAATAAAACCAATTTATTCTATTATTTTCTCTTATTATATCATTACTTGACTTTTTAGAAGTAAATAGGCATTGATATATTGAATCAAAATATACAACATTTCTACTTGTAGAGTTGCATTTTGAGAAATGATAGGCAGGTTTGAGTGACTTACTATGATTTTGAGCCTTCCATGATAAATATTTTTATGCACTAGATTGGAAGCTTCTCCTTTCTCCTACTAGTACTTGGGTTACATTCTTCTCTACATCATAAATTCTTTTAATTTTATTTCTAATTTTGATTTTGACTGAAAGTCACCACTTTTCACTAGGAAAAGAGATTTTTTTTCCAATAGATGAAAATTTAATATACCAAAAAAGGACCATTTTCCTGTTATGAGTTGAAGAGGTTTTCAAGATTAGAACTAGAATAATATATCTCCAACAATGACACCAAAGATGTTAGGATCTAAAATAAAACTCCTAAGTTCTAGAGATTTTTTCCACCATCTAGGGTAGGGTATTTGTTTTAAGAAGGTGAATAGAGGCTCACAAAAACTCTCAATATAGTTAAAGGTTAATATATGAGAGTGGTTAATCTATCCTAATTTTCAAAATAAAATTAAACCCAAGAGGGTATTATTAGATGCATGCTTGAATAAACACTTCTATCAAACATAATGAACAATTACACAACCTACAACAACCTACCCTAGTGTCTACTTAACTCCAATAACTGTCACTAAGTTAAGTCCAACCAGTTGCAAAAACCTCTATATAGCTGATTCAAATACTCTGCACATGTATCTAAAAATGAAAAAATGAATATTTAATCTCTTGGGATAATTTATTTTGGATATTTTAACATTTATAAGATTCTAGACATGTAAATGATTCATTGATGATAAACACTTATTTTACTCAAGATTTATCCTTGGATTTAATACTAAATCATAAATAATAGTGCATTAATATATTCCTAATTCTTATACTACTATTGAATGATTTGATGATTTTAAATGGTGTGGAAGGTCAAGATTCCTATTGACTGATGTCTTCTTGGATAAAAAAGTTGTCTAGTTGTTACATGTAAAGAACTATAAATAACAATGGAAATATAAAATAAAATAAACAATTCTTCTCAATAATCCTTCTCTAAACTCATTAATATTCACCTATAATAGGTAAGATACCATTAAATATACTAAGAATGAAATAATTTAAATATTTTAAAATACCCATTAGACATACACCAGAATATGTACTAGAAGAAATTTTACAAGATGAGGGCTTGTCACACCTCTTACTCCAAAATTAATCCAAAATATTAGCAACCAACCAAGGAGACAATTGTTTACATATATATGTTGCAATAGCTACCTATTTAAAACTTAGAGAACAACTCTAATGGTGGATAAACTATCAAATATTAAAACCCTAGACTATTCTACACTATATCTAGTAAAAAGCCAAAGAACCAAACCTTTGAATGAATGAATAAAATTGTTTATATAGATTGGAAACCTTGGAAATTGAGAATTAAAGGAGAAGGCATGTGGATTTCATTTTGAAAACATAACCTATGTCCTAGCCATAATCATCATAAATATATTGTGTCAAAAATGTCCCCTTAGGAACCTCAAACATTTGGAATCATGTGAGAATCATCCCTTGTCTATTCACTATACATCTAAATACTAATGGCATGTAAAATCCTATGTAATGATGAGTAAATCACCCAAAAATATATTTCAAGAGAGTTTTGAAAATGGTGTGTTAGTTATCAACTTTGCAATAATAACTATGGTATAGACTAAGCATTGAATCTCTCCTTTGGATCCATGCAAATCTACTATAGAGGAGATTTTCTACTCCTATGTATTTAGGACAAAGAAGAGTCTATAGGGAGCAAATGGTCCTCAAATACCTCAAAGGAAAAGCTTAGGTGACAAAGATGGAAAGATAAGGAGTTTTATTGTTATTTATGCTTTGGGACAGATTTTGGGAAAATGACTTCAAGGACTAAAAGATCAGACTTCCAAGGTCTTGAGAGAAAGCTGGCTAGCTCTCAACCAAGGATGAAAATACAGTGCACAAATGTCCCTATGACACACCATGGTCTTGTATGGTCCAAGAGTAGAACTTGTAGATAGAAATACAAGGAACCTACTATCTATTCAGGAACTAAAATTTGAATGTTTTACTAAACTAATAGAATACTAAAATAACAAAAATAACAATAAGAAGAAAACTAGCATGTAAGGATTTAAACTAAATGAAGCAAAATGATGAGAGAGAAGAGAGGAACAAACTCCTAAGAGGTCTAGTGTTATGCAGCCTCCCACAACAATCCAAATGAACAATCTACACATAAAGAAACAATGAAAAATGTTGGGGTTGTTTTGGGGTTTTCCTTAGTCAAACCCCTATTTTGGTGTTTCTATCTCCATGGACAACCAAGTAGATAAATAGAAAATAAAGTAGGTAATAGACGAGATATATTGACAAGATAAAGAAGATAGACACATTGGAATATCAATATGGTACTAAAAAAAGATGATAATGCAAGAAAAATAGAGTGTTTACCCTCCCTTTAGGAATCTTGTGATGCAAAAGGATAATACAATGTACTCTAGACAAGATAAGAGAGTTGATATGTTGATGTAGAAGCAAATAACTTACAAGAAAACTTGAGAAAATGACATAGAGATGATAAAGAATGAGAAAGTGAGATCTTGCAAGTGAAAGAATGCAATAATGAGTTATAAGAATGAAAGAATGGAAGGAAGAATGGAAGAAATGCATGCAAGAAGCCATTTTTGGGCACATCTATAATCATAGAGGAATTACACTTTGTGGGTAGGAAAAAGTGTAACATCCTAATGATTAGAGTTAGGAATCTTTTCAGGATGTTTATATAGTGCACAAACGTTTGTATGACACACTAGTGTCTGCAATAAAAATTCACTTGAATACCAAAAAAAAAGGTTTAAGGATGGGATTAAAGTTAAGAAAAAGGGGATTTTTTATTATCATCTTTATTAAGCTAAAGGGAAGGTTGTATAGTGTGAAATTGCCTGGGGTACAATTTTATGACACTACATTTTGTACCCACTTTAGCAAGCATATGTATTCTTAACATGTGCGAGCTAAAGTAGAAATAGGTTGAAGAGAATATAACTAAGGTGAAGAGGATGTAGGTCTTCAATTTGGTATATGTGATAGAGAAGCTAAGACAAGACACAAAGAGGACATGAGTCTTCCATCCTGCAAAGCTGATTGCAATCTCACCAAGAACATGTTAGCTACAAAAAAATATGTTAGGAAAAGAAGCGAAAAATAGACATGGCATAATTTGAAGACATGACATAATATGATTAGATATAAGAAAACACTAATAGGTGAAACATGGAAAAATAGGTTCACCAAAATGAGACAAAGAAAAATAGGGTTTAACCAAAATGGAGTTGGAAATGGTGTGTATGGTCCTATCTTTCTATTAATTTCATTAGGAAGGATAAGGTAGGATTGAATTTCAACCCTTAGGTGAGTCAACCCTATTAGAGATCTTGGCTATTTTCCTTATGATTGAGGATTAGGTAAAATATACTTGAACAAAAATTTTGGTAGATAAACCAAAAATAGTAAATGAGCTCAATTATGCAATCTAAGGCTGGAATATTGTATTTAAGCATAACTCTAACAAAAAAAAACAAAATTTTAGTAGATTTGAGAAATGTAAGACACTATGTACACATCACCAAAAGTGGTTGCTAAGCATCTAGAAATGGTGAATTGGTCCCTGTACATATTTATTTCTCAAAATTTGGGGTCCTTTGTAGATAGATCTAAGATGCCTTTTCCCACAAGTTTCATTGCTAAAAACTCATAAATGAATTCAGGATCTAAGTTTCCATGGCCTTGACAACTTTTTGTGACAACTTTGCAAATTTGACAAATTTTGCAATTTGGCACTTTTGAGATCTTCAATTTCAATCCTTCCCCAACCTAAGATCTGTACATACACAAGAGAGAAAAAATGTTTGTTTTTGGTGGATAAGGGTTTGCCTTGGTCAAACCATATCTTGGTAATTAAACATTGAAATTAAAGAATAATAAAATGTAAGGAATGATGAATGGACAATGCTATGTTGCAACTCACCAAACCCTTGAATGGAGATCCTTAGAGTACTAAATTATAACACATCTCTCAAGATCTTGATCTTGCATGAAATGGCTTGATTGGATGTTGATCTTGATGCTTGAATTCTTGAAACCTACATCACAATGTTAGCTCTAAAAATATGCATGAACACACAAAAATAGTGACATCATGATAGGATCTTGAATTTTGTTGTAGATGATTGATAAATCTCATCTTCAATGCTCTTGACAATAATATTTGCTCTTGTGAAAGTTGCCCTCTTGCTAGATATTTTGAATTGATAAAATAACTATGTATTTATAGGTGATTTTCTTAATTTATCGACAATTAAACATCAAAGGCCAACAATTGAAATTTGAATTTGAATCATAAAAATGCCACCAAAAATGTATTAAAAATTCAGATCCTCAACTTAAGGAGGACCTATTCGCCCTTGGGGGAATGGGCCCTAGGACCTAAATCCAAGACACTCAATTTTTGAGGCTATTTAATTAATGTTTGCAATTGTTTAATACAGGATCCCCTTTCAAAAAAAGGGATTAATTAGGATTTTAAATCCATAATTGGTCCAATTAGAGGCTTAATTAAGTCCAATTAATTAAGGGGAGGAAAACAAAGTGAGAAAATGTAAAGGAGTACATTTTCCGTCACTACACTTAGCCCCCACTTTAGTGAGAGGATGAACCCTACACTCAAACTCACACTAAAGTAGACAAACAAGTGTTAAGAGGGGTCAAAGTGTACATATGTTAGTGAAATAGGATGACAAAGAACAAGGAGGTTGCACAAGCCCCTAGGATCAAGATCCCATGGAAAACCAACATAAGTATAAAGGAACACACATATGTATGATAAACATCAACAAGACAAGATAAGCATTAAGAAAGGTCAAAGTGTATAGATGTCAGCATGATAGGATGACAAAGACCATGGAGGTTGTGTTGGATGTTGTGGTTGTGTTTTTGATATGTGGTTGTCATTGATGTCAACACTATTAGCATTGATGTATTGAATGTTGTATATGTCAAGGATATTGAGAAAATTGTAAAAGAAAGAGTTGCAGGTTGCCAGTGAAAAAGTGAAGGTCATGAAGGTGTCATGCTCAATACATTGATGTTCAATTGCTGTGGATTAAAGGGTTTATTGCTGAGAGTATCTAGTTTATCCACTAGAAGTTTCAGAGGTCCGCATGAAGTTTTGATCTAATTATGAATAGTTGTGTTTTGACAGTGTTTATGTGGTTTCAGTCAAGTGTTCCTAAGTGAAGTTGGTGCGATTATAGTAATCTTAGTTGTTGTGGATTTTTCTCTATTGGTTCTTGTTGCTTGTGGATGTTTCTAGATCATTCTCTATCTTTGTTGCATGTTCACATTGATCAATGTGTTTTTGGTCGAAGTTTTTTCTCATGTGTATTTGGGTTTTCATGTTCTTGGCCGACATGGTGGTTGTAACGTGTTGTGGATCCTTGGAGATTAAAATTTGAATGTTTGGCACACTTGAGGATGTTGTTTTGGGTCACAACATAATATTGGCCAATGGTGTTTGATTCACATTGAAAATTTATTTATAAATTAGGGCCGACATTGAAAATATGTTTTATATATTTTTTTGGCTGACAAAGTTGTTGATGAAATTCATGTTTCAGATATATAAGAGTGATTGTTTTATCATTTGGAAGTGTGTGAAAGTGTGAATTGTGCGAGTCATGTGTACAAATATTGTTCAGATCATTCGAAGGCAGAAGCAGAGTGTGAAGAAGAGTCAAGAAGTGTTTATGTGCTTAACCGGAATTGTAATCAGGCATTAGCAGATGCTATTTTCTCAGTTAACAATCTAGATGGTTTTAATCCGAATCTTTCTTGGGAAGTGAGCCCTCTTGTATCTGAGTAGTGAGCTCTAGGCAGTGTTCCTAAATGCATGTGCATTCTCATTATTATTCCTTATACTTTTAACAGGGTATAAGCTCGTGGACTAACATCCATCATGGTTTTTCCCCTAACAAGGTTTCCACATAAAAAATATTGGTGTTCTTTGTGTTTATGATGTGTGATTGTTTATGGTTTATTGTTCATTCATCAGATCTGAGATTAAAGTTAAATTAAGTTTGAAAAGTTGAATATTATGTGACAACTGATTCAACCCACCCCTCTTAGTTGTCTATCCTTGTTTTTCCAACAGGTTGCACAAGCCCCTAGGATCAAGATCCCATGGAAAACCAACATAAGTACAAAGGAGCACACATATATGTATGATAAACATCAACAAGACAAGATACACAAGCATACACTGCCAAAATTGATGTAAAAATAAAAGGGTGGATCAAGCCTCAACTATTTGTCTAATAGGTATGGATCAAGCCTTGGTTTTTTTTCCAAAAATGCTCACAAGTGAAAACCCACTGTCCACTATACAAACAAAATATGCTCACATGGGCTAGTGAAATCTGCTATCCACTAGGTGAGCCCCAAAAGGGTGGATGATGGGAAATTCATGGAAGTTCTACAGGATCACATATGTCAACCATACCAAAAATTATACCTCTTGATTAATTTCATGAGGTTCCACACAAAAAGGTTCCATAAGGCTAGAAAGCTATATTATACTAGACACTCATGAAAAACAAAAAGGATTGACTAGCAAGAAAGTTGTGTTATGCTTGGTGGACATGGCAAAGATTTTAGATATAATAGGATCAAGCTAGTTGAAACAAAGAAAAAAGGGGTATTATCAAAGTGGATTAACAAGATGATAAACCACACCTTTTTACTAGTTATTTCATTCAATTATGCATAGAAGAACATCATAAAACAAACCTAACTATTATAATAGAAAATAGGAAGGTTTTAAGATGTTGAAACCATGTGTACCTTGCTGAAAAAGTGTTATTTCAGGGGTCACTAAGGACTCATTCACCCAATGGCGAATGGGTCCCTACTAGGGTTCTGGAAAAGTGATTTCTAGGTTTTGTTCTTCAATGTCTGCACTCCTAGCTCCTAGGTGTTCAACTCCCAAAAGTTGGAAATAAATTTTGTAGCTTCATTTTCATGATCTTACACTAAAGATGACAACTTTTGCAACTTTACAATTTTGAAATTTTTTGTTTCAATCTTGTTCTCCTTTTGATCTTCAACCTAAAAACCTACAAAAGAAGAGAAAAAATATTGCTTGTTAGGCAATAAGGGTTTTCCTCAATCAAACCCCGTTTAGGTAATTAAACCTTATGATGAAACAATGAAACATGAACATGAAACATGAAACAATGATACCTTGGATGAAGTCTTCAAATGTAAATCAACAATCTAGCATGAAGTGGCCATGAAAAATGTAGATCTTGATCTTGAATTTTCATATGAAACAATGCTTGAATTGGATCTTCAATACTACATTGACACATTAGCTCAATTACATGCATGATGCACTATGCCTTTGGCATGATGATATGACCTTTGATTGCTGCAATAAAACCTTAATAATCTACCCTTGAATTCCTTTGAAATGCTCTTGAAGTTCTTTCTTGATCATAAATTTGCTATAATTCTTGAATACTTGAATGCTTAGATGAAACTATGTGAATTAAACTTATATTTATACTTATCTTAAGGTTTAATCCCAAAATTAAAATAACACAAGCCGGCATCAGATCTATGATTCAAAATTATTAAAATCCTGCCATCAACAAGTTCAACAAGGGGTGCCCTTAGTTAAGGAGGACCCATTCTCCATAGGGAAAATGGGTCCTAGCACAGTCAACTAGGACACACTTCATGGAAATTAAAACAATATGCCAAAAGGGGGTCCTAGGACCTAGGAAGGACCCATTCACTAGGTGGTGAATGGGTCCTAGGTCACTAGCCTAGGACTCAAACCTTTCCAAATTAAGTGTTGTGAAACATTATTAATGAGTGTCAGGATTTATCCTTCAGAAAATGCAATAAATAAGGCTTGGATTTGAATTTAAGGGGCCAATTAAGCTCTAATTAACCTAAATTAATTAATAAAGCCCTAGATTAATTATTCATTCCCAAACTAAGCATGAAAAAGGGTTACTTTTTTTGATGCTACACTAGTAAAAGGGGTTTTTCTTAGTTCATGAAAGGGCTCACCTTAGGGAACATCATGCTTAATGTCACCAAGAGAGGACTAGTCAAGGATAAAAGATTCACAACTTAGGGAATACAAGCAGTAGCATCACCACTAAGAGGAATGTCATAAACCAAGAAAGGTCATGCTCTTGAAGGAAATCAAACCCAATGTCACCACCAAGAAGATACATCACATAAAGTAAGAAGACCACAGTTTGAAGCAAACAATGAGCAGGGACGCGTATGCCCCCACTTTAAGGAAATTTCTAAACACCATGCCGTGCACAATTAATTTAAATGAGAGCACAATAAATGCCAATACACGAGAGATTTGTTCAAAAATCCCTATGCCAAACATATGTTTCCAAAATAGAGCTATGTTATGGAAAGGAGGTTTCCCCCCATATGCAATCCTAAGATAACACATAAGAGATCCATGGATTTCAAGTCAACATATTTATTTTCTATAGTGATATAATCGAGCTTGAAATCATCATCATTCCCCAAATGACTCATGGAACAATGAGAAAAAAGGAAGAATGACACATAGAGAGAAAACAAAGAATATATTTTGGGTCAACATGGAAGAGACATAAATGTCTCATTGCCTTGCATCATCCCCAAAAGGAAAACACAAGACAAAAGAGAAAGGTAAATGGTTATGATAGATAAAATAATGTGGGTACAAATAAAATATTGTCATGATAGATTCACTTCCTTTGTATCCTTGCACCAATGGAGTGAAAAGGATCATCCAAAGTAGGCTCTCAAACATATTAAGACATCCCAAGTAGTACTATACAGGGGATCACATTACACACATGCAATAAAAAATAACATGAAAATAAAATAAAGAAAAGACTAATATGGTACATGCAAGTCAACCTATAGTAGGCCATCCATATTCAAATATTGCTCATCATATGTGGAAGGCAGATAACTAGCCAAAGGGAAAATGACAAGTTCCGTACTAGGAGCATCACTAGGTTCAACACAGGGTGAATCACTCTTGTTAGGAAGATCATCATGGTTGTTATCATCAAAGCTCATGGATGAGGAAAAAAATAAATTCAGCTTATTATGCACTTCCTCATCAATATTAGCAATCTCATCATCATCATCCAAGTTAATCACAACTAGATGCCTAATGAAAATGTACGTAGAGGTTTCATGTGTTTGTTGTGGTGAAGGTGGAGAATCATCATGCTTTGTTTGAGTTAAATTTTGATCTTGATTTTCTATTTTATTCTCTTCTTTTAACTTACGAGCAATATAGCAACATCTATACCTATGCTCTTAAGCAATTCTATTTCTTCTTGCATGATTTCCAAGTTGTGATTATGTAGGAATGGTTTTATCAACCATTGGTATCTTTTCCTCCCACAAAGGAGGAATGAAAGGAACCATGGAAATTTGTTCAACCACTTTCTCTTTAGCTTTAAAAACTTATTTGATCTTAGGAGGAACAATGAGACTTATATGGTTATCTCTTGGTCTTTTATAGGAAATAGGTAAAGGATTTGTCATAAATTGGTCTTGGTTACTTCGAAGGGCTTTTGGTTCAATCATGGATTCATCAATGATAGGAGGATCAATCATGAGGTATGTTACTAAGGGATAATTATGCTATTCACTTTGCCTTGAACTTTTGATAAGATTTGAAAAAAAAGTCCTTGTTACAAGTATGAAGGTGTTTTTATTGATGTCAATAGGATGCCAATAGATTGGTGTTGTCATTGATGTCAACTATGTGTTGAGGTTTTTTTTTGCATGATGAAGATGTTGGGGATACTGAGAAAATTGATAAAGGAAACAAGGTGTTCTGGTTTGCATAGGTGTTATGGTTTTGCTTCACATTTTTTCTAAGTTGAGGATTTTATTTTGTGGTTTAGATATGTCGGAAAGAGTTGTTCAAAGTTTCTATATCCAAGATTTGGGCTTCTAGATCATTGGTTAGAGAAAGTTATGCTCACCCGTATGTGAACTGGTTTTGCAGTGTTGTATAAAGGTGTCTAGGAGAAATGTATTTGCTTCACATTTCTCTACAGCCACTTTTTAGTACTTGTGGTTTTGAAGGAGAGTTAATGGTGTTGTTCTCTTGTTTGTTTCAAGAGGATTCATGGTTAGGCATATTAGAAGATATTTTTGAGTTACAAAATGTTGTAGAATCTAGTAATGTTGTTTGGTTGAATAGTATGATTATAATATTGAAGAGAAATTTGTTGTGAAGGAAGTTGTTGGTTTTTAGGATGATCATGGATCATGTTCAAGTGAATTCTATTTTTTGGAAGTTTTGGATTGATTTAAGGAAGCGTGTACTTAATGTTTAATGTGTTTTCATAGATAACGACCAACCTGATGTTTACACTACATTTGAAGATTTTCAAGTATTAATGAAGGCGTAGCATGGCATGTGAGATTTAATTTGGGTCCTAGTTAAGTGTCTCTTTGGTCCACTTTCATTCGTAATCCACCACAAGAATGTTTAGTGCTGACCAAATTTGAATTTGTAAGTGTAAACAATAGTTTTCGACCTTGGAGAAGGTTTTCAAGGCTGAGGTTGATATAAATAAGAGTGATATAAATAAGAGTGGTGATGTTGTGAGATACAAGAGAGAAGCAAGATAGATGCAAGATTGATGCGAGTGATGTGTGTGATGTGAATTTGAGCAGAGAAGTGCAAACTTCAAAGTGTTGGATTCTTGAATGTAGTGACCTAAAGGTGTCCACAATCTTTCAAACAAGGATGTAAAAGTGTTGGAGAACTATGTTGGAGTTAAAATTACACTGAGAGGGGGGGGTGAATCAGTGTTATAACAAATTTGACCAATTTTCACAAATTCAAAAACTATAGCACAAATCTGATCTCAATATACTCTGATTAATGCATTCATGAGTTGAATGTAATCATTCATAAACAGAATTGAGAAAGATAATACCCAAACAGTGAATTGAAATAATCAACAACACAGTAAAGCAAAGGGAAATCAGAAGAACAAGAAGACTCCAAATTTTACCAAGTGGAAAACCCTCCTGGGATATAAAAACCACTCCCTAAATGCCTTCCAGGCTTAATCTTTAAACAAAAGTTCACAATGCCTTATAGGCTGATTTTTGAGCACCCACTCAAGGAGTACTAGCCCCTCATTTTGAGACACCCATCTCAAGGAGTACCAACCAATCAAGTTATGTTTTGAACAATAATAGTGACTCAGAGGATTTCTCTATTTTTAGTTAAGCACATATCTTTTTGCAGAGTTCATTCATACATTTCCATACAGACAAGGAATGATACTCTCAGAATTACAAAAATCAACAACCCTTACAATTTTTAACATTGGTATTTATTTACATTTCAAGTATGTTGGTTGTGAAGAAATCTTCAAAAATGTTTTTCACCAGATCTCCAAATTCTCTTGCTGATTCTTGAATATAAAGCTGAATACTAACAGACTATAGATGATGATTAAAAATCAATAGTAACGCTTATCCAGAGAGCTGCAAATCATCCTATTAAATAAAAAATGCAACTGCTTAAAGAGGAAACTCAATGAATATGCTATCATGTAACGGTTCTGAGATTCGATGCAAATCCATGATGTCATCTTGCAACTGTATTTTGAAGTTTCCATGAACGACCACAAAGTTTGAGATTTGAGTCTTCATAACAATTCGGTGAGACAAGCAGATAGTTCTATTGAAGGCAATTTATAACGCAGTCAGACATCCCCATAGATATCGCTAAGACTCTGTGAAGTCAATGAAACATCTCACAGACTATAAACTGTTATATCGAAATGTTTATCTTTACGAGCTTTCGTTGAGACACAAGGATATCTCTCATTGGTGTTCTTTTGTTTCATTCACAGTCACTGTGATTTATCACTCTCGGGAAGACCTCTCGTAGAGCACACTAAGTCACACTGACAACCCTTTTTACTCTTGAGAGTCGCTGTAACCTTCAACTTTTAGGAAGACGTTTCATTGAATACATTAAGTTCCACTGAAAGACTTTATCCACTCTGAGTCGCTAAGACTTTACCGTCCTTTCACTGAAAGCCTTTCATTCACTATCGCTGTGACCAAATGATATTGGAGAGACCTCTTGTAGACTTCAAAATGTTTTTCCGAGGGTCACTTTTCACCCCATGTCGCTGAGACAATACGAAGTCGGGGAGACGCTATATAGACTGCCCTTTGTTTTGCCGAAACATCTTGAGCTCACCCTAGTTCACCAAGATAGTATCAATCTCACACCGATGGAGGTCTTTGATAGAAATCCCTTGTGATGTCATTGTAACATAATGTTTCTCTTGCCGATGCACCCTTCTATCTTATGAGGGTCGCTATAACATACCAACATCGGGGAGACCTCTTGTAGATCATTTCAGTCATACCGAAACACCCCGAATTCACACCTGTTTGCCGAGACTTCTAGAAAGTCCTGCCAAATGCAATTGTCCAACGGTGGTCAGTGTGACATTGAACATCCGTTATGACATCATGCCGAAAGCAAAAAGTCTGGCCGAAGTGAATCCCATATGTGATGTCAGCGAGACAAAGCCACTTCACCGAAACCTATTCCGAAAACCCTGACTCTTGCCGATGCGCATCCATCCACCATAAGTCGGTGTGACATACCTATTTTGTTGAGACCACATACCGATAGAACAACTCTCACCGATAGACTTCCACATACACTAGTCGGGGAGACAATGTGATTTCACTATGACCTTAGGCAGACTACCAAACACATGCCGATATAGAACACTTTTTGTTGCCGAAACAAAAGAGAAGTCTTGCCGACAGCAGCCTATAAGATAAATTCAATCGCCATGACATTTGAAATGTCTTGCTGATAGGAAACTCAGACATTTCAAAGTGGATCAGGGAGACCCTGCCATTCTCACACCAATATGAGTAAGCCCGAAAGAGAAACATCCAAAACCTGTGATGTGCAAGGAGAACCATCCTGAGACAGATTATCAATGAGAAAAAACTGAAAGAGATTTTGTCATCAAGGACAAACTATAAACACAACTGAGATTCAACAAACTCCCCCTTTGTCCTTGATGGAAAAACACCAAAGACTCTCCCCCTTTTTGCCTCAAGGAAAAGAATAGATGAACACCACAGAGAAGCCAATCAAAACACCATGAGAAATAGCTGCAAAAAAAATAACAGAGTGCAGCAACCAAGATTGTAGGAGAGCTGTAAGTGAATCAAAACATATATCATGCTCCCCCTAAGCCAATGCATGGAAAATCAGAGAAGTAAAGATTTAGAGATAATTCCCAATCAAAGTCTCAACCTTTCAAATAACTCTTTAGCTAAGGGCTTAGTAAAAATATTAGCCACCTGATCTCAAGAGCCAACAAACTGTAAGCAAACTTCATTAGCCAAAACCTTTTCTCAAAGAAAGTGAAACTTAATAGCAATATGTTTAGTGCGAGAGTGAAAAACAAGATTTTTGAAGATACTTATCGCACTTGTGTTATCACAGAGAATAGAAACAAGTTTAGGAATTTCAATACCCATATCAGATAGAGTTTGACTCATCCAAAGAACTTGAGTACAACATGAAGTGGCAAAAATGTATTCTGCTTCTGCAGTAGAGAGAGAAACATATTCTTGTTTCTTGTTGTGCCATGCCACTAAATGATCACCAAGAAAGAATGCAGCACCACTGGTGCTTTTCCTATCATCCAAACAACCAGCCTAGTCAGCATCAGTATATGCAATCAAGGAAAAATCAGTGCTTCTAGGATACCAAAGGCCATAATTAAGAGTGCCCTAAATATATTTAAAAATCCTTTTAACATAAGTGACATGGGATTCTTTAGGTGATGCCTGAAACTGTGCAATAGTGCAAACTATCTGCATAATGTCAGGTCTAGAAGCAGTTAAATATAACAGACTGCCAATCATTGATCTATATTCAGTTTGATTTGTATTAGGGGAATTATCAACCTTAGTAAGTTTGCATCTAGTAACCATTGGAGTGCTAACTGGATGGCATTCATCCATCTGAAATTTCTTAAGCATCTCTCTAGCATACTTGGTTTGATAAAGAAATATTCCATTTTCACATTGAGAGATTTGAAGACCCAAGAAGAAATTTAATTCTCCTAATAATGACATTTCAAATTCAGATTCCATTAGTTGAGAGAATTTTTTACTCAATGTAACATTGTTGCAGCCAAAGATAGTGTCATCAACATATATTTCAACAACCAGAATATTAGAACCTTCAATTTGAACATAAAGATTGCTATCTACACCTCCTCTAACAAAACCATTTGAAAGCAAATGATTGTCAAGCCTAGAGTACCAAGCTCTAGGTGCTTGTTTTAAACCATAGAGGGCCTTTTTCAATCTGTAAACATGATCAGGCTTATCTTTGCACATAAATCCTTCAGGCTATTCAACATAGACCTCTTCATCTGAATAGCCATTTAAAAAAGCAGTTTTGACATCTATTTGATAAACAGTAAAGTCTTTATAAACAGAATAAGCCAAGAATATTTTGATAGATTCTAATCTAGCAACGGGTGCAAAGGTTTCACCAAAATCAATACCTTCTTGTTGAGCATAGCCTTTGCAGACAAATCTTGCTTTGTTGCGAATGACATTACCATTTTCATCAAGTTTGTTTCTGTATATCCATTTTCCTCCAATGATATTCTTGTCATCTGGTCTTGGGACTAACTCCCAAGTCTGATTTTTCTCAATTTGATCAATTTCTTCCTACATAGCATTAAGCCAACATGAGTCTGTGAGAGCTTCATTAAAGTTTTTAGGCTCAAACTGAGTAACTAGACAGAAAGCTATTTGTGTCTTTTCATCAGATTCTGTAGCCTTTCTTCTAGTTTGAACTCCTGCATTTTTATCCCTAATAATCTAATCTTTGGGGTGATATTTAGTTAGAGCTTTTGATGCAACCTTTTTAGGACTTGCTGTTTCAATTCTAGGGCTTGCTAACTCAGTTTCTTTTGAAATAATTTCTAGTTCAAGTTCTTCTTCCTCATTATCCTGCAAAGATTCAGCATACAAATGTGATCTCTCATCAAATTTTACATTAACAACTTCAACTATCTTATTAAGCCTTTTGTTAAGGCATTTATAAGCTTTGCTGTGAGTTGAGTATCCCAAAAAGATACCTCATCACTCTTTGATTGAAAACTCCCAAGGTTATCATCATCCTTTTTGATAAAACACTTACTTCCAAAAATTTTAAAGTATTTGACAGAAGCAGTTCTTCCATACCACAGTTCATAAGGAGTGTGTTTAGATCTCACTCTAATTTGCACGCTATTCAAAATGTATACAGCTGTATGAACAACTTCTTTCCAGTACATATCAGGCAACTTAGCTTCATCTAACATTGTTCTAGCCATTTCTTTTACAGTTCTATTTTTACGTTCAACTACCTCATTTTGTTGGGGTGTTTTTGTTGCAGCATACTGTCTTTTAATGCCGTGTTGTTCATAGTAATCAATAAACTCTTGAGAAGTGAACTCACCTCCTTTGTCAGATCGCAGACATTTAAGTTTCAAATCAGATTCCGTCTCAACCAATTTACGAAAGATTTTAAACCTTTCAAATGCTTCTAATTTGTGCTTAAGAAATGTGACCCAAACCATTCTAGTATAATCATCCACAAACAACATAAAGTACCTTTCACCATTAATAGACCTTGTTCTGGTTGGTCCACATAAATCAGTGTGCACAAGTTGTAAAGGTTTTGATGAAGAGTGTTCTTTTGTTTTGAAGCTGATTTTAGTTTGTTTACCACTTAGACATTCTTTGCACACAGAATTTTTTGGCTTGTTAAGAATTGGTAAACCTCTAACATTCTGATTCTTACTGATTCTAACCAGATTTTAAAAATTTATGTGTCCTAATCTTTTATGCCATAACCAACTTCCTTCAATTTGGCTCATTAAACACATACCTTGATTATTGTCATTGCTTGATGTGTCGAGAAGATTGTACACATTTCCTTTTGTCCTCCTTCCAGCTGCAATAGCCTTTCCTAGCTTGTTTTTAATCTCACATCCCTACGAAGTGAAAAGAACATGATAACCACTATCACAGATTTGACTAACACTTAGAAGATTGTGCTTGAGACCTTCCACATAGTACACATTATAGATAGGAGTGTCTTCATTAAGAAGAAGTAAACCTCTACCTTTAATTTGAATACCAGAGTTATCACCAAACTTAACATATCCACCTATATAATCTTCAAGATTTACAAACTTATCCTTGTCGCCAGTCATATGGTTAGAACATCCACTCTCCAGGATCCATAAGTCCTTTTTCTTGGAATGAAAAGCTATTTGAACCAACATAGTTTGCTCAATGTTGTTGACAGACTTAGGTTTCCAAACCTTTTTAAATTTCTGCTGTTTAGATTGCAGATCAGTTCTACACTGTTTGACAGAATGTCCCAAAGCATTGCATTTAAAACATCTAATTTGTCTAGCAAAACCATAATGTTGCTAAGACCAAACCTAGGATTCATAAGCCTGCAAGTGCTCACCTTATGGCCAAATTTGTTGTAGAAAAAACAATAACCATAGAAGAAAGGATTGACTCTGTATGAAGATCTATTACCTCTTAAAGACTGAACATGATCCTTACCAAATTCTGAGTGATTTGAACCAGAACCTTTGACTTCAGAAGAGGGGTTTTGTTTTTCATGGTCGAATGAGCATTCACCCTTTTGAAAACCAACACCAATTTTATCTTTGTACATCTTCTTCTTGCTGAGCATCTCATTCAGTTTTAGAGTGCTTTCATATTTTTCAATTTCCTTCCTAAGATAGACTACTTCTTGTTCCAGTTTTTGAATTTCTTGATCTTTGCAGCTTATAGTCTCTTGAAGATAGTCTTCAACTCTTTTAGCTTCTTCAAGCTGAGTTTTCAGAGAGATCATTTCTTGATCTGGTTTGTGTTCTTGAGAAAGGACTTGTTTTTTGAGTTTTCTGACCTCTTGTAAAGCACATTTCAGCTCACTTTCAAGATCTACTACACCTTCTTCAACGTCAAAGGTGTTAGAGTCATCTTGCTGAGTAGTTTCAGCCATGAACAAAGTTTCATCTTCTTCAGCTGATGAATCTTCAGACTCAATATCAGATTCATCCTTACTAAACAAACTTTTCTTCTTTTTGAAATTGAAGTTTCATTTAGGTTTGAAGGCCTTCTTCATAGGCTATTTTTCAGTTGACTCGTTGTCACAGGTTTGATCATCATAGGGACACTTTGCAGCAAAGTGACCTATTTTTCCATAGTTAAAACATTTAAAGGGAAGTTTTCCCTTATATTTTCCTGACTCCTTTTAAAATCTTCTAACAAAATGGGATTCTTTAGACTCAGACAACTCTGATTCACTGACTTCAACTTTTTCTTTCTTTTCAATGTTAAAGGCAGTTTCTTTACTTGTAGAATTATTTTTACTAGTTCTCATTTCATAGGTAGTAAGTATTCCTTGTAGGTTGTCTAAGGTAAGCTTGTCAAAGTGTTTCTTTTCTTCTAGGGCTGAAACCTTAGATTCAAATTTGGATGGTAAGGTTCTAACAACCTTTGTGACCACATCAAATTCATTAACCTCTTGACCTAGACCTTTCATTGAATTGACAACTTCATCTATTCTTAGGAAATATTCAGCCACTTTTTCATCATCCATGAGCAGATTTGCAATGCATGACTTTAATGAACACATCTTTAGTTAACCCACACAAGAGGGCATGCTTAGCTCTGGCATTTGTTTCATACTTCTTCTTTTCAGCAACATCAGTGGGAATAGTGGCTGGTACATTGTAATCTTCTAAAACAATGCACCAAACATCAACATCAAAAGAAACAAGAAAAGCTTCCATTTTGATTTTCCAGAACACATAATCAGTTCCATCAAATAATGGAGCTCTGGATACAGAGGCACTGTCTTGAGAATGTGCCATTAAAAACAAACTCCAAGACCAAGATCAATCCAAGGAGATTAAAACCTATCAGAGCACCCTAGGCTCTGATACTAATTGTTGGAGTTAAAATGACACTGAGAGGGGGGTGGTTGAATCAGTGTTATAACAGATTTGACCAATTTTCACAAATTCAAAAACTATAGCACAAATCTGATCTGAATATACTCTGATTAATGCATTCATGAGTTGAATGTAATCATTCATAAACAGAATTGAGAAAGATAATACCCAAATAGTGAACTGAAATAATCAACAAAATAGTAAAGCAAAGGGAACTTAGAAGAACAAGAAGACTAGATTTTACCGAGTGGAAAACCCTCCTAGGGTATAAAAACCACTCCCTAAATGCCTTCCAGGCTTAATCTTTAAACAAAAGTTCACAATGCCTTATAGGCTGATTTTTGAGCACCCACTCAAGGAGTACTAGCCCCTCATTTTGAGACACCCATCTCAAGGAGTACCAACCCCTCAAATTATGTTTTGAACAATAATAGTGACTCAGAGGATTTCTCTATTTTCAGTTAAGCACATATCTTTCTGCAGAGTTCATTCATACATTTACATACAAACAAGGAATGAAACTCTCAGAATTACAAAAATCAACAATCCTTACAGTTTTTAACACTAGTATTTATTTACATTTCAAGTATGTCGGTTGTGAAGAAATCTTCAAAAACATTTTTCACTAGATCTCTAGATTCTCTTGCTGATTCTTGAATATAAAGTTGAATACTGACAGACTGTAGATGATGATTAAAAATCAATAGTAATGCTTATCTAGAGAGCTGTAAATCATCCTATTAAATAAAAAATGCAACTACTCAAAGAGGAAACTCAATGAATATGCTATCATGTAACGGTTCTGAGATTCAATGCAAATCCATGATGTCGGCCTGCAACTATATTTTGAAGTTTCCATAAATGGCCACAGAGTTTGAGATTTGAGTCTTCATAACAATTCACTGAGACAAGCAGATAGTTCTGTTGAAGGCAATTTATAACGTAGTCAGACATCCCCATAGATATCGCTAAGACTCTGTGAAGTCGGTGAGACATCTCACAGACTATAAACTGTTATATCAAAATGTTTATCTTTATGAGCTTTCGCTGAGACACAAGGATATCTCTCATCGATGTTCTTTTGTTTCGTTCACAGTCGCTGTGACTTATCACTCTCGGGGAGACCTCTCGTAGAGAACACTAAGTCACACTAACAACCCTTTTTACTCTTGAGAGTCACTGTAACCTTCAACTTTCGGGAAGGAATTTCATAGAATACATTAAGTTCCACCGAGAGACTTTATCCACTCTGAGTTGCTAAGACTTTATCATCCTTTCGCTGAAAGCCTTTCATTCACTATCGCTGTGACCAAATGATATCGGGGAGACCTCTTGTAGACTTCAAAATGTTTTGCCGAGGGTCACTTTTCACCCTATGTCGCTGAGACAATACGAAGTCGGGGAGACGCTATATAGACTACTTTTTGTTTTTCTGAAACATCCTAAGCTCACCCTAGTTCACCAAGACAGTATCAATCTCACACCGATGGAGGTCTTTGATAGAAATCCCTTGTGATGTCATTATAATATTTCTCTCGCCGATGCACCCTTCTATCTTATGAGGGTCGCTATAACATACCGACATCGGGGAGACCTCTTGTAGATCGTTTCAGTCATACCAAAACACCCCGAATTCACACCTGTTTGCTGAGACTTCCAGAAAGTCCTGCTAAATGCAATTGTCCAATGGTGGTCAGTGTGACATTGAACATCTGTTATGACATCATGCCAAAAGCAAAAAGTTTGGCCAAAGTGAATTCCATATGTGATGTCGGCAAGAAAAAGCCACTTTGCCGAGACCTATTCCGAAAACCCTGACTCTTGCCGATGTGCATCTATCCACCATTGGTTAGTGTGACATACCTATTTCGTTGAGACCACATACCAACGGAACAACTCTTGCTGATAGACTTCCACATACACTAGTCAGGGAGACAATGTGATTTCGCTATGACCTCAGCCCTATGGCCAAACACATGACTATATAGAACACTTTCTGTCACTGAAACAAAAGAGAAGTCTTGCCGACACCAGCCTATAAGATAAATTCAATCGCCATGACATCTGAAATGTCTTGCTGATAGGCAACTCAGACATTTCAAAGTGGATCAGGGAAAGCCTACCATTCTCACACCGATATGATTAAGCTCGAAAGAGAAACATCCAAAACCTATGATGTGCAAGGAGAACCATCCTAAGATAGATTATCAATGAGAACAAACTGAAAGAGATTTTGTCATCAAGGACAAATTGTAAACACAACTAAGATTCAACAAACTTATGGTGGATTCATTGTTGCATTGAGAAGTTGTTCTTTGTGTAACATTTCTCTTCTATCTTGTATTTGTTTATGTGGTAGTGAGCCCTAGCTGTGAACCTTTTTGAATAGTGTGTCCTATTCTTGCAACAAGACCTTGCACCAATTTTGCAATTACTTATATTGTGATCTAATCCTCACTGTGGTTTTTCCCTCATTGGGTTTTCCACATAAATCTGGCATTCTCTTATGTGTGGTGTTGTTATTTTAGTTTCTATTATCTGCATTTCATGATTAATCACTATGATAGAATAAGGTCTTAATGAATGTTTGTGGATCTGTTTACTATTGAGGGTTTTGATGTTTTAATTTTCTACAATTGATTCACCTCCCTCTCAATTTTATTTTTCATTCAACAATTGATATCAGAGCAAGGTTCCTTGAAGAAGAGCTTAACTGCTTAAGGTAGATCTAGGATGGTGAAACATATTGATTGCCCTAGATTTGATGGAACATACTATAAATTCTGAAAGATGAAGATGGAAGGATATTTGGTAGCTCATGGATTTGAAACTGAAAAGGAAATAAAGAATAAATATGTTGTACGTTTGAATCGTCCAAGCACAAGTGATGAGATCAAGGCACATGAAATAAACGATAAGGTAAGATTTATTCTTATGAATAGTCTTTCAAATTTTGAATTGGTTAAATTTATGAATCTTAAGACTACTAAAGATGTTTGAGATAAGCTTGAAAGTATTTATGAAGGAGATGACAAGGTTAAACAAGAAAATTTGTAGAATTTGAAGGCATAATTTGAGACCATGTGAATGCCTAAAGATGAAACAATTTCTACCTACATGCAGAGAGTTGATGAGCTGGTAAGTGCTATGAGAGGTCTTGGTGCACAAGTCAAAGAACTAAGGGTAGTAAAGAAATTTCTCAAAAATCTTCCTATTTCATATAGTGAAAAGGTAGTTTCTATTGAGGAAGTTGTAAATTTAAATACTTATACTAGAGATTAGTTGATTGGTACACTAACTTTATTTGAGATGAGAAAGCTTGGTTTGAAAAATGGTACAAAAGTGGAGACTACTTTCAAGGCTGGAAAATCAGAAAAGATTGAAGATTTAGATGGAGAAGATCTCGATGATGTGGAAGCTAACTTTGTAAGAACGATAAAAAGGGAATTGGTAAGTACAAAGGAAAACTACCTTTCAAATTTTTTAGCTATGGAAATGTAGGTCATTATGCTTCAAGATGTACAAACAAAGTTGTGAACAATAAGAGTAAGGAGAATAAACGAAAGATGATTAAAAGAAGTTACTATGTCAAAGAAGATGCTGGTATTTCTGACGATGAATCTGATTATGGATATTTTGATGATAATGAATGCTTGTTCTTGGCTATAAAAGATGAATCTAGTTCTGCTAATTTTGAAAGTTGTTAGAAGGAAAGTGTTTCAAAGAAGAGGGATATGATTGAAGGACACTAGTTTATGCTTTTCATGCTAAACATGATAAGAAGTACTGGGTTGTTGATAGTGGCTTCTCTAATCACATGACCAGAGACAAAAGTAAGTTTTTTAAACTTGAAAAGTATGATGGAGGATTAGTTAAACTTGGAGATGATTTAGGAGCTAAAATTTGTGGAATAGGTTCAATCAGTTTTGATGGAAAGCATAATACTGAAGATGTGTACTATATTAAGGGTTTAAGGAATAATATTTTGAGTGTTGTAAAAATTTGTAGCAAAGGATATGATCTTGTGTTTAAGAATGAAAGATGTGAGATCAGAAAAGGGACTATAACTATGATTGTTGTTGGTAAGAGGACATATGGAGACATTTATCAGTTTAAGGGTGTTGATGGTCATTGCTTTATGACTCATATTAATGAAAAGTTGGTTATGGCATCGAAGGATGTGTCACATAAATTTTGATAATTTGGTGAGAATCAATTCAGTTCATGCAATAAGAGATTTACTAAGAATTATAATCCCTATCAATGCTATTTGCAGAAATTCTCAGTTTGGAAAGCAAGTAAGGAGTAGTTTCAAAGGAAAGGAACAATCTACTACTACACTACTAGAGTTAATACATATAGATCTTTATGGTCCTACAAGGGTGAGAAGTCTTCAAGGTGACATGAATTTCATGCTTTTGATTGATGATTACTCTAAAATGGCATAGGTTACTTTTCTTAGATAGAAATATGATACACTAGATAGATTCAAGGCATTTAAAGCTATGGTTGAGAATGAAATGGATCTGAAAATCAAATGTTTAAGGTTTGAAGAGGTGGAGAATTAACCTCCAATGAGTTTAACATTTTTTGTGAAGTTCATGGTATAAAGAGGCACTTGTCCAACCCTAAAAATCCTCAACAAAATGAAGTGGTTGAAAGGAAAAGATAAACTATTCAAGAAGCTACTAGAACTATGATGAAAGAAGCAAATCTATCGGAAGTGTACTTGAGAGAAGCAATTCATACTAATTTTTACATACTTAACAAAGTTCAAGCTAAATCTAACAACACAAAGACCCCCTATGATGGCATGGAAGGATTCCTATTGTGAAGTAATTTAGAGTATTTGGAAGCAAATGCTATATCAAAAGAGATGAAGAAAACATAGGAAAGTTTGATGCAAGGTTTGATGAAGGTATCTTCCTTAGATATTCTACTAAAAAAAAAGTTTATAGATGCTACAACAAAAGGCTGAGAAAGATTGTTGAAAGTGAAAATGTTAAGTTTGATGAAAACTTTCAAAATTCAATTGCAATAGATGGATATGTATCTGATGAACCTGATTGCAAAGAAGAAGAAGAAGAAAAAGAAAAAGATGAAAAAAAAGAAGTGCAGAATGAAGAGGATGATTCCACTATGAAGCCCATAATACCCCTAAGTATGTACAAAAGAATCATTCTGAAGAATAGATCATTGGAGACAAGAGGAAAGGAGTATTGCCAAGAAGTAGAGCTGCTAAAGCTGAGGTAAATCTATGTCTACTTTCTAAAGTGGAACCTAAAATAGTGAGGCATGTAAAATATGAACATTGGATAAAGGAAATAGAAGAAGAACTTATGCATATTGAGAAAAATCAGACTTGGGAATTGGTTCCTATTGTGCATATTTTGCACACATGCCCCATCGAAGGTAGGGACCCCCTTTTTTTTTGCTTTTGCCTTGCTCCTACTGACTTGGTCCCTACTTGCTTGCTTCAATTTTCCTTCATTTTTTTGACTTTGGGGAAAAGTTTCCTATAGATTTGGGATGTTTCTATGATGCCTAAGGGATCTGCCAAGGTTTCGTTGAGTTTTGAGAAGTTGCAAAAATTTCATTACAGGCCGCTGTCCCTTTGTCGTCGTCTGCAGGAATTTCTTTGCGGGCTATTGTCCCTTCACCACCATCCATGGGAATTTATTTGAGGGCCACCATCCCTCCATTGCTATCCATGGGAATTTATTTGTGAGCCACTATTCCCCTGTCACCATCCACAAGAATTCCTTTGCGGGCTGCCATCCCTCCATTGCCATCCACAAGAATTTCTTTGTGGGTCATCGTCCCTCCGTTGTCCATCCACGGGCTTCCGTGTGTAGGTCACTGTGTGTGGATTGCTATTTTTAGGGTGGTGGACCCTCTGACTTCCCCCTTCCAAATCTTTGCATTTCCACAAAAGGGTGCAAACTTCAAGTTTTCATCATCTAGGTCCCATAAAATGAGTGTCTTCACATGCCTAAAGGGGTTTGCATAAAATTCACCAAGTGTTTAGACATTGCATAAATTTCACTAAGTCCACTCGCAGAAGTTCGTCTACAAAATTTTGTTTGAGCAATGTCGTTGTAAAGGGAAGCAAACCTGATGAGCTTAATTAATGGCTCAATTTTGATAGGGTTCATTATATATTTGTTGTTGCTATCATAGACTTTGACACTTGTTGTTGATATTTTCCTTAAAACCATAGACCTTGGGCATAAGTTTATCTTTGTGACTTTAATGACATTATCATTCTATGAGAATTATCTATGTTGAATTTACTAGTGGTTGAATGAATGTTACTAAGGTAATTATAGATATACATTGTTTGTATGTGCTAATGCTATTGTGTAGGTTTCCACTAAATTCTGATGTCAACAAAGCCTACTATGTGGGAGAAATTCTTGCCATTTGGTCAGTTACCAAGAAGTCAAGAAGCCGATCATTAAGAAGTCAAAGTGGGAAAACTCTCATGGAGGGAAATTCCTAATTTGAATGAAAATAATGTAACCAAATTTTTAATGGTCATATTTGTTGTTGAGAAAATCTAGGGAGTGCATTGTGCTAGACTCCTATTGAAGCAAGTCTCCTTTGACCAATTTAGTGCATGCATAACCTCCTCCATCTTTTTCTATGCTTTTAATAAATGGCATCCTCTCATTTTGATGGAGTCGACTACCTAGGTAGTTAGGGTCAGTCATTATTTTTTCTCTCTATAAATAAGGGTCAGATGCTCCTTTTGATAAGGTTGGATATTTTGAGTTTGTACTCGCATTTTCTAGTTTTATAGTTCTATTACTAAGATGTTGTACTTATGATTTCAAGAAATAATATGACATTCTGAGTTGCTGCATTTGAGTTAGTGTAAGGGAGACTCACCCAAGGGGGCCCACTTGGTGAGAACTCCATCTATTAGTTTAAAAATTATTTTATTTAAGTTGTTAGTTTCAATTTAAACAACTATTTGTTCCTGTAGCCACTGAAATTCCATTCTGTGTTTGTTCCTATAGCCAAGGTAGATAGAGTAGTTTCTTGTCTGTTTGCTAAGATTGTCATTTCTACCTTTCATTTCCAATCAAACTATTAATGCTTAGTGCAGATGTTAATTTATGTTCAGTGTTTAAGTTGATTTCCTTTCATCACTTTATTTCTAGTATTGTTTCTTTCCTAGTTTATGGATGACTACAGTAGAGTCCTAGTGCACATACTGTGCTGACCCATTTCAAGTTTACATGCCTGGGTTGACAAGTGAAATGAACCTTCATGATGAGTGAGATAGCTACTTAGTGTAGATGTTCAATCTCTAAGTCACAGCCCTAAAGGGTTTGTTATTAAACCATTGCAAGAGGCCGACATTTTTGGCATCATTTTTGGGGATGGTGTCAAACTAGGAAGTTCTTTGGAGTCATTGATAGTTTCTTTCTTGCTGTAGTATTTCTGAAAGTTTTCTCTTAGTATACCCATCATTTAGGAAAGTAATGACTTGCTATTCTTTCACTAATTCTTTGTGTGAGTTGGCTGATACTGAGTTGATACCGCATGCATAGAGGAAGGAGGAGATATGCTCATGGGAGATTCCTTCCTAATGACCCTAATCCATTCCAGCTAGTTGAGCATCATAATTTTCCAAGAGATGATGAAGAAGAAGAATCACACCCTTTTGTTGATGCATTTCCCAATCTAACAAGTTCTGACACTTCCTCTGAAGACCGAAATTTGATTGAGAATCCCTTTGCTTTGGAACTTCATCAAGCAACCATGGGTGATGAGAATAATGAGAATAGACACAAAAATAGACCCAACCAACCATATTTTCCATTTCCTATTACTCATCAGAATGAAGTTGACAACCTCAAGAACATCCCTGCTTCAATCCTTCCTAAGTTCTATGGAATTGTCATAGAAGACCCTGCCACTTTCCTGTTTGAGTTTGATATCCTCTGTAGAAGCTATGAATACACCACTGATGCTCATAGGCTTAAGTTGTTTCCTACCACCTTGAAAGAAATTGCATTAATATGCTTTATGAGATTAGGTAGGAATACTGTGGAAACTTGGAATGATATGAAAATGAAGTTTCTTGAGAAGTATAAAGAATATTACAGGGGCAGTGACATGTGAGGGGATGACATCTTTAGGATGCAACAAAAGGAAGATGAGAGTTTGGAGGATTACATTTCAAGGTTTCTATTTTGTCTACAGAAATATCCACATCATACACTAAATGAGGAGTCTCAAAAGCCCCTCTTCCTTAGAGGGATCATTGAGAGATGCACTAATTCTTTGGACTTGATGGGAGGAGGAGATATCACCCAAGTTCCTTGGGATGATATTAAGAAGATATGTCAGAACTATTCCAGGGCAACTTCAAAGAAGGGAAGAGGCTACCAATCCTCTATGGGTAAATCATCCACCAATGGAGTTTCAAGGATGAAGATTACTCACTTGTTTGTAGACTTCAAGCAAGACATCATAAAAAATCTAGCTACTTAGCTAGATACACTTCAAGCAAGACATCATAAAAAATCTAGCTACTTAGCTGGATACACTTCAAGCAAAGAAGAAACATGAGGAGGCTGAGGTAATGTTGGCAGAATAATTCCCTTATTGCAGACAAAAGCACTATGGATGCAAAATGGTAGCTAATATTGATAGCAAGAATATTTCACCTGAGTTCAAGCCAATCTAGGGTGATGATGATCAAGTCTACTACATTGCACAAAGGAGACCATGGGCCCCAAGACAAGGTATGCCACACCATATCCCTTATCTTTTGTTGGGCCATATTTCAATTCTTATGCATCTGGTAACCAATGGAAATCCCCATATCCATCCAACTATGGTAGATATCCACCTCAACCTTGGAATAACCCTCTAAATACCTAGCTCAGTCACCAAAAATCTCCACCCCAGTGGCAACAACCTCAGGGGAATTGGCAGCAGTTTTAGGGAAATTGGCAGCCACCTCCACGAAACTGGCAGCAAACATCCCAATGGAGGGGAGGACAACAATGGCCACACCAGACAACTGGTTATATGTAGCCACCTTCATAGCCCAACAACCTACTATAATTCCTCCTCCTACTAGCTCAAGTTCAAGCACACCTAGACCTAATTAGTTACTAGCTCAGTCCACACCTAACCAAAATAACAAACCATAGCAACAACAACTAGTATATTCTATAGATTCTAATCAATTTCCTACATATGCTGTGAGTGTGAGTGACATCTACCTATGTTCAGGAACTACTTTTCCAGCTCCTTCCACTCCTATCATCATCGAGCTTCCTGTGGAAGAAGATGAGTCTCTGAATGTCCCCATTCAGCCTGGTGTGCCCAGAAATCCTGAACTAGTCCAATAGACTAATCAAGATCCACCATTTACTCAAAGGTTAGAAGTTGTTAAATAAAAGGAAGAGAAGGAAGAAACAAATTTTGACATCTTGGATTAGTTGAAACACATGTGTTAGGATACCTTTGTTTCAAGCCTTAAAAGATGTCCCTATCTATGGAAAAGCAATCAAAGAAGCATGCCTAAAAAATATAGGGAGGAAAAAGAAAGACCCCACCACGGTCCATGTGGTAGGATAGTTAGTAGACATCATGCTTGGAAAAGTTACAGTTCCCAAGTACACTAACCCAGGTAGCCCTATGGTAGGAGTTGTCATAAATGGAATCCAAATAAGGAATGCTCTAGTTGACTTGGGAGCAACAATAAATCTGATGACCAAAGACATCCTGCAACAACTCAATGTTGCAAACATGAGACCCACTCCTACTATCTTGCAGCTTGTTGATAGTTCCACTATCAAGATTGATGGTATAGTAGAGGACCTTGTGGTAACTCTAGATTCTTGGGAGTACTCAACATATTGTATGATTCTTTCTCCTAAAGCTACACTAGGTGGGTATCTGGTTATTCTAGGAAGGCCATGGTTAGCCACAATAGATGCCTAGATTGGATGTCGGTCAGGGGACATGACTATTTATGATGGGAGGAGCACCAAAAAGCTTGTTCTCTACCCTCCTGCTCAACCATCCCATGACATGGATAACCCCATATGGCCACATGTTGGAGAAGAGGTCGAGGAAGTCAATTCAGTGGCACGACTCATGATGTTAGGCAGAAGTTATTTCATTCAGCTTTAGGAAGAAGATGAAGTGCTATCCCACATAATTTAGAACCATTGTGAGGTGTATGAAGAGTCATCTACTCATGAATCTAGGTTCTTCCAGTTCAATGAAGACACTTCTTCCCGCTCTTCCTACAATTGAACTTCCTACAACAACTGATATGCTCGATACATTGTTGTGACATGAATTAAAAATGCCAAGTATTAGTGAAGCAATTATGATAGAGTTAACCACACAAGTGCAAGTGTCAGAAGGAAAACATCTAAATATTAACACCAAGTTGAGTCAAGAGCAACAATTGTCTTTGACAAACCTTTTGAAGACCCACCAACATGAATTTGCATGGGACTACCATGGCATGAAGGGATTGGAACCTAAGCTCTATACTCATATGATATACATAAGAGATGACTACACACTAGTAAGGCAACCACAAGGAAGAATCAACCCTGCATTGAGGGAGACTGTCAAAGGGGAACTTCATAAATTATTGGATACAGGATTTATCTACCCCATCTTAGACAATCAGTGGGTGTCTCCATTGGTGATTGTGCCTAAAAAGGAGGGAAGTGGAGAGTTTGTGTTGACTACAGGGAACTCAAATCTGCCACCAAGAAGGATCATTTTCCCCTTCCTTTCATAGACCAAGTGCCGGATTCCCTTGCATGCAAGCAATATTTTTATTTTCTAGATGGATTCGATGGCTATAGTCAAATACAAATTGCACATGAGGATCAAGAGAATACCACCTTCACCTATCCATGGGGGACTTATGCCTACTTAGTGCTCCCATTTGGTCTGTGTAATGGACCTACACCTTTTCAAAGGGTAGTCATTAGCATATTTTAAGACATCTCACATGATTGCATGGAGATTTATATGGATGATTTTACTACCTATGGTGTTGATTTTGCAGAAGCCCTAGAGAATCTAAGGAAGGTATTATAGAGATGTGAAGACCATAACCTATCATTGAATAGTGAGAAGTGTTTCATGATGATGCAGGAAGGGGTAGTCCTTGGACACTACATCTCTAAAAATGGAATTCAAGTAGACCCAACCAAGATTGAATTGATTACCAATCTGCCTATTCCTGCAAAGGAAAAAGATGTTAGAAGTTTCTTGGGTCATGCAGGGTACTATAGGAATTTTATCAAAGACTTCAAAAAAATGGCAGCACCACTGTACAATCTCCTCACTAAATATGTTGAATTCCAGTGGACAGAGGATTGTGACAAGGCATTCTTTGATCTAAAAGCAGCTTTAACCCATGCTCCTATACTCAAAGGTCCTAATTGGGAGCTTGATTTTCACATTCATATAGATGCATTAGACTATGTTGTAGGAGATGTATTGGGAAAAAAAGAAGGAACCATTGAGAATGCAATCTATTTTGTCAGCAAAAACCTACAAGGGGATGAATTTAATTACACAGTGACAAAAAAAGAAATGTTGGCAGTCATCTATGCCCTTAAAAAATTCAAGTAATAAGATACCTCATGAATAAGTCCCTCATTTTAGGTAGGCTAGGAAGATGGTTGTTGCTGATGTAGCAGTTTGACATCACCATTGTTGATAAACCAGGAAAAAAAATGTAGCAGATTTTCTTTCTAGATTTACTACAACAAAAGATAATCAAGTCATTGATGACTCTTTCCCTGATGAACATTTGTTTTCCATCAGTGTGCACACCCCTTGGTATGCTGACATAGCCAATTAACTAGTTAGAGGGAGAGTTCCTCCTCATTTCTCTCCAAAAGAGAGAAGGGTACTCATTGAGAAAACCTTTCCTTTTTCATGGATTGTAGGCTATTTGTTCTACATTGGACCATACCATGTCATGAGGAGATGTGTAAGGGACGATGAGACATATGATATATTGCATGCATGTCATAATGAACCTTGTGGAGGGAATTTTGTAGCCAAGAGGTCAGAAATGAAGATCCTTAATATAGGATATTACTATCCCAGACTTCATAAGGATGCATGTAGGTATACAAGGAAGTATGATAGATGCCAAAGGACGGGTTGGCCAACCAAATCTAATAAATGGGGGCTTGATTTTGTAGGACGCATTGATAGTAATCACTCCATTGCTAAAGGATGACAATAGATGCCTCTTTAACCACAGGGAGTAATCACTTCATTTGATAAATGGGGGTTGGATTTTGTAGGACGCATTGATCCTCCATCAAATGTTAAATCCTACATCTTGGTTTGCACTGACTATGTGACCAAGTGGGTTGATGTTAAAGCAATGAAGCATGCCCGAGATAATAAGGTTGCATAATTTCATTATGAGGAAATTTTCACTCATTATGGGGTTCCAAGGGAGATAATGATTGATCAAGAGGCCCAATTTACATCAACTATTGTCACAACACTAGTTAATGAATGTAATGTGAGGCACATGAAGTCTACTCCCTATCACCCTCAGGCCAATGGCCAATCTGAGGTAACCAATAGGGAAATTGAGGCAATTTTGACCAAAACAATGGCTATTCATAGGAGAGACTGGGCAAATAGGCTGCTAGAGGCTATCTAGGCCTCTAGGACCACCTAGAAAACAACCACAGGTTTCACTCCTTTTGAATTACTGTATGGGAATACAACTATGATGCCCATTGAATTTGAGCATAAGACTCTTAGGACTGTACTCGACTTAGGGATGGATATCTCTGAGGCACAAAAGAACAAAATCATGTAGCTGAATAATTTGGATGAGATGAGAATGATAGCCTTGCATCATACTAAGGTAGTGCAAAATAAAAGGGTGAAATGGAATGATAAGCACATAAAGGACAAGAAGTTCCAGCCTGGTGACTGGGCACTTTTCTATGACTCTAGGTATCAAGACAATGCAGGAAAATTGCAGACTAGATGGTTGGGACTATATGAAGTTGCAAAAGTCTTTTTGAACAGAGTTGTACAACTCACCACAATTGACCCTGTTTGATTCAAAATTTTGGTCAACGGTCACCATCTAAGGTTGTATCACAAGCCAATGCCCAAGGAAGAATTCATGCATCAATTTAATCAACACCCAACCTCCAAACTTCTTGCAGCTGAAGGAAGCGGGCCTAGTGTCCCTCCTTCTGACTGATCCAAGTATACATGCAACCACTTCATAATAAAGACTTCCCATTTTGTGGGAGTCCACTTCTTCACTAATCCACCCATCTTCCCATCTATCTCCATCTTATCTCTCTTCCATAACTCCACCATCACTCCACTTCACCATCACTTCATTCCATTTCATCACCACTACATTAATTACTCAACCATACTTCGTAAAGGTAATCAGTACTTTTTCCACATTATTTGCAAAGCTACTCCAAGATTTTAGGTACGTGCAAAACAATCTATTATATCTTTATTATCTTTAGTGCATTTCATTAATTACTATAATTAAATGTAGATATTTCACATAACATGAAATTTTCCTCTGCCTTGTCCAATCATAATTATCAACCAACCTATGCAGACATATGTTGTAAATTAGGTTGGGGGGAGTGTCAACTCAGAATCCCACATGTCATCCATATCAACAAATCTAAACTGATCCAATTTGAATGATAAATTGAAATGACGGCTTGCATGTGTGAAATGTCACTGAGCCACTACCATTTCTCTCGATAATACCCTTCATTAATGAATCTTTATTGCCTAGTCATAATTTCAAATTTCCCCAACAAAAGTAATTTGGTGAGCTACATGACATTGGCGTCAACATGATAGAAGGAAGAATTACAGGAAGAAGAAGTTGGGGTTTTCAGAAAGAGATTACAGGAAAAGGAAATTTAGCAAAGTGCTTGTGTGATTGTAGGTAGTTGAACAATGGGAGGTCAACTATTTTGGAATGAACCCATGGTTCATAACGTGGTAATGCAGGATGCACCTTCTTTGGCAGAGTTTAGAAATTGTGGATGGTTGGACTATTTCTTGAAACTCGACAACTACAATGAAGACATTGTGTAGGAGTTTGCACAAACACTCTCTAAGGGGAAGGCAATAGTAAAAGGGTTGAAGGTGATCGTTACTAAGGAAATAATTACAAAGGTAATGGTTTTACCTACTGATGGTGAGCCATACACTGCTACCAAAGATGCAAGGTCACGCAGGGCTGAATTTACTGAACCCAGTGACCCTTTGTTGGTGGTGGATAAACAGTGTATGAAGAGAACTTACCTCCCAGAGCCATGGAGACAAGTAGCTATCCACATTGTCAAGTACATCACTTGTGAGGGTCGTTAGTCATGCCTAAATTCTATACACTTCAAGCTCTTGAACCATATGAGGCATGGATGAAGAATGAACATTCCCAATGTGCTATATCACCTCTTTGCCATCATGGTGGCTGAAACACAAAAAGGTAGGGATAATTATGTCTCTAACCATTGTTTAATCAAATTGTTAGTGGAAAAATATTTGCAAGAATTATCTGATATGATGTGGGAGGATTTTTTAAACATTGATCAATTTAGACCAGAACATGTACGTCCTAGAGGTTAGTCTCAACTTCATATGGATAGTAGTGAAGAGAGGGTTGCTGAAACTACTCTTGGAGCATCAACCTCTAGTGCAAACCCTAGCTCAAACCCTCCTACAACTGAGAAATCCATTGAAATTGGTTATTTTGAGTTGGAATATTCAAATGAGGAAAGTTCATCCTCAGATTTTGATGATAATGTCCCTTCCAAATCCCCAATTAGAACTAGGGCTGCCCTTAGGAGAGAAGAGGCACAAATGAAAGAAGTAGAAATGAGGAAAGGGAAGGCCAAAAATAAAACAACAGAGAAAGCAACACCAAGCCCTAGGAAATGAAAGGATGATAATACTGTTCCTTCTGCAGCCGAAGAAAAAGATAAAAACCCTCCTAAGAGATCAAAACCAGTAGTGCCAACCACTGGTGTACCTCCAAAGAGAATACCTAGGCTTATAAAATCATCTAGGGAGGAGACAAAAGCCCCAATGGGGTAGGTAAATGTTAAAGAAAAATATATTTTTGAGGAACAAGCAAATATCAGATTGGTAGAGCTTGCTACCATTACAGAACAGGTTGAGAACTAGGAACAAGATGAAAGTAAAGAAACCCTATAGCAAGAACAAGATGTGAATCCAAAGTTTCTATAGCTAGAGTAGGATAAACAACCTGAATCACTGCAATTGGTGTTATGCGAACAACAAGAATCGGTGCCGGGGAAGATTTTGGTAGGAATATATAAACCTCCTGCCTTTTCATGGAATGATGTAGCTCTGAAATTATGGAGTGAGATGCAAAGAAAAGAAGAGGAATGGAAAAAGGAGAAGCACAAGCTACATAATGAGATTAAAAAGAAAGATGCAGAGATTGAAGAAAAGAATGCAAAAAAATGTTGGCTTGAAGGAAAGGGTAGATAATGTGGTAGATTTAATACCCAAAATGCTACCATGTAGAACTCCTCCTAGAGTGTATGCCCTGCACTTGAAGGAGAGAAATATTTCCTTTAAGCTATCTAGGATCATTTCAGGTTTGATTCCTACTCTTGACACTCCATATAAATTTTTCTAGGCTTATCAGTTTGCTCCTCCTGATGTTAAAAATTTGTTATGTGAACTATACCTGCACAATTATGTTTTGTCTGATGATCATGATTGGAATCCCTTACTATATATTGGAGACCTCCATTTAAGAGAATTTATGTCCTAGATTCAAAATGAAATTAGTTGGGGGCAATGGTATAGAATTTATGGGGAAAGGGAATTTCATACTCCCTTGCCTCTTAGGGCTAATCTAGTAAGCCTGGAGATATTTTCATGACATGGCATAGAATTATTTACCACCTCGGCTACAAGGATAAGATTATTCCTGTTAGAGAAGAGACCTACAAACAATATGAAAAGGTAGTTCAAACCACATGAAAATTAGTAATGGGATATTTAGCACAGAGGTGGAACGATTTTCTAAAAGAGTTGAAACAAGATGAACCCCACTCTTTATAGAACTATGGTGTAGCATGCAAAAGAGTTGATAGGTACATATAGATTGGTAGAAGGAAGCAACAGTTTTGGCTTCACTTAACATTTTAGCCACCTACATTATTGTGGCCTATGCTAGATTAAAAGTTTTACTAGTATGACATAGCTACAGAACAAGCAAGATGGAACAGAATGGAGAGCAAGCAAGGATTCTACTGGGATCCTAATTTAGACACTTGAGAGACTGATGTGGGACAACTAGAAGTTGGTGACTTTAGGGCACTGATTAGGCAAAATAATAGTGTTCCTTCTGCTGGAGGACCAACAAAATGTTAGGTTGGGAGGAATGATGAGCATAATTAATGGCTCAATTTTGATAGGGTTCATTATATATTTGTTGTTGCTATCATAGACTTTGACACTTGGTTGTTGATATTTTCCTTAAAACCATAGACCTTGGGCATAAGTTTATCTTTGTGACTTTAATGACATTATCATGCTATGAGAATTATCTATGTTGAATTTACTAGTGGTTGAATGTATGTTACTAAGGTAATTATAGATATACATTTGTTTGTGTGTGCTAATGCTATTGTGCAGGTTTCCACTAAATGTTGATGTCAACAAAGCCTGCTACATGGGAGAAATTCTTGCCAGTTGGTCAGTTACCAAGAAGTCAAGAAGCCGATCATTAAGAAGTCAAAGTGGGAAAACTCTCATGGAGGGAAATTCCTAATTTGAATGAAAATAATGTAACCACCTTTTTAATGGTCATATTTGTTGTTGAGAAAATATAGGGAGTTCGTTGTGCTAGATTCCCGTTGAAGCAAGTTTGCTTTCAAAATGCAGTCAAATCTTAAGGAAATATGTCTTGGCACTCTTTCTACCCCTTTTCCCATGTGCTAAAATTGAAAAATCTCAATTTTTTACTAAGTTTTTTGAAGTTGTGGGAATTTATTTGTAGGCCACCATCACTTCGTTGTTGTCTGTGGGAATTTATTTGTGGGTCACCATCCCTCCATCGCCATCCATAGGAATTTCTTTGAGGGGCCGTTGTCCCTCCATCACTGTCCATGGAAATTTTTTTATGAGTTTTCATCCCTCCATTGCCATCCTAGAGAATTTCTTTGTGGGTTGCTATCCCTCCATCGCTGACCACAGGAATTTCATTTTGGTCTATCATCCCTCTATCGTCATCCGCGGGAATTTCTTTGTGGGCCGCCATCCCTCCGTTGCCATTTGTGGGATTCCTTATATGGGTCATTGTCCCTCCGTTTCCGTCTGTGGGTTTCCATGTGCTCAATGCCATTTTTAGGGAAACAGACCCTCCGGCTTCTGCATTCCAGATTTTTGCATTTTTCAGAAAGGGCCAAATCATTAAGGAATAGGTCTAGGCACCCTTCTAATGCATCTTCCATGTGCTTAAT
Source organism: Sequoia sempervirens (assembly GCA_007258455.2). Taxonomy (NCBI): domain Eukaryota; kingdom Viridiplantae; phylum Streptophyta; class Pinopsida; order Cupressales; family Cupressaceae; genus Sequoia; species Sequoia sempervirens. Next base: position 51,460,483 of record VDFB02058242.1, read on the forward strand.
TTGGAAAAACTCAAAATTGCTAAGATTTGGGGCTTTACGGAACTTTGCATGTGGGTCGCCATCTCTTGAATGTTGTCATTTAACAGTCGAGCTTTAACGCCTTTCAACCTAATGGAACCAACATCCCTCAAACCAAAAAATGCATCAAGCTTAACCTAGTAGCTTCAAGTGCCTCACATGGAATTTGATTGCCAAGTTCACAATGTGGAATTTCTGTTGTGGGCGACTGTCTGTGGGTCTCAGTGGCCCTAGAGCCATTTTCTCACTATTTCTGCCCTGATGGCTTCCAACTTGGAGAAGTCCACATTCCTGGGCCTGCATTCACCTAAATGATCCAAATACGCTTCAAACAAAGAATAATGATGAATTTTATGATCTTTACTGATGTATAAATGGATCTAACAATTAGTTTGTAGGATTTGACTAGCATTTTCTTTGATTTACGTATGAAAACACTTACTGCACCTCTTGTGTGCAAGATTCATGGAACCATGCCAAAGCCATAGATTTTGTTGTGCTCGGAGGGTGATTGTGATCACCAAAGGAACTACTTACCTGAATATTGATGTCAAGGGGAGTTCTACCTAATTTAATAAACCTGCTTAAGAATCTGTGTCAGGCAATGCAAGTTGAGAAATAATTTCAAACAAGGAGCAGGAAGGAGCTGTTTTATTTTCCACTAGGTGATGATGATTGTCAGGAGCTATCCATCCAAATCAAGAGCAACATATCTACTTCTTAGAATCACCAATCTGCAAAAATAATGAATTTAATTGGCCACAAGAATGTTGTGAACACATCAGAAAAAGGGCAGCCTTTAGCAGTTTCAGCTACAACAGGGAAGGCAGTCACTACAGGACAAAATTGCTATAGTGCCAGACCACTAAAGGACAAAATAGGGAAAAGGACAAAATTGTATTTTAAATTTTTATATATTGGTGGGTAGGTGAAACCTTAGCTTGTATTGAATCTGAGCCACACATTGTAATTAAAACTTGGCCATTCATTTGGGCTTTGGAAAACTATAAATAGGGGCTTGCTCCTCATTTGTCACTGTTGGAGGAATTGGTGTAAAAGGCATTTTACAGCATTAGAGAGAAGCATTGCATGAATTTGGGTGTTTCTTTTGATTTTGTTCATTATGAATGCATGATTCCACTGCCATGTTAGATTTAGTTGTTAGCTTCTTGAATGAATGTAATAACAGTGTTTGCTGTTATGGTATTCAATGAATTTACAACCCATACTTTTGGAACTTATTGATGAAAAACTACTTGTGTAAAGTTAGCTTGGGCTTCTTTATGTCATTGCTACAACTTAGTTCAATTGTGTATTCATGGAGTGAATGCATAATTTGAGAATCAACAGACCTTAGGAGATTGCACTTGTTTTGTGTAGCTATAGGTTCTCTTGGTCAAGCAAAGCCTAGTTTAGAAAGTTTTTCTACTATAATAGCCTCCATTGTTACTGTTCATTCATGGCTTAGATTTAGAATAGCTTCTCTTACCCTTCCCCTTTTTCTATTTATTTTAGTCCTTTGTTAGTGTAGGACTTTAAGCATCACAACAAAGCTAAATCTGATGAACATGGTGAGTTTTGGCTTGCTATTCTGAATGGGCAGTCACTGTTCATTCACTTCCAGCCCTTTGAAACTCCATTTGCAGACCCAACTTACCATGCTTTGTAAACCATAAAGGCCACCCTATGATTACCAACAAATCACATCAACCAATTGAATTATTCCAAGCATTGTCATGAACTGACACCCGAGAAACCTTGGGGTAGTGATCTAGAATTTGTTTGTAGATTTATACCTTTCAAGAGAGGTAGCATACTTGTGTGATGCTTGTGTTGAGAAGGTGCAAAAACATGCATCAATAGAAATGGTGCTAGAAGAAGGGCATGACTAAGCACAAGGCTGTAAAGATGAAAGTTGGAAGCACTTTCAAGTAAAATATAAGATAGGACGATCTCATGATCTACTGAAAATTTAAAAAAAAATAGAAATTTGAATGAAAAACAAGAGCTGAGCTGAAATGGAGCAACATCTTCAAATCAACATTACTCAGCTGCAAGCATGCTATTATACTTATGTGGTTAGAGAACCACCATTCCCATCCTCCCCTTAGATGGATTTATCAAATTCATGTGGTGCTCAATCTTCACAATGGCGGCTTGAGCTAGAGGAGATAACCCTACCCTGATGGCCCAAGCATGATGCAAGGGTGACAATGGTGGTGTTTTCCATGGTGGTGGCAGGTTACCGACAAAGCAGAAAGAGATTGCTATGATGGAGAATGGTGATTCCATTGTAGTGGGGTCTGGTGATAGATGCTTTAAGCGTAGTGACCCTGCTGCTAAGGCGACGATGTCTTCTTTTGACATGACTCTCCACTCCCACAAGCATAGCTCTAAATGTAAATCTTGATGGATCTTGTTTGGGGGCTGGTTTTTGGCTGGCTGCAGGTTATTTTTCTTGCAGCTTTGTTTTTGGTTGTGGTTCTTTGGCTTTGGGTGCCTTTTTTATCCTTGGTTGTCTGTGCTTTCATGGTCTTTATGTTAGGACAAATTTTTGGTTGAGGGTTCCAGATCCATTCAAATTTTTTTTGTAAAGGGTTTCAGGTCCCTTCAAAACCTACTTTTTCCTTAATCAAAAACATTACTCAGCTGCAAGATGATCTAAATAGAAGATTGAGGAAGCCATTGCAACACTTTGCATTGGAAAACAAATGCAAGATCCATGACACTCGTAGACACAATGAATTGGGATGTCTGACATTCTTGAGCAAAATTGAAATGGTTTTGCAAGGAGAGATTCCCTTTTGGGAAATGTACCAACCCTTGGCTCCACCAGACCTAGAAAAATAATTGATTCACATGGAAACCAAGGCCTTCAAGGAGCTGATCCAAGAGCACTTGGGCAGCAAGGATGGACTAATACTAGAGGAGGTACTAATGTCTAGATGGTGCAGATTCGATAATACACCCCACTATGAATTCACTTGTCCATCATAAGTCGACATCGTTGTGCAAGCCAAGAGTTGTTTGGACAAGTTAGAGTAGCCAACTCTCCATGAAGGGAAGCCATTTTTTGAGGTAGGCGAGCTGTCAACATCTGGGGACAACTTACCAAAGTTGAATCAAGAAATTCCACACAAGCAAGTGTCAGGATAGTGAATACAGAGGTTGAAAGTCAAGAGGAAGGAGCTGAGTTCCTTGGGACAAAAGTAAGCCTTGATGAAAGTTCAATTGGAAAGGGATTAGAAGACCTTTTTCTTGAAGGAAAAGAGCAACCCTCTATGAAAGAAGAGAAATTGTGGATAGTTGAAGATGAATTAACAAAGTTTACAGCAGTATATGCTGGGACAGTCAATGTAGATGTTGAAAATAAAAAAGAAGAGGTTGGAAGTTTTTGGACAGTAGGAAATGATGATGAAAGCATAAGTGAAATAAGATTAGAAGACCTTTCGTTCATGAAGGATAGTGACCAAGCATCTAAAAATGAGGATTTGGAGGAATGGGAACAACCACATGTCGTGGTTGTCTACCATCAAACTTCCTTCCCAACTGATGATGAAGACCTAGTGATAGAAAGATATAGAGAGCTTTTGTCAAGGATCACAAGGGATTGGTCAGTACTGAGGGGCCAAGTGGATTTGGAGGTTCTGCTACTGCCAGGTTGGTGTAGGATTCATGATTCAACACATTCCAATTTCATGTGCGAGCTATGCCAATAAGCCATCAAAAAAGTTAAGGAACAAGTAGAGAAATCAAGTGCACCACCTCCTGCAGTTGCTCCCAGAATTGAACTAGAAGTCCAAGAACATGAACCCAATGATGACTTAGTTGAAGGAAGCCATTAGGAGGGTGTTGGGATAGCAACGAAAGAAGAACAACATAGTCCCAAACCTCTCCATGTAGAAGCAGATCAAGTGGGAGAGTTGTCCATTGATCATCAAGAGTCCTTCCCTCTTGAAGAGCATTTATACGCGATGGATGACAAGATTTATGGGGAATCCTTGGAGGGAAATAACATAGTAAACTTTGGTCTCCTTGAAGAAGTACTATCAATTGATGACTTCTTTCCATTGGGATTTATATGCTGGAGGTATGCTAACGCTAAGGAAGAATACATTTCAGAGGATGGCGGTGATGAAGGCATATCACCTAAACCTCTAAACGGTGAAGCATTAAAGCTCTCGGATTGGGAGAGGAACTCCTTTTCCATCTACAGTGATGATGAACATGAAGAAACAAGTAAACTTCCTTATGCACCACATGAACTACAAGGAGAAGAAGACCAAGGTGAGGCTGTCTTGGTGGTTTCCCACAAAGATAATATACCTTTCCAACTACAGGCCACAATTGGGAGTCTTTCCTTCTTGTCCATTGCTGCTCCTCCTATGCATTCCAAGAGCTACAACTAGATAGATTCATCCATGTCATGTTTTTATGACATAAAGCATAAACAAATTGAGATCAATGCTAGGGAAAGGAGATGGGACAACATGCTGCCTTTTGAGGACAATAGTCAAGTAGACACTGAGACTATAGAGCATCAATGAGAGGAAGTATATCTCCTCAAGGAACAACCAAAAGAGGCTACAGGGTCCTAATGGTAGCTTGGAAGAGGTGTTTTCTGCCCCGTTCTCCCAACATTATGAAAGCCTGAGATCAGGTACAAGGTTCCTTGCATTTGAAATTTTTTCTTCACAATGTGTACTACCTGATCAATTTGATTGTTTGAATGGTAGGTCTAGACCTGCTCAAACATGGACAAACAACACAATGTTAGTCATCAAAAAAATCTAAACTAGCATTCCCCATGCAATTCGTTAAAATATCAAGAACAAGAAATGAAACAAAGATAATCAAATAAAAACTATTAAATCTTGCTCAAAACACTCAAACCCTCAATACAATGGGGGAATTGGTGCTATTTTGATGTGGAAAATAGCCCTTTCCCAATCCCTTGCAATCTTTGATGATGATCAATGGTGATCCTTGATGAAATTTGCAATAACCTAGCTATGGTGATGAAGAACTATGAAAACTTGGGTGAAATGTTGATGAATTTGCTCAAAACCTATAGATAATAACCTTGCATAAAGTTGTGTATCCAAAATCAATAGAAGAGCCTTCCATATAGGAAAGAAGGATGGAGGAATTCAAAACATGAAGGATGTGGGACTAAAGATAATCCAATGGCATAGTGCCACTTGTCAACATGCTATTGAAGAGAGGTGGAGCACATTTTGATCAATGTGCAAATAAATGCAATTAGGTGGAAATTTGAAATTTGAAAGGTGGCTTGAAAGATGAGTTGAAAGATGGAGTTAATGCCACCTGGCCCAATAAAAAATGACTTGTAAGAGATATAAATTCCATGTTGGAGGAGAAGACCTTTTGGGAGGGAGATTTCAAATGGAGAGAATATTCCAAAGAGATGCCCCTTTGAATGAAAATAGAGGAATTTATAAATCAATTAAACTGATTTACTTGCACAAGTTGCAAAATCTAGAGGATTTGATGGATTAGAATTAGAGTTAATCAAGATTTAATTAATTTAGATGGAGATTAGTTTGATTTGACATTTTGACTTAGATTTTTGGATTTATTTAAATCAAAATGAGAGGAATATGAATATGAGATTTAATTAAATAAAGTTTGATTTATTTAATTAAAAGGGATGATGTTAGACTTAAATCAAATAAAGGTTAGTTTATTTAATTTAAAGGAGTTGAAATATGATTTAATCAAATAAAGGGATTTATTTAATTAATAGGAGATAATGATTTAATCAAATAAAGTTGATTTATTTAATTAACATATGAATTATGATGAATTAATTAAATAAGGATTATTTAATTAACTAGTTAGTAAATAAGTGATTTAGGAAGAACTGATGTTAGTAAATTAGAATTAAGTATGCGAGATCAATCAGAATAATTTACGTGTCTACATTTTGCCCCTCTTTGAAGCAATGTACCTACTGCGATGGTTCAAAGAATAACATTGACGCAATCAAAATTCAAAATTTTATTATTTTTTTAGATGCCCACTGTTGCCCCAATGGAAGAATTACACTGGTATACTGCCCCCTCAAGAGATTAGACATAAATTTGGATTTTTGGGTGATTTCTCAAAAAAGGATTACAAGCTGCCCGACGGGTCCAAAAAGGCTCCAGGATGTTGAAAACGTGCCAAAACATGAGAAAAAGACTTGAAACGAGCTTTGGTTAGGAAAAAATGGAGCCGGGGGCACAAAACCCTAGTTTGGTGGCTAAAATGAGTCAAAAAACCCTAATTTTCATGCTTAAATAGCCTTTGAGAGGTCACTTTCAATTCATTTGCACATTTTGACCTTCAAATTTTCAATGTTTTGAGCTCTGACCCTCCTGTAGAATGGCACAAAGAGTGCTTCCCTGACACTTTTTCGAGCAAGTTCGAGTCTACCAGAGACCTCCAAGTGCAGGACCAACAGTACGTTAACCTAACCCGACCTTTAATTTTGATTTTTGTGGGAATTTATTATGTTTTGAAGGTCAAACTTGTCCAACATTGCTATATAGCGATGCTAGAAGTGCTAAATCAGTAGCGCTAAGCCTCAAAGAACGTCGCTATTATGACCTGCGATGCCGCATCATAGTTTAGGCTTAAGAGTTCAAACTCCAAAGGGTGACACCATTGAAAATGGCGATGCCACGGTTCAATTAGGTCTTTAGGGTTTTTCGTCAAATAGGCATGTGGATCAAACAATGACACTGTGACTTATTTTGCACTTTGGGGGATCCTAGCATCGTAGTTTGGAGTTTTTAAAGAGCGACGCCTTTACCATTTCAGTGTCAAAAACTTCAAACAGGATCCAGTCTTTTTACAAAACTTGACATTGTGGCTTTATGGGTGCAAGAGGATAGAGAGCCTATGCATTCACTTGAGCACCAACCCTCAGTGCTTAGCAGATTACACGAGTTGCTACAAGAGCACCATAATGCGACCGGTCTATGATACTTTTCCTACGTGACTGCAATTAGGACCCATTTGGTGATGATGATCACATTAGCTGAGTGATGGCACAACGAGCCATCATCCTTTCATCTTCCCACTAGCAAGGCGACCATCACATTGGAGGACGTCTAGCAGATTTTGTGATTTTCCATTCATGGTGAGTGAGTGATATATGACATGGATGCTGAAACTTATGCCTGTTATGAGATCATGGGGACAGATGAGATTGTTTTTACCAAGGGCTAGATTGATCTTGAGTATTACAAAGGCCAGGTGTCGACTTTCTGACTGATTGTTGTGGCCATCATATCAGGACTAGTGGCTCTAGACCAACGAGGTCGATATTTCATTCTAGGATGGGGTCTGGCTTGGGAGCAAATGTTGTTCAGGAGGTGTTTTTTTCTTGGGGACCAATGATGATAGCCTCACTATATCACAATTTGCATGAGTTTTCCTATTGTGACAATAGAGTGATTGGTGTCGGATTCACACTTTTACATATTTGGGCATGGGAGCACATAGTCGTGCTTCGATCGAGAGTTACAGTGGTCGACATTGAGCCTGATGACCCAACAGTTTGGAGGTATAGGGACAGCATCACATTTACACACATAGGATAGTGTGGCCTACCCTGCTAGTGGAGGGTCTTGGATGAGATGGAATCATTTAATTGGAGACCTTGGCTATAGATGTCGGCCTGGTATGACAATGTACAATAGTTATTCTATGCCAAGCAGGATCAGCTCATGCAGGGGTGTGTGCATACTATGATTGAGTGCTACTTACCTGATAGGGTAGCAAGACAATTTGGGGATGTGCAGGACTACCCAAATGATCAATATGTGGCTAGCTTGGCTCGGTCGACTAGAGAGACCACATGGGGTTAGATGAACCCAACATCAAACGTAGGGGATTCCTTCAGGAAGTTGGTAGCTAGGCCCTAGGCCTACAATCAGGGATAGGAAAATCCATGCACTACACATGCCTACGATGATTGGTTCAGGCCTCTAGTTTCCTTGACAGTTTCAAGGTTAGTAGGATGGCCAGGAGGGGACAGGTTCCCACAAGAGGAGGAGGAGGACCACCTCCACACCAACTAGACCATAGGGATTATGAAGATGAGCACAAGCAAAGGGATCAACCCAAGGATTAGTAGCCACCTGCGAGGGATCAACAACCATCATAGAGGGACCAACAACCACCACAATGGGATCAGCCACTGCCACCACCACCTTCGCCACCTCAACCCATCAAAGAGATGCCTAGATACAAAAGCTACAAAAGGCAGATATAGGGGCTCCAAGCTTAGGTATAGACACTTACGATAGAGCAGCCAGCAGGTCCAGACCCTCACCACTAAGTGAGATAAGGAGAGGTAGCAGAGACCACACAGAGATGCAGCTAGCCCAAGAGGTCAAGAGGCATCACCAGCTAGAGAGCATGGTAGCCGTGTCCCAGGGTAGGACAGTTCCCACGTGGATGTAGCACGAGGAAGTGAGAGGCCAAGTATTATTGGTGACATTATCGATAGGAAGTGCCTCTAGCAGCTCGAGTGCCAAAGTTTTCTTAGAAGATAGGGTACAGGCAGGACTAGCTTGAGAGGCAGGCGAGCGAGGGGAGTAGCTACCAGGGCTAGCTCACATAGTTTTGATCAACAACATTTGATTCTTTTTGAGATCCACAGGCTCCATTTTTGATAGCCTCGTGGGAATTTGTACTTTGATTGATACACACATTTTATCTTGATTTTGTACCATGGGAGTTACACTATTTTGATATATATGATATGATTCATTATATGATGTGTCCTATTTTATTTATGCATTATGGATGGATGTATATGCGATGTGATTCTTATATGATGCAATGCAATGTACATATGATTCCATATTATGTGATGTGATGTATGATTATGTAGATGCTTATAGATGGATGAATGCATTTCTTTTTTAGTATCCTTTCTATGCACTTTTTATGATGATGATGTATGGAGTATGGATTTATGGATGCAAATGTTATGATATGCAAATGATTTTAATATGTTTAGACTAATAGATCTGGATGATGTTATATGTATGGGATGTTATGACATGCTCCTTTCTTTTTTAGTATCTTTTTCATGTATGATATGATGATGTATGTATGGATGATATGATGATGCCTATATGACTATGCAAATGGATGATATGATGATGCATATATGGATGATATGATGTTTTTATGCAATGGATGCATATGTATGGTTTATGAGATGCTTAGAATAACCAATCTATATTATGTAATGATGAAATTCAATGCAGATGAGATGATTAGTGTTTTCTATATGATAGGATATGATATGCAACATGCTGACGGTTTGTGGATGTAGGATGAATGCAATGGTGATGTTTTTGATTAACTATCATGGTACCATGTTAGCGGTGAGAGAAGAAAGAAGAAATGAGATGAAGAAAAGAGGATCCAACAAGTCCATGATCTACGAGACTTTATTAGAGATGATGATGATGATGTAATGCTTATTAGGAATTAGGATTTTAAAAGGGCTACTTACCTTATGTTTGATAACACACATAGGCATGATGCATCAAGGTATAAAGAACCAGGATGGTGTTGCACCTAGTGTGATGGAATTTGACTCAACAATCAAATAAGAGTATTCTTATTCACACCTAGCATATGAAACCTTATTTAGAATGTATTTCAAACATCTCAGACCAAAACATAGAAAGGAAAGCCTTCCTATGTGGTCGACAGGACACCTAAAACACCCTCTCTTCAAACCAAACAAAGCACGCATGACCAAGGTTATCTTACAAGAACATCCAACAAGCACAATAGATAAAAAGATAATGATCATTACCTCATTCCTTTCTCTCTAAATCCCTTTATTTGGACATCATCGATAGGTCATTGGAGTGAGTGCAATAAGATAAGTCAAAAGACAAAGACCAAGTAAATAGACAAGCTAATTTTCTTCATACCTCTAGCCAAGACTAATCTATAGTGATGCTTGATGTTGATGTCCATTGTAGGAAGGATGCATCCTAGGACATGATGTTATTAGATGATTTTAGGATTTATTGGATGATAGGCTATTGATACCAAGAGTTAACCAACATATTTACCTACTGACCTAGACTTGAGACCTTGACATTTAAGTTTTTCTCTTTCAATTTGCTAGACTTTCTTCTGACTGTTTCACCAAAGGTTGAGGGTGATGATTGATTTATTGTGAGTGGAGGTTTATTTCAGGTGAAAGTGAGATGGGGATGGATGGATTTTTTCAAATATTTGGATTTTTTTGAATTTTTTGAAATGTTTTGAGGTTGTTTTTTGGCATTTTCAAGTTTTCAATGTTTTGGTGTTTTCTGAGATTTTTACCAAGAGACTAACCTAAAGACCTCTCCTAGGGGCCTCGGGGGCTGATCAAAGATTAGGATTGCCTACATTATACACGTAGAGACCATGTAGTTTGACTGACATAGACTCGTTATTGATGAGATATGAACAAATGGATTGCCAGTTTATTATGGAAAACTCCTAAAGGACTGACCTAAGTGTCTCGAGGGATGATCAAAGATCGACCTTGCCTACGTTCAAGCTCAAAGATGACATAGTTTGGAAAGCCAACTCTATTTTTTGAATTTTTTGTCTTTTTGACCTATTTTGGGATTTTGATATGTTTCAAATGTTTTTGAATTTTTTGATTTCTGAATGTTTTTGGATTTTTTTGAATTTTCTGATGTTTTTAGATTTTCTGATTTTAAGGGAGACTTCAAGAATATACAAAAATCTAATCCAATGTAGGTATAGTAACATGCCCCTAGTGTGATGCAATAGACTACTTTGATATAGGCAAGACAAACTAGCCTTAGGAATGGGAATAGTAGTACTAGGAGGGATCATGATATGAACACAGGATCAAGCTATGATGCAGACACAGATGGGTGATATGGAAGTGTGATGGAAGGATGCAATGGAATGTAATGGATGGATGGTACAGAACAATCCATAGGGATCATGATGGATGGAAAGTGCTTATTTACACAAGGCGCTTGTTTGCTAGGTTTTCACCAAGGTACTTTCCCAAAGCACCACTAAAGTGGTTTTCACGAGAGGATGATTTTTCTCTTTACTGTTTTCAATCCTTTTCCTATTTTTTTGGATTTACACCTTATAGGATTAGGCATCAAATTTTTTGATATGGGAGCTATTCATGGGCTCCTACAAAGGTTCTCCTTTGAGCATTGATAGCTGATATGCCCCTAATTTGTAGCTTATTGTGATGATGAAGGGTCCCAACCAATTGGGTTCAAACTTGCCCTTGCTGTCTAGATTTGGTACATTTGTCTAATTCTCCTTTAGCACAAAATCTCTGAATTGGAAGGTCCGACTTCTAATCTTCTTGTTGTAACTTTGCTTGAGATGGTTTTGGTAGACTTGCAAATGGTTTAAGGCATCCATGCACCGCTCATCCAGTAATTTTAGTTCGTTCAATTGTGATACCCGGTATTCTTCATCTGTAATAAGATTTTGCACAAATATTCTCAAGCATGGGAGCTCGATCTCAATGGGTAGGATGGCTTTTGATCCATAGACCAGGGAGAAAGGGGTTGCACCTGTTGGTGTGTGGATACTTGTTCAATAGGCCCATAAGGCAAGATTTAGCTATAGGTACCAGTCGCAGCTAACGTCATTGACTATTTTCTTGAGGATTTTTAAGGTGTTTTTATTTGTAGCCTTAGCTTGGTCATTTCCCTGGGGGTAGTATGGAGTGGAAAAGAAATGTTGGATATCAAACTTTTGGCATAGGTCTCGAACATCCTAATTTTTGAATGGTGTCCTGTTATTTGAGATAATGGCTTGAGGGATGTCATAGCAGAAAATTAGGTAGTTTATGATGAATTTGGATATCGATATAGGTCATGGGAATAGCTTCTACCCACTTCGTGAAGTAATCAATGGTAGTGATGATGAATTTATATCCACTAGATGAGGTGGGGGTGATTTTGCCAATGAGATTGAGCCCCCATTGTGAAAAAGGCCAAGGTGTTATGATCAGGTGGAGCTCCTAAGCTAGTGCATTTATGAGACCCATGTTGTTGACACTGGAAACACCTTCAAACATAGTCGTGAGCTTCCCTTTCCATTGTAGGCCAATAGTATCTAGTCCTCAATAGTTTCTTAGTCAACGTTATACCACTCGAATGTAACCCACAAATGCCATTGTGTATCTCAGTTAAAATAATCAACACTTCCTCAATATTAAGGTATCATAACAAGGTTCCCTCAATACTCCTATGGTATAGGGTGTCTCCTAGGATAAAAAAGTAGGATGAATTTTTGACAAATGTTCTTTTAAGGTTTGAGGTTATGTCAGTAGGAAGGACTCCTATTCTCAAGTAGGTGTATATATCATGATACCAGGGATCACCGGGACGAATGATTTCACACAAAAATTTAGAGTTAGGTATCTCAAATTCTGGTACAAGAAGCTACTCTACAATGAATTCTTGCTTTGAGATGTTGCATGGGACATCCAATAACAATCCAATTGTTGCCATAGCATCTGCTACTCTGTTATTTTCTCTTGGTAGCTACTCTAATGTGATATCAATGAATAACTCTTTGAGACTTTCTACCAGTTTCTTGTATGGGGTCAGTTTTTCATCCTTCATTTGATACTCATCATTGACCTGGTTGATGATAAGCTGCGAATCACCATAGACCTTGAGTGCCATGATCTGCCACTATACTGCAATTCTTAGCCCAATGACAAGAGCCTCATATTCTGTAATGTTATTTGTGTAAGGAAATGATAGATTATATGATTTAGGTATGCAATCCCCTTGTGGTGTAATGAAGAAGACTCCCACTCCTGACCCATGTTGTGTGTATGATCCATCAAAGTACATTTTCCAATGACTCGCTATACTACATTAAAGATGGACTCATCGAGGAACTTTCATACAAGTGGGTTCTCTAAATATATCAATGCTTCTGATAGCTGATCTGCAATTGCTTATCCTTTAATGGCCTTCCACTCTACATACTCAATGTCATGTTCTATCAGGATCATAATAACTTAGTTTTTCACCCCATGAGCGTTGCTTTAGAAAGCAAATACTTGAGAGGGTCTATCTTTGCAATGATTTTTATCTGATGTGCTAGCATATAGTGTCTGAATTTTTGTGTTGCGAACATGACTACTAAGAAAGCCTTCTCAATGGATGTGTAATTCAACTCATGTCCCACCATGGTTTTGCTGATGTAATAAATAGCTCTCTCTTTCCCATTTTAAAAATGTTGTTCTAAGAGAGCACCAAGGGTTGTTGTTGTTGCTGATATATATAGGATCAAGGGTTTGCCTGTAATTGGTGGCATGAGAACTGGCGGCATAAGCAAGTACTCCTTGATTTTGTTGAAAGCCTAGTCACATTTCTCATCCCACTTGTATGCTACCCCCCTGTGGAGTAGATGAGAATATGGGATAGCCTTCTCTGCTAGTTGTGCTATGAATTGACGAATGGATTGGAGTCTTCCTTGTAAGCCCCTTAACTGCTTTAATGTCTTTGGTGCCTCCATCTCAAAAATTGCTTTGACTTTGGTAGGGTCTATCTCAATCCCCCTCATAGACACAATGTACCCTAGTAACTTGACTGATTGTACCCCAAAAACACACTTCTTTGGATTGAGTTTGACCTTGTATTCTTTTAGCCTTTCGAAGATAGAGCCTAATGCTATATGTGATCTTGAGGTTTCTTTGATTTAGCCAATGTATCCACATAATATTTCATAGTTTTGTGAATCATATCATGGAAGATTAGTGTCATGGCCCTTTGATAGGTAGCTATTGTGTTCTTTAGCCCAAATGGCATCATATTCTAGCAATATGTCCCCCATGGACAAGTGAGAGCCATTTTGTGTTGGTCATCATTAGCTATCATGATCTGATTGTATCTTGAGAATGCGTCCATTAGCGACAACATTTCATTTTCTATTGTCATATCCAAAATCATGTCAATGTTTGGGAGAGGGAAATCATCCTTGGGACATGCTTTGTTCAAATATCTGAAATTAGTGTAGATGCAAATGCCCCTAGTGGGCTTTGAAATAGGTACAAGATTTGAGACCCACTTTGGATAATCAATCAACCATATGAACCTAACATCCAAGAGCTTTTGTAATTCCATTTTGACCAATAATGGTATTTGGGGATGTATCTTCCTTAGCTTATGTCTCACTGGCTTTGCTTCAGGATATATAGCTAGGTGGTGAACTACCACTTATAGATCAAGGTCGGGCATGTCGGCATAGGTCCATGCAAAGTTTATCTTTCTTTCTTTTAGAAACACATCTAGGAGTTCTTGTTCTTCTTTCTGAAGTGATTTTGCATAGAAGGTGATATGTAGCATTTCTTCTATTCCCAGGTTGATCGGATTGCACTTCTCTGCTAAGACTATTGACTTCTCCTAATTGATAGCACTAAGAGGAAGATTGAACCCCTCATCCTTTGGCACCTCAGAGAGGTTTTCACCATTGGATGCATCCTTTATTTTTACTAATTTCAAGTCAGAGAGTGCCATAGTGTGGTTTTCTCTCAAAGACCTAGAGATTATTCTCAAATTTTCACTTTTACGACTGAGGGATTCAATCGTCTCCCCATAATAGGCATGTGTTTCTAGCACGATGTCGAACCAAACTTTGTGATATCCATATGTTATAGTATCTATAATCCCATGAATTCTAAGAGAGCCTCATCATTTTTGAATGTGTCCAAAATTGGTGGTCCTCATTGGTCGTAATCAATGAGCTGGGGATAGATTAAGTTTAGCTCATGGGTTTGGTTGTTTGACTCAAAAGATAGGGTACTAATCATGAGAAGGGAGGAATCCTTAAATAGAATGGGTAAGTTAGTTAGGGGGTCCTCATCACACACATCGATTATGTCGAAGGTATATTTGTGTAAGGGCAGACATGTGGACACCGACAACTGAGGGGGAGCTTTGACTTTTCTAACCAGGGCACCTTTTCCAAGTATGGTTACCTTCGGAGGGGTACATCTGAGACCAAGATTTATTATACGCTTCTCAACAACAATGGGTTCTAACAATCCATTATCATTATGTACAAATTTCTTGTTCTTGTTGTAACCCATGTTAAGCATCATTTGTAGTCCTTTGCTGCTCTCATCGATGGGAAGATCAAGCATGTGCCTTTCATTTTGGTATAGGAGACTTGATATATCCTTTTCATCTACTGTTTCCTGACTTAGGTCTCCCCAACATATGAATCTGGAGGGGTTTGCTTTAAGGGTTTGCGATGATGTTTCAACTAGTTGGGGTTGCCTGTGAGTCCTAGGAGATTGAGGTAACTCTCCTATGACGAAAGAACTTTTCTTCATTTTGTAATCCCCACACCCATTGTCTTGAATAATGACTTTGATTTTAGAGATGTCAGGAATGGCGGGTGTCTTTGTCTCAGAAATGGAGGCTAAAGTAGCTGGGTCTATATATGGAGTTGTAGGGCCTTCATCATTCTTTGGGACTTGAGGGATTTTATAGTATTTTTCTTCTAGATTCTTGCAGTAATAAAAGGGCTCGGGATCACCATGGACCATGACCTCTTGATTCTAATAGGGAAATTTTACACATTGAGGGAAAGTGGATGCAAAAAATTGCATCCTATAGATCCATGGATGCCACAAGAGAATGTTATAAGGAAAATCAAGGTCAAGGACCGGGCATGTGCTTTCCATGATGGCTTGACCCTACTTGAATAGGGAGTTGAATAGTGCCCTGAGATACTCTTTCCTGGTCATCATATGCTCTGATTGTAATACCTTTACCTTTTTCAATTACGTCCTCAGAGAATCCTAGATTCTTTATTAGTTTGAGTGAACAGATATTTAGACCTGTACCCCCATCCAACAAGACCCTTTTGACTTTATTTTTATGAACCAGGACTTCAAGATGGAGCATGCAATTATGAGATGGTTGGGTGGGGAAGTCCTGATCAGAAAACATTAGCATATGTGGGGTGGTGATGTGTCTGACCATAGCTTGGAACTGGTCAACATCAAGATCCATAGAGATAGTGGATGAAGCCAATGCTTCCTCTAGGATTTTTATATGTGCGGGTGATATCTTCACTAACTCCATGAAGGAGATCTGAGCAGGGGTTCTTTTCAGTTGGTCCAAGACATTGTAGCCATTGGGAATGGATTTTGGATTTGAGGTGGATACCCTAGGTGGTTGGGATGATCCCATAATGATAACTTTTCTACCACTTGTGGTGACTCCACAATTAGCTTTGGCTCCTTTGATGTTAACAACAATGACCCATTCATCTAGGGATGTGACAACATGATCATACACATGGTTTACATTGCCATACTTTGTATTTCCATGGTTGTTCCCTTTGTTATGATCTGGCATCAAATTTGTGTATATCTTAAGGTCTTGATTTCCAGCGGGTTGCTCAAAATTTATGACCTTGTCATCAATAAGGTCGCATCAGATTTTTCAGCCTCATGCAACTAGTCATTGTATGCCCCTTGATTTTATGAAAATCACAAAGGTGTTTTTCTTTATACCATGGTGGTTTCATTTGGGGTTCTTGATAATTCTCATAGACGAGGATTTTGATGAGATTCTCATTTACCAATTTCTTCATGATGGATTCAATTGATTCCCCAAGGGCCATGTATTTTCATTTTGGAGGGTATTGTTTATTCCACGGGGGTGGTCCCCCTTGATTGTTCAGGTTGTTGGCTTGATTATTGGGTGGTTGTTGTGATACCGCGTTAGCTTGTGTGTTGTTTTGATTGTTTCCTTGTGTTTGTTGGTATGATTGCATTTTTTTTTGGAGCACTGATTATGACATTGGCATCAACCACACCATCATTGGGGACATTTTTGTTCTTCGCCCATGTGCGGGGTTTCTCATTATAACTGGTGGATGGGTGATTGTCTTGATATTCTTGATATGTGGGTGTCCTCCCTTGTGGAATAAGGGCTCTTTTGATGTTGAGAACCTTGGGGATCAAATGGTCGTAGGTGGTGATGCATTGCATCTTTTGATGGAAGGACAAGGTTTTCTCAAGATTGGCAATGATAGTGCAGATTTGTTGTTCTTCTGCATGGTCCATTTGCTCCTGTTGGCCTTGGATTGCCATCGTTGTAAGAAGGAAGTGAATGTTTCCCCCTTAGCTTGTTTAAGAGCAGATAGTTCCTCTAGAATCACATCCATACCTATATTGATTTTGTAGTTTTGTATGAATGCATCTACAATCTCTTGGAAATTTTTGATTCCAGGAGGAAGGCAAGATAAATATTCCATAGTGTGCCCAGCCAAACTTCGAGGGAATAGTTGCATTAGATATGTATTGTCGTATGCAACCTCCATGCAATGTACTTGGAATTCCTTGATGTGATCTTCAGGGTTTCCCGTCCCATGATATTTGTTGAATTTAGGGATTTCAAACCCCTTTGGGAATGGTACCATCACAAGGCTCCTGTCAAATGGATAGGGGCACAAATTGCTTGGTGTTTTCCTTGTTTTCCCTAATTGGAGGTCTAGCACTTGTTGTGAAAGCAATTTGATTTGTTCTGTCACATCATTTTGCAGATTGGGAGGCGGGGTGAACGTGTTTTGAGGTGGTTTAATTGTTCGAGTGATAGGTGGGGTATTTTGTGTGTTTGTGGGAGGTTGTTGCAAGCTCTACTGTGCGATCAAGGCTTGTTGATATGCCTGCAATTATTTTTGTGCCAACAACGCTTGTTGCTGGTCTTGCTACTATTGTGCCAACAATGCTTGTTGTTGGTCTTGCTGTTGTTGTGCCAACAATGCTTATTGTTGGGCTAGTAATTGGGTTGCTTCTTGTTGCACTTGTTTCTATTGCAGGGCTTGTTGATATGCTTATGCTTGTGCTTGCTAAGCTTGATATTGGGTTTGTGCTTAAGCTTGAGCTTGTTGGGTGGCTTGTGTAGCCTGGGTAGCCTATGTAGCTTATGCAGGTTTGTGCAACTTGAGCTACTTGCATAGCCTAGGCAGCTTAGGTAGCTTCCTATTGTTGCAACAAAGCTTGAGCTTGGGAAATTTGTTATGCTTGTTGTTCTTGTTGTGCCTATGCTTGTTGAGCAACTTGCTATGCAACTTGCATGGTTTGTTGTGCTTGTTGTGCTTGAAACTGCTGAAGTGCCTTTTGGTAGGCTTATTGAGCTGCTTGCAATGTGATGCTATATGGGTTTGCCATGTTTTTCCTTCGTGGTGGTGGTGGATTCATAATGGTGTGAGTTGATGTGATGAGATGTGTTGTTGAATTAATGATAGGATCTTTGGTGGTAGATGGTGTGATTGATATGCTTGGTCCTTGAGAGACCATATTTATGGATGGTGCAACAATTGCTTGTATGATTTGGATGGTTGCCACCTATTTTTGTGATATTGATGGAATGATTGGAGGAATTGGTATGATGGCTTGATTTATGATTGGGAGGTTGTTTTGACTTTGTTGATTGAGGATTGGTAAAGGGGGTTTCCCTAAACTGAGGAGTGGTGTGGATGTTAATGGTAGAGGTGGAAATGGTGTGTTCCCTTGAGGAAATGATGATGATGAGGGGTCAAAGATTCCCCCTTGTCCAAATAATCCACCCTCTCCTTGTGAAGTCATAGGGAGAGAGACTTTTGTGTTAATTGGATATTCTGGTGTTGTGTTGAAAGAGGATGGGTTGTTGGGGTCATGAAAGATGAGCAAAATGTATGGGTGTTTTGGATTTTGAGGAACGGATTGACCCAAGATGGTGTTTGCATCCAAATCTTGGTTGTTTACAAGGGGATGTGTTTGAGGAGCATGGAGCAATGAACTCCCCTTGTTGAAAATTGGTTGAGTTGGAGAAAGAGATGATGTGGGTTGTGGGATGGGTTGAATGATGCTTTGGTATGAAGGTGTGAATGAGATCGGTGGCATAATACCAAGAGGTTTCTCCACAATAGTGCTTACATCAAAATTAGAAGGGAGTTTAGCCCCTTCTTTTTCCAATTCTAGCACTAACTCATTTGACTACAAAATATGATGAAAATTTTCAATGAAAGATGTACAATTAGATGAATCATCGGGTACATGTGTACTTTTCATTTTTTTTAAATTTGTGCCCGATGTTCATCAAAAATTTGACAAACAATGATTTTTGTCAAAATTTTGACGATCAATGATTTTCATCGCTTTTTCGATGAATGTCGGGCATAAATATTAAGAAATAAAAGTGAGTTCGACAATTTATCTATACTTGCAATAGTGTTTTCATGCTATACTTGCAAATTTTCCCTACTTACGAATTTGCTATACTTGTGACAGTTTGTGGAGGTTATAGGTAGAATATTTTTTGGTGTAAAATATCAGAATTATTTGATTTTGTTACCTATCTATGATTAAAAATTATTGGAGTGTGAGTTTGATATTTTTTGAAGATCTAAATATTCAAGCTTGGTAAAGAAAAATCATGTCAGATAATATTAGTGCAAAACAAAATGAAGAGACACTTGCTAGATTGTGGGCTAGATTGAAAAGAAAGGGTGATGGAAAATGTTATTGTCCTTGTAATAATTTCAAGGGCTTAAAGACAAGAATACTTTTAATCACAACAGCTGAGAAACATTGTAGGCAACATGGTCACGTTGAAGGGGGGAATTATTATCATCCATTGGTAAGTTGTTCATTATATTTCTTTATATTGTAAATGTTTATATTGTTTTAAAATTTTATATATATATATAAAATCACATGATCATGATCATGGTTTATTTGTGTCGATCATTATTATAAAGGTGGGGTGCCTTAGGGAACATGAGATGGATTATCATGGCCTGGAGAATGTGGTTTTGTAAGCAGAGGAACATGGAGCTGTGAATATCGAAGATGAAGTTAATGATCGAGTGTCAGAAAACATAGTTGAAGATGATGGTACAAATACATTGATCCATGACACATTTAGTGGGGCAACTGATCATGATGGTCAAGATGACTTTGATGATGTTCATGATTTATCTATACTTGAGAAGGAATACAAGCCCATTTATGAAGGCTCCCAAACAACTCTTCTCTCTATTGTATTGTTGTTGGTGAACTTGAAGGTTATGAATGGTTTATCCAACATAGCAATCTCACAGATGTTAAGGTATGCCATATATGTCATCTTAAATCATATATTTTAATTGTTGTTAGTTCATCACTAGTAAATAAAGGATGAAATATGTACCATTAATATTATTTATATTAACAAATCATTTTTTTGTTGTAGATTAATAGGTGAATTTTTTTAAGCACCATCAAATATTTTACCTTGTCCATATTGAGATTTATCTGCCATTATGAGAGATATTGGAATGGAGTATCAAGCAATAGATGCATGTCCCAATGATCATATTATATATCATAAACAACATGAATTTGCAATAGAATGCCCAAAATGTCATATCAATAGATATCAAACAAATCACCTAACAAAAAGGGTGCCTCACAAGGTTCTTCATTATATTCCCATTATTCCATGTATGCAATGATTATTTAGGGGTGAAAGCTTAGCGCAATTTATGGATTACCATGCACATAATAGAAGTGGAGATGACATTCTTCGAATGCCTACGGATGGTTCTGCATTTAGGGACATGGAGGAAAAATGGCCATACTTTAAAGAAGAACTTCATAATCTCAGGCTATCATTGGTAGCGAACGGGGTCAATCCATTTGGAGAGCTAAGATCTATTTACTCGGTGTGGCCTATTTTTGTTATCAATAATAACATTCCTCCATGGATGTCAATAAGGAGGGAGCACATAATGTTGGAAATGATTGTTCCAAGTATTTGTTTACATCAATTTTTTTTAATGTAGTAGCATCTCATTTGTCTTATTTGTTGTACAATGACTTATATTTTTTTCATTTAATAGTCATGTACATTAATTTATATATATTGCAGTAAAATGGTTATAATAATTATGTAATTTTTATGTTCATTTAACTAGGTAAGTACCAAGTTAAAGATATGAATGTATATATCGAGCCTCTTATCGACGAGTTACTAAAGTTATGGAATGGCGTCACTATGTATGATGTCTTTAGACCAATAGGACAAAGACAATTTCAATTTCAATTTCCATGCAATTCCATGAAATTTTGACGATCAGTGATTTTTGTCGCTTTTTTGACGAACACTGGGCATAAATATTAATAAATAAAAGTGAGTTCGACAATTTATCTATACTTGCAACAATGTTTTCATGCTATACTTGCGAATTTTCCTACTTGAAAATTTTCTATACTTGTCATAGTTTGTGGAGGTTATAGGCCGAATATTTTTGGTGCAAAATATCAAAATTATTAGATTTTGTTACCTGTCTATGATTAAAAATTATTGGAGTGTGAGTTTGATATTTTTTGAAGGTCTAAATATTCAAGCTTGGTAAAGAAAAATCATGTCAGATAATACTAGTGCAGAACAAAATGAAGAGACACTTTCTAGATTGTGGGCTAGATTGAAAAGAAAGTGTGATGGGAAATGTTATTGTCCTTGCAATAATTGCAAAGGCTTAAAGACGAGAAGACTTTTAATCACAATAGCTGAGAAACATTGTAGGAAGCATGGTCACATTGAAGGGGGGCATTATTATCATCCATTGGTAAGTTGTTCATTATATGTCTTTATATTGATTGAATTTGTAAATATTTATATCGTTTTAACATTTTATATATATATAAAAAATCACTTGATCATGACCATGGTTTATTTGTGTCAATCATTATTATAAAGGTGGGGTGCCCTAGGGCACATGATATGGATTATCACGACCTAAAGAATGTGGTTTTGCAAGGGGAGGAACATGGAGCTGTGAATATCAAAAATGAAGTTAATGATCCTATGGAAGAAGATGATCATGCTCCAGAAAACACAGTTGAAGATGATGGTACAAATACATTGATCCATGACACATTTAGTGGTGCAGCTGATCATGATGATCGAGATGACTTTGATGATGTTCATGATTTTCCTATACTTGAGAAGGCATACGAGCCCCTTTATGAAGGCTCCCAAACAACTCTTCTCTCTACTATATTGTTGCTGGTGAACTTGAAGGTTATGAATGGTTTATCCAACATAGCAATCTCACAGATGTTAAGGTACGTCATATATGTCATCTTTTTTCATCTATTTTAATTGTTGTTAGTTCATCACTAGTAAATAAAGGATGAAATATGTACTATTAATATTCTTTATATTAACAAATTATTTTTTTGTTGTAGATTGATAGGTGAATTTTTGTTACCACCATCAAATATTTTACCTCGCTCATACCGAGATTTATCTGCCATTATGAAAGATATTGGAATGGAGTATCAAGTAATAGATGCATGTCCCAATGATCATATTATATATCATAAAAAACATGAATTTGCAATAGAATGCCTAGAATGTCATATCAATAGATATTGAACAAATCAACTAACAAAAAAGATGCCTCGCAAGGTTCTTCGTTATATTCCTATTATTCCACGTATGCAACGATTATTTAGGTGTGAAAGCTTAGCACAATTTATGGATTACCATGCATGGAATAGAATTGGAGATGATATTCTTTGAATGCATGTGGATGGCTCTACATTTAGGGACATGGAGGAAAAATGGCCACACTTTAAAGAAGAACCTTGTAATCATAGGCTTTCATTGGCAGCGAATGGTGTCAATCCATTTGGAGAGCTAAGATCTATTTACTCAGTGTGGCATGTTTTTGTTATCAACAATAACATTCCTCCATAGATGTCAATAAAGAGGGAGCACATAATGTTGGAAATGATTGTTCTAGGTATTTTTTTACATCAATTTTCTTTAACATAGTAGCATCTCATTTGTCTTATTTGTTGCATAATGACTTATATCTTTTTCATTTAATAGTCATGTACATTAATTTATATATATTGCAGTAAAATGGTTATAATAATTATGTAATGTTTATGTTCATTCAACTAGGTAAGTACCAAGTTAAAGATATGAATGGATATATCGAGCCTCTCATCGACGAGTTACTAAAGTTATGGAATGGCGCACTATGTATGACGTCTCTAGACCAATAGGACAAAGACAATTTCAATTCCATGCAATACTTGTATGGACAATTCATGATGCCCCAGGGCTAACACATTTTTGTGGTATGTTATAACATTCAACTACACTTTAACGATGTTTAATTTTATGAAGTAGATATCGTGCATGTTTTTTAAATAATCTATTCATTATATATAATTATAAAAATTGACATATTTAATCCAATTATATAACAAAGGGAAAATTTGCATGTCCAATTTGTGGTCCAAAGGTGAAATATCATCATTCAAAAAGTTTAGGAAAGTAGGTGTTTGATGAGTATAGGCACTTCCTCCAAGAAATCATAAGTATCGAATTATTGAAAAACATCTTTTCAATGGGAAAGAAGAGACTACATCAAAACCATGAAGAATGACACCTCGCCTATGGAAGTTGGAGTATAATAGAATTAATCATCAAGGTTATACATCAGATCAAATTGTTTATCTATCATATATGATATGTTTGGAATTTATATTCTTATATTGTGTTTTGTTTACTCATGCTGTAATTGACAATGATTGTAGTTGTTAATTTGTTTAACTTATATGCTTCATGAAGGTCGTCAAGAAATTAATGGCCAGCTTCCACAAGGACTGAAAAGTTATCCCAGAAAATTTAGTAGGTTTCCCTATAATGAGTAGCTACAAATTGTGCATTTGTTTGATACAATGCATATCGAAAAGAATATAACATAAATGTTATGAAAATATTGGATGGAAGGCATGACAAAGAAAAAAATTATCAAAATTTGTAGTGACATTCAAGAAGCCAATCATGCAATGAAAATTATCATTCAATTAAATAGCGATGGAGACCAAATTAATATAAGCGCCCTTCCTTGGTTATTAACAGAGCAACAAAGCAATGCTATAAAATAAGTCATACAAAAAATTTGATTTCCCGCAGGATTTGCTACAAACATAAACAATATCATAACAAAGAAAGGTGAATTTGGGCCAGGGATGAAAACGCATGATTGGCATACCTTCATTAAGGTATTTATTCTGGTATATTATATATATATTTGTATACTGCATGTACTTTTCAGTGTATTATGTTTACTACTTTTGGAAAAATAATGAAAATATCATTTTATAATTGTTGAAGTATGTTCTACCTTTATCTCTCCCAGACAACTTAGATAACAATGTGAAGCAAGTTATATATGATTTTGGAAAATACATGAGGTGTAGTGATATTTGTTCAATTCGTTGTATAGATCTTATATTTTCTATTTGTTTTACTTGTTATATAATATATTGTATATTTTTGTTAAATCTTGTTAATATATTTGCACCTTGAATGACTTGTAGATGGCTACCATCTAAAGAAATCCATAAAGAAGATATAAATTATTAGAAGAGAAAAATTCCTTGTCTAATGTGTGAAATGCACAAGTTTCTACCTTCAAAATTTTTCAATGCAAAAGAACACTACCTCATACACCAAGTTGAGGAGATTGAATTGTGTGGACCTATACACACAAGGTCAATGTGGATGGTTGAGAGGCACTTGAAATTTTTGAAGGCCTTGGTTAGATGAAGAGAACATCCTGAGGGTTCTATGGTGGAGGGATATATGGTATACTAGACCATGGTGTACATTACTAAATATCTTCCTAAGTTTGCAACAAAGATCCATGTAGATAGCATTTGGGATCCCAACTCCATTAACAAATTCGAAGGGGAGTACCTGATGGGGAAAGGTAGATTGAGGAAAGTGAGAGGTAATTATAAGATGGTCATGGAGATTAATTAGAATACATTTTACATATGGTTTTTATGTAGATTGTACTTATTTAATTATTAATCTTCAATATACATCAATTATAAATTAAGGTTGTATACCGTGGTAATTAACTAATTATACGTCGTTTGTGAATTTCAATTTTTTTTATACAATTGGTCAAGAGTGGGATGCACTACATTTGTACATCACAAACAATCTTGATTGGATGATGGTATGGATTGAACGATGTCAACAATCTGGTCGTGCATTAACATGGGAAGGTGTGGCTTCATTGGTTAAAGAAGCTCATCGTAATGGAGATTCCAATGTTACACCAAGGGAGATTGATTTAGCATATGGTTTAAGAGATAAATAGGTACGTATAAATCTATTAATCACCCATATTATTTAATTATTTTAAATTATATTGATGTATATATATGTTGAGTTTTTTTTCTTTGCATACATTTGTCCAAGAATGAATATGTTTATCAACTGATGATGCAATAATTTTTACATGTTTGAAATATTGTAGGTGAAACACCACAAGGCTATGTGGTGCAATGGTCATAAATTTCGAATCAAAAAGTTGGATGACACAAGAAAACTTGTGATTCTAGGATAACTGTAGTCTTTCAGGTGAGTAATGTTTCATCTAGAAGTGACATACATCTAGAAGTCTCAAAAAATTGATACTATAGGATTTTGGATGATATACTTGAGTGTGACTTTAAGTCCTTCAAATTAGTTTTGTTTTTCGTCTAATGGTATAAGCTATGATTGAATGAAAATGATCCCAGAGAATTGTTATTGAAGATGATATTGGATTTACCATGGTTAATACAAGTTTGATCGAGCGAGCTGGAAATGAGCCCTATGGTCTTCCAAGTCAAAGTGAGCAGGTATTTTACTCAGAGGTTCCATGTAAACTAGGTTGGTCATTTGTTGTTAGACATGATCCAAGAGGAAGGATGGTAAAGTATAATGTGGTGGAAGAAGAAGATACGAAGAACTAGAAGATGATGTAGATGATGATCAGGATCAACAGTTAGTTGATGATGTGACTGACGAAGATGTCAGAGAAGAGGAACTAGATCATGATGATGTAGGAGTTAATGTTCATGAAGATGATATCTATGTGGATGATGACATTATTGAAACTGATATCAATGACGATGATGATGATATTCAACCAATCCTTACAATGTCAAATCTGCATTGGATGATACAGATAGAGTTGGATGAAGAAGAAGATCAATGACATTGAAATGTATGAGTTGTGTGATTATATTATCTATTTGATATTGATTTCTTAGAATTATATTTGACTTATATGGTTACATAATTAATTCATGATCTTTTTAATTTTTATGCCATTACATAATTAATTCATGATGTAATTTTTAATGTTGTTAATTCATGATGTTACTGTTGGAAAAATGAGGAAAAAAAATTAAGAAGGGGGGGGTGAATCAGTTGTCACAGAAACTCAAACTTTTCTAACTTATCTTAACTTTAATCTCAAATATGATGAATAAGAAATTAACCACAAGCAATTAACACATCGGAGAGACAAATAACACCAATATTTTTTATGTGGAAACCTTGTTAGGGGAAAAACCATGGTGGATGTTAGTCCACAAGATTATACTCTATTAAAAGTATAAATAAAAATAATTAGGGGAATGCACATGCATTCTGGCACATTGCCTAGAGCTTAGTGCTCAAATACAAAAGAGGACTCACTGTCCAACAATACAGAATAGGATTAAAATCCAAAGAATATGAACTGAGAAAATAGCTTCTGCACAAGCCTGATTATAGCTCCAATTAAGCTTAGAAAACCTTCTTCACACTCTGCTCAATCTTATTCACTCTTTGCTTAGTAATCAAATGATAGAAACACTATTTGCACATTTACACTTTCTGTGACAAACATTCACACTATGCACACACTAATTTCGCTCAACCAATCGCTCATATATATCCACTACATGGGATTTCATCACAACTTAGTCAGCCAGAAAAATAAAACATATTTTTAATGTCGGCCCAAATTTACAAATAAATTTCTAATACAAATCCACTAAGGTTGGCCACAACATAGTAGGGACCCAAATTAATATCTCCAACACAAAAATACTTTAATTAATTTTTCCACTAAGATCCACAACACGCTACCATCAACATGTCGGCCAAGAACATGAAAAACCAAACATGAGCAAGAAAGATCTTCAACCACGAGCTCTCTGAGTAATGTGGACACACCAAAAATATAGAGAATTATCTACAAACATCCAAGAACACCAAGAAACAACATAGAAGCATCTACAACAACTGAGATTACCAGAATCACACAACCTTCATTCAGGAACACTGACAAAGACCACAAAAACACTATCAGACCACAAAATACTCAAAACTTCATGTGGACCTCTGAAACTTCTAGTAGATGATCTAGAAACATTCAACAATAAACCCTTTAATCCACATCAGCTAATCTTCAATGTATAGAACAAATCACCTTCATAACTTACACAGTTCCACAAGGAACCTAGAACACTTCCTTTTACAAATTTCTCAATATCCTCGACATATAAAGCCTCTAGTACACCAAATGCTAATAGTGTTGACATCAATGACAACCACATATCAAAAACCATATCCAGAACATACAAAAATCTCCCCCTTTGGAATTGATGGCAACACATGATGTGAAAAATACCATCAACCCAACACACTTACATCTCCTGCACTTCTCCTCTTGAAAATATTTTTCACATTACACTTCTCCCCCTTTGACATCAATGGAAAAGGTACAATGACCTTTCCAAATACATGCTTTGAACCACATATCTGCACATCTGACTACTGCCCCTTAGTAGCAGCCACGAAAAAACATCAATCTAGATGAGAATATTGCAATGGAGTTCACAGATTGATGCAAGCAAATGCATCTTTTAGTTCATATCAGGAGGGGTGATTACCCCTAGAATTCCTCTAAGATACTCGAAAGTATCCTTCAACAAAGAATTAGTAAATATATCTACAATTTGTTATTTGGTAGGCACATAATCTAGTTTGACTTCTTTCTCATTTACTTTCTCTCTTAGGAAATGAAACTTGATTTATATATGTTTAGTCTTAGAGTGTAGCACTAAATTCCTTGAGATATTTATTGCACTTGAGTTGTCACAGTATATGGAAATAGGCTCTTCATATGTCACCTTGATATCTTTTAGCATCTATTTCATCCATATCACTTGAGTACAATTATTAGCAGCAACAATGTATTCTTCCTCAACAATAGATAGAGAAATTGAGTTTTTCTTTTTACTTAACCAGGATACCATCTTCTTCCCTAGGAAGAAAGCACCACCACTAGTAATTTTCATGTCATCTACATAACCAGCCCAATCTGCATCAATATGTACACATAAAGTGAGATCATCATCCTTTGGATACTAAAGTCCAAAGTCAAATGTTCCTTTCCGATACCTGAAAATTCTCTTCACAACAATTACATGTGATTCTTTTGGATCAGCTTGAAATCTAGCAACCATACATACAACATTCATAATGTTTGGTCTAGTCTAGGTCAAGTAGAGAAATCCACCAATCATTGACCTATATCTAGTTTGATTTGCCTTAGGAGAGTCATCATTCTATGTCAACTTGCATCTGATCACCATGGGAGTGCCAATAGGTTTGGAGTCATCCATTCAAAACTTTTTCTGTAGTTTTTTCACATATTTGGACTGAGATATGAAGATCCCCTTGTCCAACTATGTAACTTGCAATCCCAGAAAGAACGTCATTTCTCCAATCATACTCATTTCAAATTCATTCTTCATCTCATCAAAAAAATTCATACATAGATTATCATCTACTCCAAAAATGATATCAACAAAAATTCTATAATTAACTCCTTATCATTATCTAATTTGAAGTATAAGTTTCTCTTAGTAGTACCTTTAGTGAATCCAATCTTCAATAGGTATTTGTCCAATCTAGCATACCAGGCTCTAGGGGCTTGCTTAAGTCCATACAGAGCTTTCTTCAATCTTGGAGTTTTGGGACATTCTTGAACTTCTAACTCTTCTGATCTTTCTTCTACACTAGCACTTGTCTGTGTCTCCTGACTGACTTGATTTACCGAAACAAATTGAGGTTGCTTCACTGAAACATATGGAATAATTTGAAGAATATTTTGTGTCTGAGTATTCTTCCCTTGGCTTGTAATGTCTTCATCTGAATCATAACTACAATGTCTGGATGATTTGATAAAATTCTCATCAACTCTGACATTTTCATTCTCAACCATCCTTCTCAATCTTTTTTTACAACACCGGTAGGCCTTTCTTTTAGTGGAGTAACCTAGGAAAATTCCTTCATCACTTCTTGCATCAATTTTTCCTATATCATCATCTCTTCTGATATAACACTTTCTTCCAAAGTTCTTGAAGTACTTAACAGTAGGCTTGTGACCAAATGATAACTCATAAGGTGTCTTACTAGAATTTCCATTAACATTTACCCAGTTCAAAGTATACACAATAGTGCTTACCAATTCACTCTAGTACATCTGTGACACATTTCCTTCCATCATCATTATTCTGGCAGCATCCATAATTGTTCTATTCTTTCTCTCTGCAACTCCATTCTGTTGAGGGGTTCGGGGAGCAGATAAATATATTTTAATACCATGGTCTTCACAATAAGAATTGAACTCCTTGGAAATAAACTCACCACCTCTGTTAGATCTCAAGCACTTGATTTTCAGACCTTTCTCATTTTTTTCCATGGCCTTGAAACTTTTGAACTTCTCCAATGCTTCACATTTTTCTCTTAAAAAGGAAACCCAAATCATTCTAGAGTAATCATCAATAACCAAGATAAAATACCTTTCTCCATGAATACTTCTGAGTCTGGAGGGACCACAAAGGTCAATATGTAGCAGCTCCATCAAATTGTTTAAATGAAACTATTTTCTCTAGAAAGAGACTCTAGGTTGTTTACCCATCTGACATTCCTTGCAGATTATATTAGCAAGCTTCGCTAATTTAGGTAGATCTCTTACTGCTTGAGTAGTGCTTATCTTGATAATGTTGTCAAAGTTTACATGACACAACCTCCTATGCAACAACCAAATTTCATTTACTTGAGCAATTAAACAACTTCCATTAGCAGTATTCAGATGAAAAATATTACCTTTTATTTATTTTCCTATTGCAATCATATTCCCAGAACTTCCATGTATCTTGCATCTTCCATCTTTGAACTAAAGATCATATCCCTTGTGAACCATCTGTCCAACACTCAACAAGTTGTGCTTCAAGCCTTCAACATAGAGAACATCATTAGTGTTATCCTTACCACCAAGGAAAATAGATCCTCTTCCACGAATCACACCAACATTGTTACCTCCATATCTTACAACCCCACCATTATACTTCTCTAGACTCACAAATTTTCTTTTATCACCGGTCATATGATGTGAACATCCACTATCAATAACCCACACATCTTTTTCTTCAACCTAGGCTGCAAGAGCTTTCTCATCTTTAGTAGATTCGATAGCCATAGGATTATCTTCAATGGTAGAAATGAAATCCCATTCATCTTCTTTTCCATTATCTTTATCAGACTCATCATCAGTCATTGCTTCTTCAACAAAGTAGCATCTCTTTTGGAATCCAGACTTTTTAGGCTTAGATCTAGGAACTTTTTCAGGACATCTTGATGCAAAATGACCTATTTTACTACATGAAAAAAATTTAATAGGCAATACATATTCATACTTACCTTTTCTTTTGGCTTCTTGTCTTGAAATTAGTGCTTCCAGTTCTTGTACCTCTCTTTCTTTATCTTCAAGATGTTTCAGTTCTTCGTCATACTTGGATATCTTTCTGGAACTCTCTCCCATATTATATCCTTGTCTGTTACTTCTGGATATAGTGGCCTTGAATGCAAATTTAGTCTTTGGTGTAGATTCACCAAATTCACTTATTTCAAAAGTAGCAAGCTTCCCGATCAATGTGTCTCTTCTTATCTTGTTTACTGATCTGAACTCTTTAATATCATGAACCTTCATTTTGTAGGAGGGAGGCAAGGATCTGAGTACTTTAGCCACAATTTCATCCTCATCCATAGAACCACCAACACCTCTAATACCCATCACTATTTCATTTACTCTTTGCATAAAAGAAGTGATATTTTCATCTTCACCCATCTTTAAATTCTCATACTTTCCTTTCAAGCTTTGTAGCTTATCCATCTTCACCTATGCATCTCCTTCATAGAAGGTTTCTAGTTTCATCCAAATCTCATAAGCTATCTCTAGAACCAACACAATAGCCATCTCCAAATTTGTGAGAGCACTCACTAGAGCTTCAATAGCCCTAACATTATTCTTAGCATCTTTGATCTCATCAGGAGTTGAGGGACCATTTTGAGGAATAATATATGGATCTTTTGTAATCTTCTAGAAAGCTTCACCAATACACTTTAAGTGACATTGCATTCTAACTTTCCACATTGAGTAGTTAGTGCCATTAAATCTTGGACTATCCTTCTTGAATGTTGTTGCCATCTTGGATCACCTCAAGATTTTAGACTTCTTCGGAGGAACCTTCTCTGATACCAATTGTTGGAAAAATGAGGACAGACAACTGAGAGGGGGGGGGTGAATCAGTTGTCACAGAAACTCAAACTTTTCTAACTTATCTTAATTTTAATCTCAAATCTGATGAATAAGCAATTAACACATCAGAGAGACAAATAACACCAATATTTTTTACATGGAAAACTTGTTAGTGGAAAAACCATGGTGGATGTTAGTCCACAAGATTATACTCTATTAAAATTATAAAGAGAAATAATAAGGGGAATGCACATGCATTTTGGCACACTGCCTAGAGCTCAGTGCTCAAATACAAAAGAGGACTCACTGTCTAACAATACAAAATAGGATTAAAATCCAAACAATATGAACTGAGAAAATAGCTTCTGCACAAGCCTGATTACAGTTCCAATTAAGCTTAGAAAACCTTCTTCACACTCTGCTCAATCTTCTTCACTCTTTTCTCAGTAATTGAATGATAGAAACACTATTC
Source organism: Sequoia sempervirens (assembly GCA_007258455.2). Classification (NCBI taxonomy): domain Eukaryota; kingdom Viridiplantae; phylum Streptophyta; class Pinopsida; order Cupressales; family Cupressaceae; genus Sequoia; species Sequoia sempervirens. The sequence continues at coordinate 51,492,476 of VDFB02058242.1, forward strand.
ACACATTTATACTTTCTTTGGAATACATTCACACTATGCACACACTAATTTTGCTTAACCAATCACTCATATATATCCACTACATGGGATTTCATCACAAATTAGTTAACCAGAAAAATAAAACATATTTTCAATGTCTGCCCAAATTTACAAATAAATTTCCAATGTAAATCCACCAAGGTCGGCCACAACATAGTGGAGACCCAAATTAATATCTCCAAGACAAAAATACTTTAATTAATTTCCCCATGAAGATCCACAACACACTACCATCAACATGTCAGCCAAGAACATGAAAAACCAAACATGTAAAAGAAATATCTTCAACCACGGGCTCTTCGAGTAATGTGGATGCACCATGAAAATAGAGAATGATCTAGAGACATCCATGAACACCAAGAAAAAATAGAGAAGTATCCGCAACAACTGAGATTACCAGAATCACACAACCTTCATTTAGGAACACTGTCAAACCACAACATACTCAAAACTTTACACAGACCTCAGAAACTTCTGGTAGATGATCTGAAAACTTTCAAAAATAAACCCTTTAATCTACATTAGCTAATCTTCAATTTATAGAACAAATCACCTTCATGACTTGCATAGTTCCACATGGAACCTAGAACACTTCCTTTTATAATTTTCTCAATATCATCGACATATACAACCTTTAGTACACCAAATGCTAATAGTGTTGACATCAATGACAACCACATATCAACAACCATATCCACAACATCCAATAGTTACAACTATTGTAGCTCTCCTAGAAATTTCCATATGATCAAATCCTAATTACTCTACAACTATTTATGATTAGATATTCTTTTATCATAGCTTTGATTATTTCATTCCCAAAATATTAGCGTTTCCTCATGTTGACCCTGCATAGTGACATGTGTTTTGTATTACTAACATGTGACATTGTATGCATATATTTATTTCTTGTATATATTATAGTTTTACCAACATATACTATTGTATGCTTGCATGGATTCTTAGTTAATATATATATTTTTTATTATTGATCTTTTTGATATTTTATATAAGTTATTATTAGATGATACACATTGGATTCCTTTTAATTTTTTTATATTTGAAGATACATAACTAATTAAAAGGATAATATAAATAAGATATATCTATATATGTATCATTTATGAGTTTCTAAAATATTTTACTTCCATGTCAACCACTTTATTTACTTCAATTGAGAAACATAATACCTCTATAATCTTGCATTTATCGAGTGTCAATAAAATAAAATTCATGTACTTAGCTATCAATTTTCTCTTGATTTATCTAGTAATAATATACCATCTAACTAATACTCATCCAATGATACCATCTTGCATTGATTTTTGTTACTTGACCATCACATAATTGAACCAAGTACCACTTTAGAAATACCACATACATAGTCTTCTCTTTTTACAAACCCCCCATTGTATTCATAAGGGTTTTATTGTAGGTCCCATCAAATACTATGCCCTAATCATGTAACAAGTAGATAAGTCATCTTTACTAAGGTCAAACAAGGTTGTTTAATCACAAAATACAATAGTTTTAAGTTTTAAGTGTTAGATTTATGTTTTGATTATAAGGTTTATCTTCTAGGTTTAAGGTATGAATTTAAGGTTCTTACAATGAATTTTCAACCAATGGTATTATTCTATCCTATCTCTACCATTCTAGTTCTAAAATAAAATATATAAATCAAACTTAACTAGCAATCACACTTTAGTGTGCAATGGGTAAGTCAAAAAAGTGTGGAATTTCAATTAGGATAAATGATAGCTTCAAATAAACTATGTATCCACTTACAAGGATCCAAAAATGATTGAAATAAAACCTCTGAATTAGGAAGATGATCAAGCTCCATTACCAACAGGCTCATGTTATTCTTTCAATAAGGAGAGAGGGAGAGAGAGAGATGGAGAGGTAGTGATAGAAAGAGGGAGAGATAGAGTGGGGAAGAGTGAGAGATAGAGGGGTAAGGAGATAGAGATAGAGAGGAAGATAGAGATAGAGATGGAGATGTAGAAGGAGAGGGATATGGAGAGGAGAGGAGAGAAGGATAGGGAGAGATAAAGAGAGAGAGGAGAGGGGGATAGATAGAGATGGAAGAGATAAATATATAAAGAGGGATAGAGATCAGGGAGACATATGGATGGATAGGGGGAATAGGGAGGGAGAGATGGGGAGATTAGGGATATATGGGAAGAGAAAGGAAGAGAGGTGGAGATAGAGAGATGGATAGGGGGATAGGGAGGGAGATATGGGGAGAGATAGAGAGGGGGAGATAGAGAGGGGGAGGGAGAGAAAGGGATATAGATAGGTAGAGGAGGAGAGATAGAGAAGAGGGGGAGAGAGGGAGAGATAGGTTGAAGAGGAAGAGATAGAAGAGAGGGAGATAGATTTGTAGAAAAGAGAGAGAAAGAAGAAGGGGGAGAGGGAGAGAGATATGTAGAGAGGGAGAGAGAGAAGAAGATAGGGGAGAGAGTGAGAGATAGATCAATATATATAGAGGGCGAGGGAGTGACATAGAAATGGGGTGATATAGAGAGATAGAGGGGTATGTTGAAAGAGATAGAGAGATTGTGATAGAGGTAGAGAAAGATATGGATAGAAAGAGATAGAGAGAGGAGTGAGAGGGAGATAAAAAGAGAAATAGAGATAGAGATATAAAGCAGGAGAGATGGAGGGAGAGATGGAGTGAATGAGAGAGAAAGGGGGGAGAGGGAGAGATAGCTCAAGAGATAGAGGGGGGAAGAGGGAGTGACATAGATAGTGGGAGATATAGAGAGGTAGAGAGTGACATGGAGAGATATATCAATCAACCTCCCTATATCTCTATCTATTAATCCTTATCTCTATACCTCTCTCTATCTCTTTGTCTCCCTTTCTATTTGTATGTTTCTCATTATCTCTCTCTCTCTATATATATATATTTTCTTCCCTCTATTTATCTTTGTCTTCCTATCTCTTTATGTGACTTTATCTCTATCTATGTATCTCTCCTCTTTTCTCTCTCTTTTTCTTTATCTATTTGTCTCTATCTACCTCACTATCTCTACCTTTCTTTGTCCCTCTTTATTCCTATATATCTCTACATCTCTCTCTCTATATCTATCTCTCTATATCTCTGTCTCCATCTTTATCTCTCTATTTCTATTTATCTCTATCTCTATCTCTATCTCTATCTTTCTCTATCTCTATCTTTGTTTCTCTCTCTTCTCTTTTTTTCTTCATATCCCTCTTTTTATCCCTTTATTTCTATCTTTGCTCCTCCTTTGTCTCATTTTTCTTCCTCTCTCTTGCTCTCTTTTTCTTTTTTCTCTCTCCACCTATCTATATCTTATCTCTATCTCCCTCTCCCTCTCCCTTTCTCTTTCTCTTTCTCTTTCTCTTTCTCTTTCTCTTTCTCTTTCTCTTTCTCTTTCTCTTTCTCGTTCTCTTTCTCTTTCTCTTTCTCTTTCTCTTTCTCTTTCTCTTTCTCTCTCCATATCTTTGTATCCTTAAGTGTGCAATGGGTACATTGAAGAGGTCTTAAAGGAGAATTATCATATCTTTAATCAAATGGCATACTACATTGAGCATAACTCCCCAAGGAAACATGCCATCCTTGGATTGTTGACATGAAACAACCAATAAAAATTTAGTTTCTCTTTTCCCTATCTCTCTTTTCCTTTGTATCTCTTATATTTCTCTCTCTCATGCTCTCTCTCCCTATCTATCTAAGTTGATCTATTTCTCTCATTCTCTATCTTTTTAGTTTCTTTCTTTGTATTAGCTAATAGGCTACATATATTGTGATATTTGAGCTTGAAACAAATCTCATGCCTTGAAACCACTATTGTGTTGTTGGAAAACAAGTTTCAACTGCCATTTAATGGTAAACCAGATGTAGTGTAATGGTAAAATCCTCTAAAATATCAAGTAAAATCCTATATATACTATTATATAATAATAAATATAATTATATTATATATAATTTAATCTAATATTACTATTATATTAAATATATATTATATTAATTATATTTTGTATTATATAAAAATATACTTATTATTAATTATTAATTATAATAATTTTATGTCTTTAATAATTTTATTAAAGAATATAATATATACTTAATTATGTAGAATATTAAAACCTAAATGGTGCCATAATTTTTATTTTAATTAACATACTCTAAAATCTTCATCGAAACCTTATTTTCAGGTTGTAGCTCCTCAAATTGGAGAAGTGAAAGGTCAATAGTAGTGATCAGAAAGAGTTTGGAGGAGAAAAAATCCTACATATCAATATGTGTGTGTAGGAGCACACAACTTAGTGCAACAGGGCAGGAGGAAAGCCAGAGCGATGAGGTTGAGGGAACTCAGGGAAAATCAATGACCAATGGACAATGAGTATTGTAAGTGATTTATATCTTTTATATTGGCACCCCATTCTCTTCAACCTACAATTTTCATGCCTTTCCAAAGATCTCTCATACATTGGCACCCCCATTCTTGTAAAATGGTATAAGATAAGACAAAAAATAAAATAGTTGTATTTAGCCATACCCTTGCTAGCATGCATGCCCAAGAAATTTTTGTAGTCTTCAACTCTGTAGATGGATCAAAATGTAGCTACTAACCTGCCCAATTAGAGTTGCAGATGCCTCTACCATTGATCGGGATTGAAATTCCCTTGTAGAGTCCCTTTCTCAACCCTACTTGTGATGCTAAGAAGTCAAGTCCTATATCAATCTTGGTTCAACATTGTGACACTTAGAAAGTATCAAAATGTTGATCTAATGCATACTGTTTGAAGGGTTTACACCCTAGGCTAGTTAATTTGATTACAATACCCCTAATGGATCCACTAAACTATATAATGGTCCTATAGGTCTTGGGATCAAAATCCATATCACAAGTAAAAAATTGAACCCACATGAGTTCACCTCTATTTGGCCACATGCATAAATAAAAGCTCATAAAGTGGTCTCAAAGGCCATTTACTACATTCAATTATTATTTGAAAAATACATTAGTTAGTAGACTTAAGTTAAATCCATAAATGTAATATTACAAAATATTCTACTTTTGAGTATATCACATTTTGTGTATTACTAATCATAAAGATTAGCATACATTTATCCACCATATTCAATATACTTTCTATTAATTACCTATTGTTAGGAAAGGTGGTCATAAGGAACTCCATCTTAATCTCAACATAAGTTCAAGTATATATGTAGGTAGATATTTAGTACCTATTAAGAGTTTCTCTCCCATCAAATCATAATGACTAAATACCTCATTATAGTTGAATACAAAGTTAGCAAGTTTTGTTAACTTTGTGATAGCCAAGTCATGGTCAATTTTATCATGACCCTATTTCTTAGAATAATAGACCTTAATAGATCTTGAGGCTAACTCATACCCTCTTTTACTTTTCATTGATTCAAGACATAAGGTCATATTGTTTAACACAAATTTTTTAATATAAGAAATGCATCGTTTAAAGCATCAAACTAATATGAAAAGATGAAAGAAAGTGCTAACTTTTCACTATGGTGGCAGAAAAATGATTCTTTATACCCTGATGCCTTCATTTTCCAAGCCAATTTCTCATACTTTGGATAGCTCTGCCATGTTTGTGGATGTGATATGTCTCCTACACAAAAAACATGTACCAGTTGATAGTTTTCAATCCAACGACATCCAATTATCTTTTTAATTCCTCTATCTTTCATCAATCTCTTTAATATTTTAGCCTCGTATAGATGTTTTAGATGAAGAACCCATTATTGTGAAATGTGCCTCCAATTGAGTAAAGTGAATCCATGCTATGCATCACAATTTGAAGTTGTTTCCATTCCAATGATATGAGTTTAGTTTGTTTGTATGGATTTGTATGAATACCACATTGTGTTTTGTGTGGATTTTGTTTCAAAGCCCCGTTTCTTTTGTTTTTAGTGGTGACATAACTCTAAAATTTGACTTTTGTGCATAACAGGTTAGTGGAAAAATTGAAATCTTTGAAGGGTTTAGAGGCTCGATTGAGATAGATGCATGGATATTTGGATCTTTTTGTTGATGGGAGGCTTCCACTTAACCATGAAATTTTGTACCATTTGCAGGTATGCAAAAATTTCTCTACTTACATTCATTCAACTTACTGTCTTCCTTACCAAAATCTACCCTTGTTAAGCCACAATCACAACTAGCACACTGTCACAATGCTTCAATCTCAATCATTAATCTTTGTCTTGACAAAAAGGATAATGGTCATTAATACATTACTAAGGGTAAACATATTTCATAAAGACCTATGGAGGATAAACCACAGTCTACCAATCCATTAGAGACTCATAGTGCATAAAACCATTGAAAATACATCACAGTCATAACCTTTGCTAAGGGCACAAGATAGTCTTTTAGATTGTTTACAAATTCATATCTATGATCATAAGCATCATAAGCCTCTATAATCTTTATGATTTCCCTAAGTTGAATGACCGTTGAATTTGCATTTAGTTGACTATTCCTTTGTCTTAGCACTACCCGTATCCATCAAATCACTATGCATTGTTGATCTTTCATCTCATAGTCCATTTTATTGATATTTTCATACATTGTTTTAATTGTTAAGACCATCCTTTATTGATTATTGATTTTTGTTTAAATAATTTTCTACCTCTCATGATTTGGCATCTTCTTGAAGACTCTAAAATCTTTCCATCATTGCTCACTTGGTGAGGGGGACTATCACTATACTTGTTTGAAATGCTTGTGGAATATCATCCTTTGAATCTACCCTTTACATGGCTATCTTTTACTTCCCTTAGTTGATAGTCCTTTTAGATGACTGCCCTTTATATGTATGGTGATTGTCTTCTTTGAGCAATCAATTTGACTGTCATTTGAATATTGACATTTTCTCTTTCATGCTTAATAGGTCTATGCTCTGCTCCTCTTTTGTGCCCATTGACCTCATACATTTAATATGACAATCCTTTAGTGCTCTTGAGGTTTTTCATTATGATTCATAGTAAAAACCGTTACCTATTGGGCACAAAACATAGTCATAACTTATAGTCATTAATCACTATCCAAAGTCAGTATAACTGTCCTTTCAACTTCACAAGGTCCCTGCCATTTAAATTTTCAAAAATGACTATCTCTTGAAGACATTTATGACTATCCTAGGTTTTATTCATGGTGTTTGATATTTTTTGCACCCTCATTACTTGTTACCTAATTTTCACCCTCAGGCTCAATCAGGCAGAATATCATGTGTTAGAGTTTCGAGAAGGCCAAATGGGCATTTGCACAAGGGCAAAAATCATGAATCTGATGCTAGGTCACAGGGAACTCAGTTGGGAAGCCTGCCTTGTTCAATTTTGACATGAAAATCCTCTAAGGAAAGAGTCGCCAAGACCTTCAAAATGTCTCACCAACTAAAAGGGCTCGCTGAATGAAAGCATCATCTGGAGGAAATGGTCATGTTGGGGAAATAAAATCATCTTGGGTGAATGTCTGGCCAACAGGCCAATGTTTTGGCAATAGTAATGAAGTTTGGCAGGAGATCTCGAAGATAAAGAAAAGTCATGCTGACTAAAATAAGCCCTTGCCAAAGCAAAGCACCTTTGGCATGATGTCTCACCAACTACTTTTGGTCTCACCAAAAGGATGCCTTTGGCTTATGTAAGCGGGCTTTGCTAGGAGGTCTCACCGACAAGCAATGTCTCACCGAAGGGAAGCAGCATCGCCGAAAGGAAGAAAGCTCGATAGGAAGTCCCGCTGACACATGAGAGTCACCCCGACAAGATCCCAGTCTGCCAAAAGGAGGGTCAGGTCACCAAGATGTCTCGGCGATTGGAAAAGGCCTCACCAAGAGAAATTGATATCGCCGTGATGTCTTGGTGAAGGCTTTATGTCTCGCCAAAGATAAAGGGGGCCTCAATATGTGTTTTTCCTTCGACAGGAGTCTCGCTAACAACAAGGACTTAGTTGAGAAAGTTTGACATTGGCATAAGCTCTTGCCGATATAAGGATGTCTCGCCGACCAGTGAGCAACTCAGCAAAAAGGAGGAGTTCGCTGAGACATCTCGGCGATAAGAACAGGTCTTGGCAAAGGTTATTGCCTTCAAAAAAATGTCTTGCCAAAGGATGAAGGTCACACCAAAGAAAACAAGGGGGCCTAGCTGAGGGGTTGTATTCAGCATAATGTCTCGCCGTCGGGATGAGGTCTGGCCGATAGGCCAATGTCTCACCGACAACAAAGGGGCCTCACCAAGAGTTGAAGCCATCACCATGAGGTCCCAGTGACCAACTGAAGTCTTTCCGAAGGGGAACCAGCTTGGGGAGAAAGATCCAATGTCGCAGGAGGTCTCACTGACCAAGAGAGGGTCTCCCAGACATAAAAGACATTGGTGTAGCTTCCAGCCATCGGAGTGATGTCTTGTCAACATGGTGTGGTCTTAGAGACTAAAGCGGGTATCTGTATGACTAGTGGGCCTTGCTATGAAGTCTTCCCAACTTGCTAGAGTCTCGCCAAAAGAAATGAAGAGCTCGGTAGAATGGAGTGCATTTGGGGTGACCTCAATCAACTCATGCCAAAGATGAGGGGTCTCAGGGTAATGTTCTGCCTTCGGTAAAAAATCTCACCGACACTCAGGTGTCTTACCGAATCAGAATGAGCCCAGGGAGAAGGATCTAGCATCACTATGAGATCCTGCCAACTCGATAGTGTCTTGCTGACATGGATGTGTTCGTCGAGAGAGGAGGGGTTCGATATAGGGTCTTCCCAAACACATAATCTTTGGCCAAAAGTGATATGTCTTACCGATGTTCTGAGTGATGACAAAGTTGACATTGATATAACTTTTGGGCTCACTAGGAGCTCTCATAAATAGTGTCATGTTATGCCGAGAGCTTCAGAGAGGCATAATTGCATCGGTGAGACACTTCCAGTGTCTCACCGAGATGTGATTCTGATAGAAGGAGCTTTTGACCACCCAAGGAATCTGTGTGGCATCTTATCGACCAATGAGAGTGAGCTAAGGGTGAGCCATGGTGATCTAACCAGGATGAAGAAGATCAACATAATGACAGGCAACGTATATCTGTTCGGAGCTCAGGAGCATTCAAAGAAGATCGACTAGGGGGAATTCAAAGATTGACACAAGGAGCAGAAGTGAATGTGGTGGTTGCAGAAAGATCAAGAAGGCTTCCCCTGAAGGCAATCTTTCACACCAACATGGACACGAGGATGCAGCATTAAATTCAATCAAAAGATCTAAGGCACATCTTTTTGAGACTGATATTTTTGTAAGCCCTAAGGGGCTGACCTCACTTTTGTATATAGGCATTTTTTGCCTTCTTGTAAAAAATTTCTGCAGATGCTTTTTCTGAAGTCTGTGACTTTTCCAGTCCTCTCTCAGATTAGCAAACTTTTGTAACTCAATTTTGGAGATGAAATTCAGTAAAGACCTTGATTGTTATTGACTTGAAGCTCTTGCCTACTTTCTCTTTTTATTTTTGTGTTCACTCAGCTGATTGATCAAGTTTTTAGTGAGGTAAATGTTTATTTCCTTGGAGCTTTGTCTCAAATTTTAGAACCTTTATGCAGAAAGCATGTTTTTGTAGGTCGCAAATTGTGTCAAAAGATGTAATGAATTCTAGATGTGAAATTAACTTTCCTTCTAGGAATCTTAGCACCAAGACCTGTTTGTGAAACACTTTTGCAAAATATATGCGGAAGTGAGTTGTGCAAATTTATCTTCAGTCATCGCAAGAAAGTGTATGAATTCTGGTTTCAAATCCAAGTAACATTCGGTGTATCACCTTAGTTTAGTTTCAATTTATGTACTCTTTCTCCCTTTCCCTTTATAGAATGATTATTTTAGGTGACACCAAAGGAAGTCGGCCTTCTCTGGAGGTTGACCTCTTCCTATAAAGTGACCCACAGCTTTGGAGGTCTTCCCATGTTACACTATGGCATTGGACATCAGGTTCAGTAGGGTGCAACTTCAAGGGATAATAGTTTTGGCATGCCTGGTGGGACTGTCGAACAGACAGTTTGGAAATTATATGTCTGCTACTAGTTTTTGATATGTAACCAGTAAGTTTCAGGCCTTTCAGAGGTTAAATATCAGCATATCCTGGTGACTCCAACATCATAACAATTGGTTCTAGCAGCCCAGGTGTCTGCAATTAATAAGGTTTGATCTTTAGGCTTATTATTCCTCATGCCTTATCTCTGCAATGATTGGTTATCAACAATATAGTGACTTGCCACCTCCATTCCATGATAGTCATGTATATATCTCCTCTCATCAACCATAATATGCAGAACAGCCTGCTATTTTTGTGTCAAATGACCCGATATCAGTAGATTACCAATGTTTTCATCATGCTTCCCATCCTCCCACTCCTGGTCAACCTTTATGTCAACCAATATTTGATCAAAATCAACCCCAAGAAGAGGTTTCTGATGTTAACCAATATGATTATTTATATAATCAGCCTTTAAAGCATCCTTGCCAAGCTATAATGGACCTGCTCCAGTAGTTTGACCGTGTGTTGTGGGCTTTGAGCCAGAAGTTTGAACATATGCAAATTAGTGATGTCAATAAGGTGTTTTGCTATATGTATGACATGTTGGTCGATGTCAAGAAACAAAAAGAGCTTATTTCACAGTAGCAAGAGTTGGGATGCCATTTTAAAGAAGATCTTGAGAGGGAGATAGCAGCCATAGAGGAGCAAATGAAATTCTTACCTACCCAGGTACAAGGTAGTCGAGCTTATTCAGATTATCAAGCACAAAGGTATGAAGCACATGCAACCCTTTCCATTCCTAGTTTCAGCTCACCTCCTCCTATAATGTTGAATCATTCGATGAAAAAGGATGCTTCTAGAGATAGGTTTCCTAGCTTTAAACAAGAGAAGCCTTCTAAGATCTTTAGTGATCCTATCAATAAGCCTTCTACCCTCAGGATTCCAAGTTGGAAGGTCCCATTTTAGTCACCTTGTGAGTTTCCTTCGCCTATCATGCAAATGAAATCATGCTCTGGCATCCAGGAAGCAAAAGAAGGGCAAATCTTTGACCAGTACAGCTCACTCAACTTGGAGGAGATTAAAAATATTGATCTGTTACATCTAGCTATGGAGGAATATAGAAAGCAACAACAAATGATTGAACAACAGGAGGACATGGGTGGGTTGCTTATCGATGATAATAAGCAAGACAATAGGGCCTTAATTTAGGGAGAAAATCCTGAGATTGAACCTGATATTGTCCTCCAAGGTGAGAGCTTTGATGTTTTCAAACATGTTGTGGTTGAAAAAGATACTGTTGAGTTTTTTGTAAAGGAAGCTAATGTTGATCCTTATGAAGACTCAGAAGTAGTGGATAGTCATGATGAACTAGGATAATAGGTTCATAAACTTGAACAAATGCTGAAACAACAGGAGGAACCTAATGAGCCTGATTTGCAAAGTTATAACTAGTTAGAGGAGCTTCCATTCCATTATGCAGAGGAACCTAAGACTTCATCACCACTTGAATTGTTGTCTTCTTGCATTGAAAAAGACAAGCCTGAATCAGAATGTAACTCTTCTAGTGATGATGAGAATTATGAGTAGCTTCCATTCTGGTCTATAAGGGAGCCTGAGGTTGATGAATTGATTGAAGATGTGATGGAGGAAGCTATTTCTTTGTTCTTCGTTGAAGAAATGGGCATTCAGTTGGGAAAGCATGAGCATATTGAGGAGGCTACTACTCTACCATCAAGTCAGCCACATGGGCTATACCTTTCCAACCAGCAAGGTGATAGAATGGCAGGTCATGAGCAAAAGATTAGCAAGGAAAGTGCAAGCTTTTCCCTTACTAGAGGCTGCCCTATCAAGCATCTAGCCAAAATGGAGACCAACAAAGATATTGATACCTTGCTTACACCCAAGCATGAGGGTACTACTCAGGAGGAGCGCACTCAAGTTGCCTTTCCACCTCAGAACAGGAATGTTTACATTCCATATGAAAAGGTTAGTAAGCCTGAATATGTTCTACCAGAGACCTTGTAGCCATATGTTGAATTGTCATGCATGCTTCATTTCTCTTTAGTTGTTCTCCAGCGTGGCAAGCATTGCAATTTTTTTTGAGAAAGGGCAGTTATTTTACCCTATTTTACCCAACCTGTCAATGAGTTTGTTTGATCAATTTCTTACTGGTTAGTGTAGGGTAAGTTTAGTTATTTCTTTCCCTAAGTGTTGTTCCAACACAAGTAGATAGTTTTATTTCAATTTTTCCCAGTTTTCAATAAGTTTCTGAGTGTTTTGTGAGTCTCGAGATGAGTTATAGCCATGTACAAAGCTACTCTTGATCTATTTCTGAGTTGTCCCAATGACTCCGTGCCCAATGGATAGGCCTAAGCTATTGGTTTCTATGTTTAGCAGGAAAACATCCAGCAAAGGTCACCAGAAATGTTACGTAATTTTCACCCTCAGGCTCAATCAGGCGGAATATCATGTGTCAGAGGTTTGAGAAGGCCAAATGGGTATTTGCACAAGGGAAAAATCATGAATCTTATGCTAGGTCATAGGGAACTTAGTTGGGAAGCTCGACATGAAAATACTCTAAGGAAAGAGTCACCAAGACCTTCAGAATGTCTCGCTAACTAAAAGGGATTGATGAATGAAAGCATCATCTAGAGGAAGTGGTCGCATAGGGGAAATAAAATCATCTTGGGCGAATGTCTGGCTGATAGGCCAATGTTTCGACAATAGTAATGAAGTTCGACAGGAGGTCTCAGTGATAAAGAAAAGTCATGCCAACTGAAATAAGCCCTTGCCAAAGCAAAGTGCCTTCGGCATGATGTCTCACCGACTGCTTTTGGTCTCACCAAAAGGATGCCTTCGGTGTATGTAAGCAGGCTTCGCTAGGAGGTCTCATTGAAAAGAAATGTCTCGCCGAAGGGAAGCAGATTTTCCAAAAGGAAGTATGCTCGGCAGTAAGTCTTGCCGACACATGAGAGTCACCCCGACAAGATCCCAGTCTACCAAAAGGAGGGTCAAGTCGCCAAGATGTCTCGGTGACTAGAAAAGGCCTCGCCGAGAGAAATTGATATCGTCGTGATCTCTTGGAAAAGGCTTTATGTCTTGCCAAAGATAAAGGGGGCCTCAATATGTGTTTTTCCTTTAGTAGGAGTCTTGCCGACAACAAGGACTTCGCCGAGAAATTTTGACATCGGCATAAGATCTTGCTGATATAAAGATGTCTCGCCGACTAGTGAGCAACTCGGTGAAAAGGAGTTCGCTGAGATATCTCGGTGACAAGCACGGATCTCAACAAAGGTTATTGCCTTTGACAAAATGTCTTGCCGAAGGATGAAGGTCACATCGAAGAAAACAAGGGGGCCTAGCTGAGGGGTCATATTCAGCATAACATCTTGCCATCGAGATAAGGTCTGGCCGATAGGCCAATGTGTCACTGACAACAAAGGGGCCTTGCCAAGAGTTGAAGCCATCGCCATGAGGTCCCAGTGACCAATTGAAGTCTTGCTGAAGGGAACCAGCTTGGGGAGAAAGATCCAACATCGCAAGAGGTCTCACCGACCAATAGAGGGTCTCCCCAACATAAAAGACATCGATGTAGCTTCCAGCCGTCAGAGTGATGTCTTGCCGACATGGTGTGGTCTCAGCGATTGAAGCGGGTATTGGTATGACTAGTGGGCCTCACTATGAAGTCTTCTTGACTTGTCAGAGTCTCGCTGAAAGAAATGAAGAGCTCAGTAGAATGGAGTGTGTTGGGGGTGACCTCAATCAACTCCTCTTGAAGATGAGGGATCTCGGGGTAATGTTCTGCCTTTGGTAAAACATCTCATCGACACTCAGGTGTCTTGCCGAATCAGAATGAGCCTAGGGAGAAGGATCTAGCATCACTATGAGATCCTACCAACTCGATAGTGTCTTGCTGACATGGATGTGTTCACCGAGAGACAAGGGGCTCGATATAGGGTCTTCTCGAACACATAATCTCTAGCCAAAAGCGATATGTCTTGCCGATGTTCTGAGTGATGACAAAGCTGAATTCAATATAACTTTTGGGCTTGCTAGGAGCTCTCATCGATAGTGTCATGTTATGCTAATAGCTTTAGAGGGGCATAATCACATCGGTGAGACACTTCCAGTGTCTTGCTGAGATGTGATTCTGACAGAAGGAGCTTTTGACCGCCCAAGGAATCTGTGTGGCATTTGATCGACCAATGAGAGCGAGCTAAGGGTGAGCCATGGTGATTTGACCAGGATGAAGAAGATCAACATAATGACAGGCAACATGTATCTGTTCAGAGCTCAGGAGCATTCAAAGTAGCTCGACTGGGGGGAATTCAAAGATTGACACGAGGAGCAAAAGTGAATGCGGTGGTTGCAGAAAGATCAAGAAGGCTTCCCTTAAAGGTGATCTTTCACACCAACATGGACATGGGGATGCAGCATTAAATTTGATCAAAAGATCTAATGCAGATCTTTTTGAGACTGATATTTTTGTAAGCCCTAAGGGGCCGACCTCACTTTTGTATATAGGCATTTTTTTCCTTGTAAAAAAGTTTTTCGGATGCTTTTTTCTGAAGTCTGTGACTTTTCCAGTCCTCTCTCAGATTAGCAAACTTTTGTAACTCAATTTTGGAGATGAAATTCAGTAAAGACCTTGATTGTTATTGAATTGAAGCTCTTGCCTACTTTCTCTTTTTATTTTTGTGTTCAGTCAGCTAATTGATCAAGTTTTTAGTGAGGTAAATGTTTATTTCCTTGGAGCTTTGTCTTAGATTTTAGAACCTTTATGTAGAAAGCATGTTTTTGCAGGTCACAAATTGTGTCAAAAGATGTAATGAATTCTAGATGTGAAATTAACTTTCCTTCTAGGAATCTTAGCACCAAGACCTGTTTGTGAAACACTTTTGCAAAATATATGCGGAAGTGAGTTGTGCAAATTTATCTTTAGTCATCACAAGCAAGTGTATGAAGTCTGGTTTCAAATCCAAGTAACATTCGGTGTATCACCTTAGTTTAGTTTCAATTTATGTACTCTTTCTCCCTTTCCCTTTATAGAATCATTAGTTTAGGTGACACCAAAGGAAGCTGACCTTCTCCGGAGGTTGACCTCTGCCTATAAAGTGACACACAGCTTTGGAGGTCTTCCCATGTTACACTGAGGCGTTGGACATCAGGTTTAGCAGGGTGCAACTTCAGGGGATAACATTACTATCATTTCCCTTGTGTGAATCATCTTTTGTTTGTTTATTGTCATTATTTTTCCTTGAGATTTGACCCTTTTGTGATTTCTCATCAAAACTCTATATCTTTAGTATTCCTCCATAGCACTGCCCCTCTGTTACATCATACATTTTGTATTGCTTCTTCCTCATGAATATCAATGCACATGACTATCCTTGCAAATATATTGCCTGTCTATTTGTGACTATCTTTTCATGCTTTTGACTTCCTTGTTGCAATTTCCTTGTAACTATCTTTAAATCATTTCATTGTCATGGGTTATTAGTCATAACAAACTATCCTTTCAACTTCACAAGGTCACTCAGTATTTGTCTTTTATCCTTGGAATATCATTATGACTATCTTGGTGATCATTGTCCACAAGGGAAATGATAGTAATGTTATCCCCTAAAGTTTGTCCACAAAAAATTCATGGCATAAGTCTTTCCACAAAAAAACTTCATGCTCTATGACTCATGCTCTATGATCTATTTTCTTGCATTTGTTCTCTCAATGTTGTTCCTTTTGTATGCATTGCATAAGACTTCCTTTAAGTGTTACCTTCTTACAAACCCTAGGGTTTAATGCATAAGGTATTTGTTAATTCTCTTTGCACACATTCATTGTGGGAGCTAACTCTATGCATTGAATAATATTTGCACCCTTTTCAAATTAAGGTGACTACTATAAACCATTTCTGCTTCCCTTCTTTACAGTCACTATCTTAATCACATTGGATGTGACTTGAATCCTCTTCCCTCTCGAGACTTGTAGATTTCCCATTCAATCTTTGTCATGTCAAACATATCACTGGTCATTTGATCATATTTATACCCTACACTTGCATAGCTTTTCTTTCACAGTCCATTTTATTGTCATGCCTCTTTATGCTTGGACTATACTATCTTCTCAGCAACTAATGACCCCTTATGGTAGTCACAAAGACCTATGAGTACTTGAACTAGTAGTCTACTAAGATAATTGATTGCCTTGTCTTCCCTCTTCTTTTGCTTGATCACTTGATGGAACTGCTATAAGGATGTTTTCCAATTTGCATTGTGTATGTAAGAACTAAAGTAGGTTATGATGGGTGTGAATTATTATCTCCTTACCCAAGATGCATTGGGACCATTTCTTGATAGATTCTATGGTGGCATACAACTCCTTTTCATAGGCAGAGTGATATTGAAAGTCTCAAAATGATATGCGATCTAATGTTCATGCGTATGGGGTGGAGTGCATAGTTAGATGCATTAGTCTAAATTTCAAAGGGTTGTGCTATGTTAGGAATTTCTTAGAGGCATTGCTTGAGCTCCTCTAAGGCATGTTGTGTAGGTGTCCATGAGAATGGTGTCTTGGTGTTCATGATTTGATTGAGTGACCATGCAATGTGAGAAACCAAGAACAAATTTGGGATAGAAGTTGGAAAGTTTGAGGAAATTGCACAAGTCAATGAGGCTATGTTGTGTTGGTCAATCTCAAATTGGCTTGATTTTGCTAATTTCTACATGTATATTAGCATGGTCAATGATGTATCCCAAGTACTAAATCTATGTGGCTCCAAAAGTGAATTTTCTAAGGTTGGATTGCAACTTGAATTGGTGTAGTGTATTTAGTATGCATGAGACTTGCTCCATGTACTCCTAAGTTTTTCTAAAGAGGCGGATGTCATCTAAGTAAAAAATTATGGAATTGGTGAAGGTTTGTAGGATATCATTCATTAGGAACATGAATGTGGCTAACCCATTATGCCATCTATTCATACAATCCTTGGTTTTGAAATATTTTTTCCAAATAACTTTAGTTTGAGCTAGTACTTAATGGTATCCTAATTTGAGGTTAGTCTTGGTGAAGTATTATACAAATTGAAATTGGTCCAACAAGTCATTGATGCATGAAAAAGGTTATTTGTTTCTCAGTGTGTTCTTGTTGAGTGTGTGATTGTCGATGAACAGGCTCTGGGCATCATCCTTCTTATGTGCATGGACTATTGGGCTGCTCCATGGTGAAGAGCTAGGTTAGATATTCTTGCCTTGATTTAGTAGCTCTTGGGTTTGATGTTGAAGTTAATCATTCTTCTAATAGAATTGTGATACAAATATATATTTAGGAGAGGGCATTTTCAAATTGATTTGGTGTTATATTGCACATTGTATTGGACTTGCATTCTTCAAAGATGTCTTCGTATTGCTGCAATATCTTGTCAAACCTTTCTTGCTTCAATGAGGTTGGTATATTTGTGAGCAGTATTATTGTGTGTACTTGCTTGTGTAGGTACATTTGTGGACTGTGAGAACATACTTTTTTGTGTGGGAAATGATCTTGCAATATTGTTTAGTAGAGACCAAAGCTAGTCTGGCTTGTGATGTTAACTCAAGGAGGTTAAGTTTCCACTTGTCATTATGTATTGTCCATTTTTGTGCCTTAAAATGGTAAATTCCATCATGATCATACACTCATGGTTCTCCAAGTAGGATATTGTACCAGAGGTGTGACATCACAAGTGATAATGTCTTGCAAAGGCTTGATTAATGCATACTAAAAAGTGCATTGTTGGCTTACCTAAATGCCCTAATTGTCTTGTAACCATCATAGAGAGTAGGGGTTTGGATGTATGGTGGTAGAAAGATGTGGGTTCCTTATTACATCATGCATGATTTTATTTTTGTTGCCATTGTAAAAGATCACATGGACATGTTCATTAACCCCACACTTCATATGGAAGAGACACTCTTGTACCTTTGAAGCATCAATTGTCATGGTGCAAGTGTGAAATCATTGTGCCTCTTGATAAGTATCCTCAATTGAGTTCGAATCTAATGTGGATTGCACAAATAGTGATTATTGCACACAATGTTTGGCATTAGTGTGGAAGCTAGTGTGGTGATGTTGGCACCACATATCACCCTATTGCAACTTCTTTCCCTTGTCCTTACTTGGTGAAGATGGTATGACATTCTAGGCCTTTGCATAGCTGGTTTGGAG
>VDFB02058242.1:51510829-51778002 GCA_007258455.2 Sequoia sempervirens
CAAACAACTCTTTTCTCTACTATATTGTTGATGTTGAACTTGAAGGTTATGAATAGTTTATCAAACATAACAATCTCACGGATGTTAAGGTATGTCATATATGTCATCTTTTTTCATCTATTTTAATTGTTGTTAGTTCATCACTAGTAAATAAAGGATGAAATATGTACTATTAATATTCTTTATATGAACAAATTATTTTTTGTTGTAGATTGATTGGTGAATTTTTGTTACCACCATCAAATATTTTACCTCGCTCATACCGAGATTTATCTGCCATTATGAAAGATATTGGAATGGAGTATCAAGTAATAGATGCATGTCCCAATGATCATATTATATATCATAAAAAACATGAATTTGCAATAGAATGCCTAGAATGTCATATCAATAGATATTGAACAAATCAACTAACAAAAAAGATGCCTCGCAAGGTTCTTCGTTATATTCCTATTATTCCACGTATGCAACGATTATTTAGGTGTGAAAGCTTAGCACAATTTATGGATTACCATGCATGGAATAGAATTGGAGATGATATTCTTTGAATGCATGTGGATGGCTCTACATTTAGGGACATGGAGGAAAAATGGCCACACTTTAAAGAAGAACCTTGTAATCATAGGCTTTCATTGGCAGCGAATGGTGTCAATCCATTTGGAGAGCTAAGATCTATTTACTCAGTGTGGCATGTTTTTGTTATCAACAATAACATTCCTCTATAGATGTCAATAAAGAGGGAGCACATAATGTTGGAAATGATTGTTCCAGGTATTTGTTTACATCAATTTTATTTAACATAGTAGCATCTCATTTGTCTTATTTGTTACATAATGACATATTTTTTTCATTCAATAGTCATGTACATTAATTTATATATATTGCAGTAAAATGGTTATAATAATTATGTAATGTTTATGTTCATTCAACTAGGTAAGTACCAAGTTAAAGATATGAATGTATATATCGAGCCTCTTATCAACGGGTTACTAAAGTTATGGAATGGAATCACTATGTATGACGCCTCTAGACCAATAGGACAAAGACAATTTCAATTCCATAAATACTTGTATGGAAATTCATATTCTCGGCTAACACATTTTGTATGTTATAACATTCAACTACACTTTGTAGCTTATGTTTAATTTTGTGAAGCTAGATATCGCATGTTTTTTAAATAATCTATTCATTATATATACTATAAAATTGACATATTTAATCCAATTTATATAACAGCGAAAATTTAAAACTAATTTGGTGGGTCCAAAGTGAAATATCATCATTCAAAAAGTTTAGGAAAGTAGTGTTTGATGAGTATAGGCACTTCCTCCATAGAAACTTCTAAGTATCGAACTACTGAAAAAAATCTTTTCAATGGGAAAGAAGAGACTGCATCAAAACCACGAAGAATGACACCTCGCTTATGTAAGTTGGAATATAATAGAATTAATCGTCAAGGTTATACATCAGATCAAATTGTTTATCTATCATATATGATATGTTCGAAATTTATATTTTTATATTGTGTTGTGTTTACTCATACTGTAATTGATAATGATTGTAGTTGTTAATTTGTTTAACTTATATGTTTGGCGAAGGTCAGCTAAGAGATTAATGGCCACCTACAAGGACTCTAAAAAGTTATCCCAGACAATCTAGTGTGCTCTCTATAATGAGCTACAATTCAGCATTATTTTATACAATGCATATTGAAAAGAATATAACATAAATGTTATGGTACCATTGATGGAAGGCATGACAAAGAAAAATTATCGTAAAATTTGTGTACATTCAAGAAGCCAATCATGCAATGAAAAATGTCATTCAATTAAATAGCGATGGAGACCAAATTAATATAAGCACCCTTCCTTGGTTATTAACAGAGCAGCAAAGCAATGCTATAAAAGAAGTCATACAAAAAAATTGATTTCCCACAGGATTTGCTACAAACATAAACAATATCATAACAAAGAAAGGTGAATTTGGGCCAGGGATGAAAACGCATGATTGGCATACCTTCATTAAGGTATTTATTCTGGTATATTATATATATATTTGTATACTGCATGTACTTTTCAGTGTATTATGTTTACTACTTTTGGAAAAATAATGAAAATATCATTTTATAATTGTTGAAGTATGTTCTACCTTTATCTCTCCCAGACAACTTAGATAACAATGTGAAGCAAGTTATATATGATTTTGGAAAATACATGAGGTGTAGTGATATTTGTTCAATTCGTTGTATAGATCTTATATTTTCTATTTGTTTTACTTGTTATATAATATATTGTATATTTTTGTTAAATCTTGTTAATATATTTGCACCTTGAATGACTTGTAGATGGCTACCATCTAAAGAAATCCATAAAGAAGATATAAATTATTAGAAGAGAAAAATTCCTTGTCTAATGTGTGAAATGCACAAGTTTCTACCTTCAAAATTTTTCAATGCAAAAGAACACTACCTCATACACCAAGTTGAGGAGATTGAATTGTGTGGACCTATACACACAAGGTCAATGTGGATGGTTGAGAGGCACTTGAAATTTTTGAAGGCCTTGGTTAGATGAAGAGAACATCCTGAGGGTTCTATGGTGGAGGGATATATGGTATATAGACCATGGTGTACATTACTAAATATCTTCCTAAGTTTGCAACAAAGATCCATGTAGATAGCATTTGGGATCCCAACTCCATTAACAAATTCGAAGGGGAGTACCTGATGGGGAAAGGTAGATTGAGGAAAGTGAGAGGTAATTATAAGATGGTCATGGAGATTAATTAGAATACATTTTACATATGGTTTTTATGTAGATTGTACTTATTTAATTATTAATCTTCAATATACATTAATTATAAATTAAGGTTGTATACCGTGGTAATTAACTAATTATACGTCGTTTGTGAATTTCAATTTTTTTTATACAATTGGTCAAGAGTGGGATGCACTACATTTGTACATCACAAACAATCTTGATTGGATGATGGTATGGATTGAACGATGTCAACAATCTGGTCGTGCATTAACATGGGAAGGTGTGGCTTCATTGGTTAAAGAAGCTCATCGTAATGGAGATTCCAATGTTACACCAAGGGAGATTGATTTAGCATATGGTTTAAGAGATAAATAGGTACGTATAAATCTATTAATCACCCATATTATTTAATTATTTTCAATTATATTGATGTATATATATGTTGAGTTTTTTTTCTTTGCATACATTTTCCAAGAATGAATATGTTTATCAACTGATGATGCAATAATTTTTACATGTTTGAAATATTGTAGGTGAAACACCACAAGGCTATGTGGTGCAATGGTCATAAATTTCGAATCAAAAAGTTGGATGACATGAAGAAAACTTGTGATTCTAGGATAACTGTAGTCTTTCAGGTGAGTAATGTTTCATCTAGAAGTGACATACATCTAGAAGTCTCAAAAAATTGATACTATAGGATTTTGGATGATATACTTGAGTGTGACTTTAAGTCCTTCAAATTAGTTTTGTTTTTCGTCTAATGGTATAAGCTATGATTGAATGAAAATGATCCCTGAGAGAATTGTTATTGAAGATGATATTGGATTTACCATGGTTAATACAAGTTTGATCGAGCGAGCTGGAAATGAGCCCTATGGTCTTCCAAGTCAAAGTGAGCAGGTATTTTACTCAGAGGTTCCATGTAAACTAGGTTGGTCATTTTTTGTTAGACATGATCCAAGAGGAAGGATGGTAAAGTATAATGTGGTGGAAGAAGAAGATATCGAAGAACTAGAAGATGATGTAGATGATGATCAGGATCAACAGTTAGTTGATGATGTGACTGACGAAGATGTCAGAGAAGAGGAACTAGATCATGATGATGTAGGAGTTAATGTTCATGAAGATGATATCTATGTGGATGATGACATTATTGAAACTGATATCAATGACGATGATGATGATATTCAACCAATCCTTACAATGTCAAATCTGCATTGGATGATACAGATAGAGTTGGATGAAGAAGAAGATCAATGACATTGAAATGTATGAGTTGTGTGATTATATTATCTATTTGATATTGATTTCTTAGAATTATATTTGACTTATATGGTTACATAATTAATTCATGATCTTTTTAATTTTTATGCCATTACATAATTAATTCATGATGTTACTGTTGGAAAAATGAGGAAAAAAAATTAAGAAGGGGGGTGTGAATCAGTTGTCATAGAAACTCAAACTTTTCTAACTTATCTTAACTTTAATCTCAAATCTGATGAATAAGAAATTAACCACAAGCAATTAACACATCAGAGAGACAAATAACACCAAGATTTTTTATGTGGAAACCTTGTTAGGGGGAAAACCATGGTGGATGTTAGTCCACAGGATTATACTCTATTAAAAGTATAAAGAAAAATAATTAGGGGAATGCACATGCATTCTGGCACACTGCCTAGAGCTTAGTGCTCAAATACAAAAGAGGACTCACTGTCCAACAATATAGAATAGGATTAAAATCCAAAGAATATGAACTGAGAAAATAGCTTCTGCACAAGCCTGATTATAGTTCCAATTAAGCTTAGAAAACCTTCTTCACACTTTGCTCAATCTTCTTCACTCTTTGCTTAGTAATCAAATGATAGAAACACTATTTGCACATTTACACTTTCTGTGACAAACATTCACACTATGCACACACTAATTTCGCTCAACCAATTGCTCATATATATCCACTACATGGGATTTCATCACAACTTAGTCAGCCAGAAAAATAAAACATATTTTTAATGTCGGCCCAAATTTACAAATAAATTTCTAATACAAATCCACTAAGGTTGGCCACAACATAGTAGGGACCCAAATTAATATCTCCAACACAAAAATACTTTAATTAATTTTTCCACTAAGATCCACAACACGCTACCATCAACATGTCGGCCAAGAACATGAAAAACCAAACATGAGCAAGAAAGATCTTCAACCACAAGCTCTCTGAGTAATGTGGACACACCAAAAATATAGAGAATTATCTACAAACATCCAAGAACACCAAGAAACAACATAGAAGCATCTACAACAACTGAGATTACCAGAATCACACAACCTTCATTCAGGAACACTGACAAAGACCACAAAAACACTATCAGACCACAAAATACTCAAAACTTCGTGTGGACCTCTGAAACTTCTAGTAGATGATCTAGAAACATTCAACAATAAACCCTTTAATCCACATCAGCTAATCCTCAATGTATAGAACAAATCACCTTCATAACTTACACAGTTCCACAAGGAACCTAGAACACTTCCTTTTACAAATTTCTCAATATCCTCGACATATAAAGCCTCTAGTACACCAAATGCTAATAGTGTTGACATCAATGACAACCACATATCAAAAACCATATCCAGAACATACAAAAATCTCCCCCTTTGGAATTGATGGCAACACATGATGTGAAAAATACCATCAACCCAACACACTTACATCTCCTGCACTTCTCCTCTTGAAAATATTTTTCACATTACACTTCTCCCCCTTTGACATCAATGGAAAAGGTACAATGACCTTTCCAAATACATGCTTTGAACCACATATCTGCACATCTGACTACTGCCCCTTAGTAGCAGCCACAAAAAAACATCAATCTAGATGAGAATATTGCAATGGAGTTCACAGATTGATGTAAGCAAATGCATCTTTTAGTTCATATCAGGAGGGGTGATTACCCCTAGAATTCCTCTAAGATACTCAAAAGTATCCTTCAACAAAGAATTAGTAAATATATCTACAATTTGTTATTTGGTAGGCACATAATCTAGTTTGACTTCTTTCTCATTTACTTTCTCTCTTAGGAAATGAAACTTGATTTATATATGTTTAGTCTTAGAGTGTAGCACTAAATTCCTTGAGATATTTATTGCACTTGAGTTGTCACAGTATATGGAAATAGGCTCTTCATATGTCACCTTGATATCTTTTAGCATCTATTTCATCCATATCACTTGAGTACAATTATTAGCAGCAACAATGTATTCTTCCTCAACAATAGATAGAGAAATTGAGTTTTTCTTTTTACTTAACCAGGATACCATCTTCTTCCCTAGGAAGAAAGCACCACCACTAGTAATTTTCATGTCATCTACATAACCAGCCCAATCTGCATCAATATGTACACATAAAGTGAGATCATCATCCTTTGGATACTAAAGTCCAAAGTCAAATGTTCTTTTCCGATACCTAAAAATTCTCTTCACAACAATTACATGTGATTCTTTTGGATCAGCTTGAAATCTAGCAACCATACATACAACATTCATAATGTTTGGTCTAGTCTAGGTCAAGTAGAGAAATCCACCAATCATTGACCTATATCTAGTTTGATTTGCCTTAGGAGAGTCATCATTCTATGTCAACTTGCATCTGATCACCATGGGAGTGCCAATAGGTTTGGAGTCATCCATTCAAAACTTTTTCTATATTTTTTTCACATATTTGGACTGAGATATGAAGATCCCCTTGTCCAACTATGTAACTTGCAATCCCAGAAAGAACTTCATTTCTCCAATAATACTCATTTCAAATTCATTCTTCATCTCATCAAAAAAATTCATACATAGATTATCATCTACTCCAAAAATGATATCAACAAAAATTCTATAATTAACTCCTTATCATTATCTAATTTGAAGTATAAGTTTCTCTTAGTAGTACCTTTAGTGAATCCAATCTTCAATAGGTATTTGTCCAATCTAGCATACTAGGCTCTGGGGGCTTGCTTAAGTCCATACAGAGCTTTCTTCAAATCTTGGAGTTTTGGGACATTCTTGAACTTCTGACTCTTCTGATCTTTCTTCTACACTAGCACTTGTCTGTGTCTCCTGACTGACTTGATTTACCGAAACAAATTGAGGTTGCTTCATTGAAACATATGGAATAATTTGAAGAATATTTTGTGTCTGAGTATTCTTCCCTTGGCTTGTAATGTCTTCATCTGAATCATAACTACAATGTCTGGATGATTTGATAAAATTCTCATCAACTCTGACATTTGCATTCTCAACCATCTTTCTCAATCTTTTTTTATAACACCGGTAGGCCTTGCTTTTAGTGGAGTAACCTAGGAAAATTCCTTCATCACTTCTTGCATCAATTTTTCCTATATCATCATCTCTTTTGTTATAACACTTTCTTCCAAAGGTCTTGAATTACTTAACAGTAGGCTTGTGACCAAATGATAACTCATAAGGTGTCTTACTAGAATTTCCATTAACATTTACCCAGTTCAAAGTATACACAATAGTGCTTACCAATTCACTCCAGTACATCTGTGACACATTTCCTTCCATCATCATTGTTCTGGCAGCATCCATAATTGTTCTATTCTTTCTCTCTGCAACTCCATTCTGTTGAGGGGTTCGGGGAGCAGATAAATATATTTTAATACCATGATCTTCACAATAAGAATTGAACTCCTTGGAAATAAACTCACCACCTCTGTTAGATCTCAAGCACTTGATTTTCAGACCTTTCTCATTTTTTTCCATGGCCTTGAAACTTTTGAACTTCTCCAATGCTTCACATTTTTCTCTTAAAAAGGAAACCCAAATCATTCTAGAGTAATCATCAATAACCAAGATAAAATACCTTTCTCCATGAATACTTCTGAGTCTGGAGGGACCACAAAGGTCAATATGTAGTAGCTCCATCAAATTGTTTAAATGAAACTATTTTCTCTAGAAAGAGACTCTAGGTTGTTTACCCATCTGACATTCCTTGCAGATTATATTAGCAAGCTTCACTAATTTAGGCAGATCTCTTACTGCTTGAGTAGTGATTATCTTGATAATGTTGTCAAAGTTTACATGACACAACCTCCTATGCAACAACCAGATTTCATTTACTTGAGCAATTAAACAACTTCCATTAGCAGTATTCAGATGAAAAATATTACCTTTTATTTGTTTTCCTGTTGCAATCATATTCCCAGAACTTCCATGTATCTTGCATCTTCCATCTTTGAACTAAAGATCATATCCCTTGTGAACCATCTGTCCAACACTCAACAAGTTGTGCTTCAGGCCTTCAACATAGAGAACATCATTAGTGTTATCCTTACCACCAAGGAAAATAGATCCTCTTCCACGAATCACACCAACATTGTTACCTCCATATCTTACAACCCCACCATTATACTTCTCTAGACTCACAAATTTTCTTTTATCACCGGTCATATGATGTGAACATCCACTATCAATAACCCACACATCTTTTTCTTCAACCTAGGCTGCAAGAGCTTTCTCATCTTTAGTAGATTCGATAGCCATAGTATTATCTTCAATGGTAGAAATGAAATCCCATTCATCTTCTTTTCCATTATCTTTATCAGACTCATCATTAGTCATTGCTTCTTCAACAAAGTAGCATCTCTTTTGGAATCCAGACTTTTTAGGCTTAGATCTAGGAACTTTTTCAGGACATCTTGATGCAAAATGACCTATTTTACTGCATGAAAAACATTTAATAGGCAATACATATTCATACTTACCTTTTCTTTTGGCTTCTTGTCTTGAAATTAGTGCTTCCAGTTCTTGTACCTCTCTTTCTTTATCTTCAACATGTTTTAGTTCTTCGTCATACTTGGATATCTTTCTGGAACTCTCTCCCATATTATATCTTTGTCTGTTACTTCTGGATACAGTGGCCTTGAATGCAAATTTAGTCTTTGGTGTAGATTCACCAAATTCACTTATTTCAAAAGTAGCAAGCTTCCCGATCAATGTGTCTCTTCTTATCTTGTTTACTGATTTGAACTCTTTAATAGCATGAACCTTCATTTTGTAGGAGGGAGGCAAGGATCTGAGTACTTTAGCCACAATTTCATCCTCATCCATAGAAACACCAACACCTTTAATACTCATCACTATTTCATTTACTCTTTGCATAAAAGAAGTGATATTTTCATCTTCACCCATCTTTAAATTCTCATACTTTCCTTTCAAGCTTTGTAGCTTATCCATCTTCACCTATGCATTTCCTTCATAGAAGGTTTCTAGTTTCATCCAAATATCATGAGCTATCTCCAGAACCAACACATTAGCCATCTCCAAATTTGTGAGAGCACTCACTAGAGCTTCAATAGCCCTAACATTATTCTTAGCATCTTTGATCTCATCAAGAGTTGAGGGACCATTTTGAGGAATAATATATGGATCTTTTGTAATCTTCCAGAAAGCTTCACCAATACACTTTAAGTGACATTGCATTCTAACTTTCCACATTGAGTAGTTAGTGCCATTAAATCTTGGACTATCCTTCTTGAATGTTGTTGCCATCTTGGATTACCTCAAGCTTTTAGACTTCTTCAGAGGAACCTTCTCTGATACCAATTGTTGGAAAAATGAGGACAGACAATTGAGAGGGGGGGTGAATTAGTTGTCACAGAAACTCAAACTTTTCTAACTTATCTTAATTTTAATCTCAAATCTGATGAATAAGCAATTAACCACAAGCAATTAACACATCAGAGAGACAAATAACACCAATATTTTTTATGTGGAAAACTTGTTAGTGGAAAAACCATGGTGGATGTTAGTCCACAAGATTATACTCTATTAAAATTATAAAGAGAAATAATAAGGGGAATGCACATGCATTTTGGCACACTGCCTAGAGCTCAGTGCTCAAATACAAAAGAGGACTCACTATCCAACAATACAAAATAGGATTAAAATCCAAACAATATGAACTAAGAAAATAGCTTCTGCACAAGCCTGATTACAGTTCCAATTAAGCTTAGAAAACCTTCTTCACACTCTGCTCAATCTTCTTCACTCTTTTCTTAGTAATTGAATGATAGAAACAGTATTCACACATTTATACTTTCTTTGGAATACATTCACACTATGCACACACTAATTTTGCTTAACCAATCGCTCATATATATCCACTACATGGGATTTCATCACAAATTAGTTAACCAGAAAAATAAAACATATTTTCAATGTTTGCCCAAATTTACAAATAAATTTCCAATGTAAATCCACCAAGGTCGGCCACAACATAGTGGAGACCCAAATTAATATCTCCAAGACAAAAATAATTTAATTAATTTTCCCATGAAGATCCACAACACACTACCATCAACATGTCAGCCAAGAACATGAAAAACCAAACATGTAAAATAAATATCTTCAACCACGGGCTCTTCGAGTAATGTGGATGCACCATGAAAATAGAGAATGATCTAGAGACATCCAAGAACACCAAGAAAAAATAGAGAAGTATCCACAACAACTGAGATTACCAGAATCACACAACCTTCATTTAGGAACACTGACAAAGACCATAGAAACACTGTCAAACCACAACATACTCAAAAATTTACGCATACCTCAGAAACTTCTGGTAGATGATCTAAAAACTTTCAAAAATAAACCCTTTAATCTACATTAGCTAATCTTCAATGTATAGAACAAATCACCTTCATGACTTGCACAGTTCCACATGGAACCTAGAACACTTCCTTTTATAATTTTCTCAATATCCTCGACATATACAACCTTTAGTACACCAAATGCTAATAGCGTTGACATCAATGACAACCACATATCAACAACCATATCCACAACATCCAATTGTTACAACTATTGTAGCTCTCCTAGAAATTTCCATATGATCAAATCCTAATTACTCTACAACTATTTATGATTAGATATTCTTTTATCATAGCTTTGATTATTTCATTCCCAAAATATTAGCGTTTCCTCATGTTGACCCTGCATAGTGACATGTGTTTTGTATTACTAACATGTGACATTGTATGCATATATTTCTTTCTTGTATATATTATAGTTTTACCAACATATACTATTGTATGCTTGCATGGATTCTTAGTTAATATATATATTTTTTATTATTGATCTTTTTGATATTTTATATAAGTTATTATTAGATGATACACATTGGATTCCTTTTAATTTTTTTATATTTGAAGATACATAACTAATTAAAAGGATAATATAAATAAGATATATCTATATATGTATCATTTATGAGTTTCTAAAATATTTTACTTCCATGTCAACCACTTTATTTACTTCAATTGAGAAACATAATACCTCTATAATCTTGCATTTATCGAGTGTCAATAAAATAAAATTCATGTACTTAGCTATCAATTTTCTCTTGATTTATCTAGTAATAATATACCATCTAACTAATACTCATCCAATGATACCATCTTGCATTGATTTTTGTTACTTGACCATCACATAATTGAACCAAGTACCACTTTAGAAATACCACATACATAGTCTTCTCTTTTTACAAACCCCCCATTGTATTCATAAGGGTTTTATTGTAGGTCCCATCAAATACTATGCCCTAATCATGTAACAAGTAGATAAGTCATCTTTACTAAGGTCAAACAAGGTTGTTTAATCACAAAATACAACAGTTTTAAGTTTTAAGTGTTAGATTTATGTTTTGATTATAAGGTTTATCTTGTAGGTTTAAGGTATGAATTTAAGGTTCTTACAATGAATTTTCAACCAATGGTATTATTCTATCCTATCTCTACCATTCTAGTTCTAAAATAAAATATATAAATCAAACTTAACTAGCAATCACACTTTAGTGTGCAATGGGTAAGTCAAAAAAGTGTGGAATTTCAATTAGGATAAATGATAGCTTCAAATAAACTATGTATCCACTTACAAGGATCCAAAAATGATTGAAATAAAACCTCTGAATTAGGAAGATGATCAAGCTCCATTACCAACAGGCTCATGTTATTCTTTCAATAAGGAGAGAGGGAGAGAGAGAGATGGAGAGGTAGTGATAGAAAGAGGGAGAGATAGAGTGGGGAAGAGTGAGAGATAGAGGGGTAAGGAGATAGAGATAGAGAGGAAGATAGAGATAGAGATCGAGATGTAGAAGGAGAGGGATATGGAGAGGAGGAGAGGAGAGAAGGATAGGGAGAGATAAAGAGAGAGAGGAGAGAGGGATAGATAGAGATGGAAGAGATAAATATATAAAGAGGGATAGAGATCAGTGGAGATATATGGATGGATAGGGGAATAGGAGGGAGAGATGGGGAGATAGATATATGGGAAGAGAAAGGAAGAGAGGTAGAGATAGAGAGATGGATAGGGGATAGGAAGGGAGAGATGAGAGAGATAGGGAGAGAGATAGGTAGAGAGAGAGAAGAGGGGAGAGAGATAGGTTGAAGAGGAAGAGATAGAAGAGAGGGAGATAGATTTGTAGAAAAGGGAGAGAAAGAAGGGGGAGAGGGAGAGATAGCTCAAGAGATAGAGGGGGGAAGAGGGAGTGACATAGATAGTGGGAGATATAGAGAGGTAGAGAGTGACATGGAGAGATATATCAATCAACCTCCCTATATCTCTATCTATTAATCCTTATCTCTATACCTCTCTCTATCTCTTTGTCTCCCTTTCTATTTGTATGTTTCTCATTATCTCTCTCTCTCTATATATATATATTTTCTTCCCTCTATTTATCTTTGTCTTCCTATCTCTTTATGTGACTTTATCTCTATCTATGTATCTCTCCTCTTTTCTCTCTCTTTTTCTTTATCTATTTGTCTCTATCTACCTCACTATCTCTACCTTTCTTTGTCCCTCTTTATTCCTATATATCTCTACATCTCTCTCTCTATATCTATCTCTCTATATCTTTGTCTCCATCGTTATCTCTCTATTTCTATTTATCTCTATCTCTATCTCTATCTCTATCTTTGTTTCTCTCTCTTCTCTTTTTTTCTTCATATCCCTCTTTTTATCCCTTTATTTCTATCTTTGCTCCTCCTTTGTCTCATTTTTCTTCCTCTCTCTTGCTCTCTTTTTCTTTTTTCTCTCTCCACCTATCTATATCTTATCTCTATCTCCCTCTCCCTTTTATCTTCCTTTCTCTTTCTCTTTCTCTTTCTCTTTCTCCTTCTCTTTCTCTTTCTCTTTCTCTTTCTCTTTCTCTTTCTCTTTCTCTTTCTCTTTCTCTTTCTCTTTCTCTTTCTCTTTCTCTTTCTCTTTCTCTTTCTCTTTCTCTTTCTCTTTCTCTTTCTCTCTCCATATCTTTGTATCCTTAAGTGTGCAATGGGTACATTGAAGAGGTCTTAAAGGAGAATTATCATATCTTTAATCAAATGGCATACTACATTGAGCATAACTCCCCAAGGAAACATGCCATCCTTGGATTGTTGACATGAAACAACCAATAAAAATTTAGTTTCTCTTTTCCCTATCTCTCTTTTCCTTTGTATCTCTTACATTTCTCACTCTCATGCTCTCTCTCCCTATCTACCTAAGTTGATCTATTTCTCTCATTCTCTATCTTTTTAGTTTCTTTCTTTGTATTAGCTAATAGGCTACATATATTGTGATATTTGAGCTTGAAACAAATCTCATGCCTTGAAACCACTATTGTGTTGTTGGAAAACAAGTTTCAACTGCCATTTAATGGTAAACCAGATGTAGTGTAATGGTAAAATCCTCTAAAATATCAAGTAAAATCCTATATATACTATTATATAATAATAAATATAATTATATTATATATAATTTAATTTAATATTACTATTATATTAAATATATATTATATTAATTATATTTTGTATTATATAAAAATATACTTATTATTAATTATTAATTATAATAATTTTATGTCTTTAATAATTTTGTTAAAGAATATAATATATACTTAATTATGTAGAATATTAAAACCTAAATGGCGCCATAATTTTTATTTTAATTAACATACTCTAAAATCTTCATCGAAACCTTATTTTCAGGTTGTAGCTCCTCAAATTGGAGAAGTGAAAGGTCAATACTAGTGATTAGAAAGAGTTTGGAGGAGAAAAAATCCTACATATCAATATGTACGTGCAGGAGCACACAACTTAGTGCAACAGGGCAGGAGGAAAGCCAGAGCGATGAGGTTGAGGGAACTCAGGGAAAATCAATGACCAATGGACAATGAGTATTGTAAGTGATTTATATCTTTTATATTGGCACCCCATTCTCTTCAACCTACAATTTTCATGCCTTTCCAAAGATCTCTCATACATTGGCACCCCCATTCTCGTAAAATGGTATAAGATAAGACAATAAATAAAATAGTTGTATTTAGCCATACCCTTACTAGCATGCATGCCCAAGAAATTTTTGTATTTTTCAACTCTGCAGATGGATCAAAATGTAGCTACTAACCTGCCTAATTAGAGTTGTAGAAGCCTCTACCATTGATCGGGATTGAAATTCCCTTGTAGAGTCCCTTTCTCAACCCTACTTGTGATGCTAAGAAGTCAAGTCCTATATAAATCTTGGTTCAACATTGTGACACTTATAAAGTATCAAAATGTTGATCTAATGCATATTGTTTGAAGGGTTTACACCCTAGGCTAGTTAATTTGATTACAATACCCCTAATGGATCCACTAAACTATATAATGGTCCTATAGGTCTTGGGATCAAAATCCATATCACAAGTAAAAAATTGAACCCACATGAGTTCACCTCTATTTGGCCAGATACATAAATAAAAGCTCATAAAGTGGTCTCAAAGGCCATTTACTGCATTCAATTATTATTTGAAAAATACATTAGTTAGTAGACATAAGTTAAATCCATAAATGTAATATTACAAAATATTCTACTTTTGAGTATATCACATTTTGTGTATTACTAATCATAAAGCTTAGCATACATTTATCCACCATACATATATCCACCATATTCAATATACTTTCTATTAATTACCTATTGTTAGGAAAGGTGGTCATAAGGAACTCCATCTTAATCTCAACATAAGTTCAAGTATATATGTAGGTAGATATTTACTACCTATTAAGAGTTTCTCTCCCATCAAATCATAATGACTAAATACCTCATTATAGTTGAATACAAAGTTAGCAAGTTTTGTTAACTTTGTGATAGCCAAGTCATGGTCAATTTTATCATGACCCTATTTCTTAGAATAATAGACCTTAATAGATCTTGAGGCTAACTTATACCCTCTTTTACTTTTCATTGATTCAAGACATAAGGTCATATTGTTTAACACAAATTTTTTAATATAAGAAATGCATCGTTTAAAGCATCAAACCAATATGAAAAGATGAAAGAAAGTGCTAACTTTTCACTATGGTGGCAGAAAAATGATTCTTTATACCCTGATGCCTTCATTTTCCAAGCCAATTTCTCATACTTTGGATAGCTCTGCCATGTTTGTGGATGTGGTCTCCTACACAAAAAACATGTACCAGTTTATAGTCTTCAATCCAACGACATACAATTATCTTTTTATTTCCTCTATCTTTCATCAATCTCTTTAATATTTTAGCCTCGTATAGATGTTTTAGATGAAGAACCCATTATTGTGAAATGTGCCTCCAATTGAGTAAAGTGAATCCATGCTATGCATCACAATTTGAAGTTGTTTCCATTCCAATGATATGAGTTTAGTTTGTTTGTATGGCTTTGTATGAATACCACATTGTGTTTTGTGTGGATTTTGTTTCAAATCCCCATTTCTTTTGTTTTTAGTGGTGACATAACTCTAAAATTTGACTTTTGTGCATAACAGGTTAGTGGAAAAATTGACATCTTTGAAGGGTTTAGAGGCTCGATTGAGATAGATACATGGATATTTGGATATTTTTGTTGATGGGAGGCTTCCACTTAACCATGAAATTTTGTACCATTTGCAGGTATGCAAAAGTTTCTCTACTTACATTCATTCAACTTACTGTCTTCCTTACCAAAATCTACCCTTGTTAAGCCACAACCACAACTAGCACACTATCACAATGCTTCAATCTCAGTCATTAATCTTTGTCTTGACAAAAAGGATAATAGTCATTAATACATTACTAAGGGTAAAAATATTTCATAAAGACCTATGGAGGATAAACCACAGTCTACCAATCCATTAGAGACTCACAGTGCATAAAACCATTGAAAATACGTCACAGTCATAACCTTTGCTAAGGGCACAAGATAGTCTTTTAGATTGTTTACAAATTCATATCTATGATCATAAGCATCATAAGCCTCTATAATCTTTATGATTTCCCTAAGTTGAATGACCGTTGAATTTGCATTTAGTTGACTATTCCTTTGTCTTAGCACTATCATCCGTATTCATCAAATCACTATGCATTGTTGATCTTTCATCTCATAGTCCATTTTATTGATATTTTCATACATTGTTTTAATTGTTAAGACCATCCTTTATTGATTATTGATTTTTGTTTAAATAATTTTCTACCTCTCATGATTTTGCATCTTCTTGAAGACTCAACTCTTTCCATCATTGCTCACTTGGTGAGGGGGACTATCACTATACTTGTTTGAAATGCTTGTGGAATATCATCCTTTGAATCTACCCTTTACATGACTATCTTTTACTTCCCTTAGTTGATAGTCCTTCTAGATGACTGCCCTTTATATGTATGGTGATTGTCTTCTTTGAGCAATCAATTTGACTGTCATTTGAATATTGACATTTTCTCTTTCATGATTACTAGGTCTATGCTCTGCTCCTCTTTTGTGCCCATTGACCTCATACATTTAATATGAAAATCCTTTAGTGCTCTTGAGGTTTTTCAATATGATTCATAGTAAAAACCGTTACCTATTGGGCACAAAACATAGTCATAACTTATAGTCATTAATCACTATCCAAAGTCAGTATAACTGTCCTTTCAACTTCACAAGGTCCCTGCCATTTAAATTTTCAAAAATGACTATCTCTTGAAGACATTTATGACTATCCTAGGTTTTATTCATGGTGTTTGATATTTTTTGCACCCTCATTACTTGTTACCTAATTTTCACCCTCAGGCTCAATCAGGCAGAATATCATGTGTTACAGTTTCGAGAAGGCCAAATGGGCATTTGTACAAGGGCAAAAATCATGAATCTGATGCTAGGTCATAGGGAACTCAGTTGGGAAGCCTGCCTTGTTCAATTTTGACATGAAAATCCTCTAAGGAAAGAGTCGCCAAGACCTTCAGAATGTCTCACCAACTAAAAGGGCTCGTTGAATGAAAGCATCATCTAGAGGAAATGGTCGTGTTGAGGAAATGGTCGTGTTGGGGAAATAAAATCATCTTGGGCGAATGTCTGGCCAATAGGCCAATGTTTTGGCAATAGTAATGAAGTTCGGAAGGAGGTCTCGGAGATAAAGAAAAGTCATGCTGACTAAAATAAGCCCTTGCCAAAGCAAAGCACCTTTGGCATGATGTCTCATCGACTAATTTTGGTCTCACCAAAAGGATGCCTTCGGTTTATGTAAGCGGGCTTCGCTAGGAGGTCTCACCGACAAGCAATGTCTCGCTAAAGGGAAGCAGCATCGCCGAAAGGAAGAAAGCTCGATAGGAAGTCCTGCCGACACATGAGAGTCACCCCGACAAGATCCCAGTCTGCCAAAAGGAGGGTCAGGTCACCAAGATGTCTCGGCGACTGGAAAAGGCCTCACCGAGAGAAATTGATATCGCCATGATGTCTTGGCGAAGGATTTATGTCTCGCCAAAGATAAAGGGGGCCTCAATATGTGTTTTTCCTTCGGCAGGAGTCTCGCTGACAACAAGGACTTAGCTAAGAAAGTTTGACATCGGCATAAGGTCTTGCCAATATAAGGATGTCTCGTCGACCAGTGAGCAACTCGACAAAAAGGAGGAGTTCGCTGAGACATCTCGATGACAAGAATGGGTCTCGGCAAAGGTTATTGCCTTCGGAAAAATGTCTTGCCAAAGGATGAAGGTCACACCAAAGAAAACAAGGGGGCCTAGCTGAGGGGTTGTATTCGGGATAACGTCTCACCATCGAGATGAGGTCTGGCCGATAGGCCAATGTCTCACCGACAACAAAGGGGCCTCGCCAAGAGTTGAAGCCATCACCATGAGGTCCCAGTGACCAACTGAAGCCTTTCCAAAGGGGAACCAGCTTGGGGAGAAAGATCCAATGTCGCAGGAGGTCTCACTGACCAATAGAGGGTCTCCCAGACATAAAAGACATTGGTGTAGCTTCCAGCCATCGGAGTGATGTCTTGTCGACATGGTGTGGTCTTAGAGACTGAAGCGGGTATCTGTATGACTAGTGGGCCTCACTATGAAGTCTTCCCAACTTGCTAGAGTCTCGCCAAAAGAAATGAAGAGCTCGGTAGAATGGAGTGCATTTGGGGTGACCTCAATCAACTCATGCCAAAGATGAGGTGTCTCAGGGTAATGTTCTGCCTTCGGTAAAACATCTCATCGACACTCAGGTGTCTTGCCAAATTAGAATGAGCCCAGGGAGAAGGATCTAGCATCACTATGAGATCCTGCCAACTCGATAGTGTCTTGCTGACATGGATGTGTTCGTCAAGAGAGGAGGGGCTCGATATAGGGTCTTCCTGAACACATAATCTTTGGCCAAAAGTGATATGTCTTACCGATGTTCTGAGTGATGACAAAGTTGACATTGATATAACTTTTGGGCTCACTAGGAGCTCTCATAGATAGTGTCATGTTATGCTGATAGCTTTAGAGGGGCATAATCGCATCGGTGAGACACTTCCAGTGTCTCGCCGAGATGTGATTCTGACATAAGGAGCTTTTGACCACCCAAGGAATCTATGTGACATCTGATCGACCAATGAGAGTGAGCTAAGGGCGAGCCATGGCAATCTAACAAGGATGAAGAAGATCAACATAATGATAGGCAACATATATCTGTCCGGAGCTCAGGAGCATTCAAAGAAGCTCGACTGGGGGGAATTCAAAGATTGACACAAGGAGCAGAAGTGAATGTGGTGGTTGCAGAAAGACCAAGAAGGCTTCCCCTGAAGGCGATCTTTCACACCAACATGGACACGGGGATGCAACATTAAATTCAATCAAAAGATCTAAGGCAGATCTTTTTGAGACTGATATTTTTGTAAGCCCTAAAGGGCCGACCTCACTTTTGTATATAGGCATTTTTTGCCTTGTAAAAAATTTCTACGGATGCTTTTTCTGAAGTCTGTGACTTTTCCAGTCCTCTCTCAGATTAGCAAACTTTTGTAACTCAATTTTGGAGATGAAATTTAGTAAAGACCTTGATTGTTATTGACTTGAAGCTCTTTCCTACTTTCTCTTTTTATTTTTGTGTTCAGTCAGCTGATTGATCAAGTTTTTAGTGAGGTAAATGTTTATTTCCTTGGAGCTTTGTCTCAAATTTTAGAACCTTTATGCAAAAAGCATGTTTTTGCAGGTCGCAAATTGTGTCAAAAGATGTAATGAATTCTAGATGTGAAATTAACTTTCCTTCTAGGAATCTTAGCACCAAGACCTGTTTGTGAAACACTTTTGCAAAATATATGCGGAAGTGAGTTGTGCAAATTTATCTTCAGTCATCACAAGCAAGTGTATGAATTCTGGTTTCAAATCCAAGTAACATTCGGTGTATCACCTTAGTTTAGTTTCAATTTATGTACTCTTTCTCCCTTTCCCTTTATAGAATGATTAGTTTAGGTGAAACCAAAGGAAGTCGGCCTTCTCTGGAGGTTGACCTCTTCCTATAAAGTGACCCACAGCTTTGGAGGTCTTCCCATGTTACACTATGGCATTGGACATCAGGTTCAGTAGGGTACAACTTCAAGGGATAATAGTTTTGGCATGCCCGGTGGGACTGTCGAACAAACAGTTTGGAAATTATATGTCTACTACTAGTTTTTGATATGTAACCAGTAAGTTTCAGGCCTTTCAGAGGTTAAATATCAGCATATCCTGGTGACTCCAACATCATAACAATTGGTTCCATCAGCCCAGGTGTCTGCAATTAATAAGGTTTGATCTTTAGGCTTGTTATTCCTCATGCCTTATCTCTACAATGATTGGTTATCAGCAATATAGTGACTTGCCACCTCCATTCCATGAGATTCATGTGTATATCTCCTCTCATCAACCATAATATCCAGAACAACCTGCTATTTTTGTGTCAAATGACCCGATATCAGTAGATTACTAGTGTTTTCATCATGCTTCCCATCCTCCCACTCCTGGTCAACCTTTATGTCAACCAATATTTGATCAAAATCAACCCCAAGAAGAGGTTTCTGATGTTAACCAATATGATTATTTATATAATCAGCCTTTAAAGCATCCTTGCCAAGCTATAATGGACCTGCTACAGTAGTTTGACCGTGTGTTGTGGGCTTTGAGCCAGAAGTTTGAACATATGCAAATTAGTGATGTCAATAAGGTGTTTTGCTATATGTATGACATGTTGGTTGATGTCAAGAAACAAAAAGAGCTTATTTCACAGTAGCAAGAGTTGGGATGCCATTTTAAAGAAGATCTTGAGAGGGAGATAGCAGCCATAGAGGAGCAAATGAAATTCTTACCCGCCCAAGTACAAGGTAGTCGAGCTTATTCAGATTATCAAGCACAAAGGTATGAAGCACAGGAAACCCTTTCCATTCCTAGTTTCAGCTCACCTCCTCCTGTAATGTTGAATCATTCGGTGAAAAAGGATGCGTCTAGAGATAGGTTTCCTAGCTTTAAACAAGAGAAGCCTTCTGAGCTCTTTAGTGAGCCTATCAATAAGCCTTCTACCCTTAGGATTCCAAGTTGGAAGGTCCCATTTTAGTCACCTTGTGAGTTTACTTCACCTATCATGAAAATGAAATCATGCTCTGGCATCCAGGAAGCAAAAGAAGGGCAGATCTTTGACCAGTACAACTCACTCAACTTGGAGGAGATTAAAAATATTGATCTGTTACATCTAGCTATGGAGGAATATAGAAAGCAACAACAAATGATTGAACAACAGGAGGACATGGGTGGGTTGCTTATTGATGATAATAAGCAAGACAATAGGGCCTTAATTTAGGGAGAAAATCCTAAGATTGAACCTGATATTATCCTCCAAGGTGAGAGCTTTGATGTTTTCAAACATGTTGTGGTTGAAAAAGCTACTGTTGAGTTTTTTGTAAAGGAAGCTAATGTTGATCCTTATGAAGACTCAGAAGTAGTGGATAGTCATGATGAACTAGGATAATAGGTTCATAAACTTGAACAAATGCTGAAACAATAGGAAGAGCCTAATGAACCTGATTTGCAAAGTTATAACTAGTTAGAGGAGCTTCCATTCCATTATGCAGAGGAACCTAAGACTTCATCACCACTTGAATTGTTGTCTTCTTGCATTGAAAAAGACAAGCTTGAATCAGAATGTAACTCTTCTAGTGATGATGAGAATTATGAGTAGCTTCCATTCTAGTCTATAAGGGAGCCTGAGGTTGATGAATTGATTGAAGATGTGATGGAGGAAGTTATTTCTTTGTTCTTCATTGAGGAAATGGGCATTCAGTTGGGAAAGCATGAGCATATTGAGGAGGCTACTACTCTACCATCAAGTCAGCCACAGGGGCTATACCTTTCCAACCAGCAAGGTGATAGAATGGCAGCTCATGAACAAAAGATCAGCAAGGAAAGTGCAAGCTTTTCCCTTACTAGAGGCTGCCCTATCAAGCATCTAGCCAAAATGGAGACCAACAAAGATATTGATACCTTGCTTACACCCAAGCATGAGGGTACTACTCAGGAGGAGCGCACTCAAGTTGCCTTTCCACCTCAGAACAAGAATGTTTACATTCCATATGAAAAGGTTAGTAAGCCTGAATATGTTCTACCAGAGACCTTGCAGCCATATGTTGAATTGTCATGCATGCTTCATTTCTCTTTAGTTGTTCTCCAGCGTGGCAAGCATTGTAATTTTTTTTGAGAAAGGGCAGTTATTTTACCCTATTTTACCCAACCTGTCAATGAGTTTGTTTGATCAATTTCTTACTGGTTAGTGTAGGGTAAGTTTAGTTATTTCTTTCCCTAAGTGTTGTTCCAACACAAGTAGATAGTTTTATTTCAATTTTTCCCAGTTTTCAATAAGTTTCTAAGTGTTTTGTGAGTCTCAAGATGAGTTACAGCCATGTACAAAGCTACTCTTGATCTATTTCTGAGTTGTCCCAATGACTCTATGCCCAATGGATAGGCCTAAGCTATTGGTTTCTATGTTTAGTAGGAAAACATCCAGCAAAGGTCACCATAAATGTTACGTAATTTTCACCGTCAGGCTCAATCAGGCAGAATATCATGTGTCAGAGGTTTGAGAAGGCCAAATGGGTATTTGCACAAGGGAAAAATCATGAATCTTATGCTAGGTCACAGGGAACTTAGTTGGGAAGCTCGACATGAAAATCCTCTAAGGAAAGAGTCGCCAAGACCTTCAGAATGTCTCGCTGACTAAAAGGGATTGATGAATGAAAGCATCATCCAGAGGAAGTGGTCACATCAGGGAAATAAAATCATCTCGGGCGAATGTCTGGCTGACAGGCCAATGTTTCGGCAATGGTAATGAAGTTCGACAGGAGGTCTCAGTGATAAAGAAAAGTCATGTCGACTGAAATAAGCCCTTGCCAAAGAAAAGTGCCTTCGACATGATGTCTCACTGACTGCTTTTGGTCTCACCAAAAGGATGCCTTTGGTGTATGTAAGCAAGCTTCGCTAGGAGGTCTCATTGACAAGCAATGTCTCGCCAAAGGGAAGCAAATTTTCTGAAAGGAAGTATGTTCGGCAGGAAGTCCCACCGACACATGAGAGTCACCCCGAAAAGATCCCAGTCTACCAAAAGGAGGGTCAAGTCGCCAAGATGTCTCGGCGACTAGAAAAGGCCTCACTGAGAGAAATTGATATCATCGTGATCTCTTGGCGAAGGCTTTATGTCTTGCCAAAGATAAAGGGGGCCTCAATATGTGTTTTTCCTTTAGTAGGAGTCTTGCCGACAACAAGGACTTCGCCGAGAAATTTTGACATCGTCATAAGATCTTGCTGATATAAGGATGTCTCGCCGACTAGTGAGCAACTCGGTGACAAGCACAAATCTCAACAAAGGTTATTGCCTTCGACAAAATGTCTTGCCGAAGGATGAAGGTCAGATCAAAGAAAACAAGGGGGCCTAACTGAGGGGTCATATTCGGCATAACATCGTGCCATCGAGATAAGGTCTGGCCGATAGGCTAATGTGTCACTGACAACAAAGGGGCCTTGCCAAGAGTTGAAGCCATTGCCATGAGGTCCCAGTGACCAACTGAAGTCTTGCTGAAGGGGAACCAGCTTGGGGAGAATGATCCAACATCACAGGAGGTCTCACCGACCAATAGAGGGTCTCCCCAACATAAAAGACATCGATGTAGCTTCCAACCATTAGAGTGATGTCTTGCCGACATGGTGTGGTCTCAGCGATTGAAGCGGGTATTGGTATGACTAGTGGGCCTTGCTATGAAGTCTTCTTGACTTGTCAGAGTCTCGCCGAAAGAAATGAAGAGCTCGATAGAATGGAGTGTGTTCGGGGTGACCTCAATCAACTCCTGTTGAAGATGAGGGGTCTCGGGGTAATGTTCTGCCTTCGGTAAAACATCTCATTGACACTCGGGTGTCTTGCCGAATTAG
Organism: Sequoia sempervirens; assembly: GCA_007258455.2. Taxonomy (NCBI): domain Eukaryota; kingdom Viridiplantae; phylum Streptophyta; class Pinopsida; order Cupressales; family Cupressaceae; genus Sequoia; species Sequoia sempervirens. The sequence continues at coordinate 51,534,306 of VDFB02058242.1, forward strand.
AATGAGCCTAGGGAGAAGGATCCGACATCACTATGAGATCCTACCAACTCGATAGTGTCTTGCTGACATGGATGTGTTTGCCGAGAGACAAGGGGCTCGATATAGGGTCTTCCCGAACACATAATCTCTAGCCAAAAGCGATATGTCTTGCCGATGTTCTGAGTGATGACAAAGCTGACTTCGATATAACTTTTGGGCTTGCTAGGAGCTCTCATCGATAGTGTCATGTTATGCTAATAGCTTTAGAGGGGCATAATCACATTGGTGAGACACTTCCAGTGTCTCGCTGAGATGTGATTCTGACAGAAGGAGCTTTTGACCGCCCAAGGAATCTGTGTGGCATTTGATCGACCAATGAGAGTGAGCTAAGGGTGAGCCATGGCAATCTGACTAGGATGAAGAAGATCAACATAATGACAGGCAACATGTATCTTTTCAGAGCTCAGAAGCATTCAAAGTAGCTCGACTGGGGGAATTCAAAGATTGACACGAGGAGCAAAAGTGAATGCGGTGGTTGCAGAAAGATCAAGAAGGCTTCCCTTAAAGGTGATCTTTCACACCAACATGGACATGGGGATGCAACATTAAATTTGATCAAAAGATTTAAGGAAGATCTTTTTGAGACTGATATTTTTGTAAGCCCTAAGGGGCCGACCTCACTTTTGTATATAGGCATTTTTTTCCTTGTAAAAAAGTTTTTCGGATGCTTTTTTCTGAAGTCTGTGACTTTTCCAGTCCTCTCTCAGATTAGCAAACTTTTGTAACTCAATTTTGGAGATGAAATTCAGTAAAGACCTTGATTGTTATTGACTTGAAGCTCTTGCCTACTTTCTCTTTTTATTTTTGTGTTCAGTCAGCTAATTGATCAAGTTTTTAGTGAGGTAAATGTTTATTTCCTTGGAGCTTTGTCTCATATTTTAGAACCTTTATGCAGAAAGCATGTTTTTGTAGGTCAAAAATTGTGTCAAAAGATGTAATGAATTCTAGATGTGAAATTAACTTTCCTTTTAGGAATCTTAGCACCAAGACCTGTTTGTGAAACACTTTTGCAAAATATATGCGAAAGTGAGTTGTGCAAATTTATCTTCAGTCATCACAAGCAAGTGTATGAAGTCTGGTTTCAAATCCATGTAACATTTGGTGTATCACCTTAGTTTAGTTTCAATTTATGTACTCTTTCTCTCTTTCCCTTTATAGAATCATTAGTTTAGGTGACACCAAAGGAAGCCGACCTTCTTCGGAGGTTGACCTCTGCCTATAAAGTGACACACAGCTTTGGAGGTCTTCCCATGTTACACTGAGGCGTTGGACATCAGGTTCAGCAGGGTGTAACTTCAGGGGATAACATTACTATCATTTCCCTTGTGTGAATCATCTTTTGTTTGTTTATTGTCATTATTTTTCCTTGAGATTTGACCCTTTTGTGATTTCTCATCAAAACTCTATATCTTTAGTATTCCTCCATAGCACTACCCCTCTGTTACATCATACATTGTGTATTGCTTCTTCCTCATGAATATCAATGCACATGACTATCCTTGCAAATATATGGCCTGTCTATTTGTGACTATCTTTTCATGCTTTTGACTTCCTTGTTGCAATTTCCTTGTAACTATCTTTAAATCATTCCATTGTCATGGGTTATTAGTCATAACAAACTATCCTTTCAACTTCACAAGGTCACTCAGTATTTGTCTTTTATCCTTGGAATATCATTATGACTATCTTGGTGATCATTGTCCACAAGGGAAATGATAGTAATGTTATCCCCTGAAGTTTTTCCACAAAAAAATCATGGCATAAGTCTTTCCACAAAAAAACTTCATGCTCTATGACTCATGCTCTATGATCTATTTTCTTGCATTTGTTCTCTCAATGTTGTTCCTTTTGTATGCATTGCATAAGACTTTCTTTAAGTGTTACCTTCTTACAAACCCTAGGGTTTAATGCATAAGGTATTTGTTAATTCTCTTTGCACACATTCATTGTGGGAGCTAACTCTATGCATTGAATAATATTTGCACCCTTTTCAAATTAAGGTGACTACTATAAACCATTTCCTGCTTCCCTTCTTTACAGTCACTATCTTAATCACATTGGATGTGACTTGAATCCTCTTCCCTCTTGAGACTTGTAGATTTCCCATTCAATCTTTGTCATGTCAAACATATCACTGGTCATTTGATCATATTTATACCCTACACTTGCATAGCTTTTCTTTCACAGTCCATTTTATTGTCATGCCTCTTTATGCTTGGACTATACTATCTTCTCATCAACTAATGACCCCTTATGGTAGTCACAAAGACCTATGAGTACTTGAACTGGTAGTCTACTAAGATAATTGATTGCCTTGTCTTCCCTCTTCTTTTGCTTGATCACTTGATGGAACTGCTATAAGGATGTTTTCCAATTTGCATTGTGTATGTAAGAACTAAAGTAGGTTATGATGGGTGTGAATTATTATCTCCTTACCCAAGATGCATTGGGACCATTTCTTGATAGATTCTATGGTGGCATACAACTCCTTTTCATAGGCAGAGTGATATTGAAAGTCTCAAAATGATATGGGATCTAATGTTCATGCGTATGGGGTGGAGTGCATAGTTAGATGCATTAGTCTGAATTTCAAAGGGTTGTGCTATGTTAGGAATTTCTTAGAGGCATTGCTTGAGCTCCTCTAAGGCATGTTGTGTAGGTGTCCATGAGAATGGTGTCTTGGTGTTCATGATTTGATTGAGTGACCATGCAATGTGAGAAACCAAGAACAAATTTGGGATAGAAGTTGGCAAGTTTGAGGAAATTGCACAAGTCAATGAGGCTATGTTGTGTTGGTCAATCTCAAATTGGCTTGATTTTGCTAAGTTCTACATGTATATTAGCATGGTCAATGATGTATCCCAAGTACTAAATCTATGTGGCTCCAAAAGTGAATTTTCTGAGGTTGGATTGCAACTTGAATTGGTGTAGTGTATTTAGTATGCATGAGACTTGCTCCATGTACTCCTCCTAAGTTTTTCTAAAGAGGCGGATGTCATCTAAGTAAAAAATTATGGAATTGGTGAAGGTTTGTAGGATATCATTCATTAGGAACATGAATGTGGCTAACCCATTATGCCATCTATTCATACAATCCTTGGTTTTGAAAGATTTTTTCCAAATAACTTTAGTTTGAGCTAGTACTTAATGGTATCCTAATTTGAGGTTAGTCTTGGTGAAGTATTATACAAATTGAAATTGGTCCAACAAGTCATTGATGCATGAAAAAGGTTATTTGTTTCTGAGTGTGTTCTTGTTGAGTGTGTGATTGTCGATGAACAGGCTCTAGGCATCATCCTTCTTATGTGCATGGACTATTGGGCTGCTCCATGGTGAAGAGCTAGGTTAGATATTCTTGCCTTGATTTAGTAGCTCTTGGGTTTGATGTTGAAGTTAATCATTCTTCTAATAGAATTGTGATACAAATATATATTTAGGAGAGGGCATTTTCAAATTGATTTGGTGTTATATTGCACATTGTATTGGACTTGCATTCTTCAAAGATGTCTTCGTATTGCTGCAATATCTTGTCAAACCTTTCTTGCTTCAATGAGGTTGGTATATTTGTGAGCACTATTATTGTGTGTACTTGCTTGTGTAGGTACATTTGTGGACTGTGAGAAGAACATAATTTTTTGTGTGGGAAATGATCTTGCAATATTGTTTAGTAGAGACCAAAGCTAGTTTGGCTTGTGATGTTAACTCAAGGAGGTTAAGTTTCCACTTGTCATTATGTATTGTCCATTTTTGTGCCTTAAAATGGTAAATTCCATCATGATCATACACTCATGGTTCTCCAAGTAGGATATTGTACCAGAGGTGTGACATCACAAGTGATAATGTCTTGCAAAGGCTTGATTAATGCATTCTCAAAAGTGCATTGTTGGCTTACCTAAATGCCCTAATTGTCTTGTAACCATCATAGAGAGTAGGGGTTTGGATGTATGGTGGTAGAATGATGTGGGTTCCTTATTACATCATGCATGATGATTTTATTTTTGTTGCCATTGTAAAAGATCACATGGACATGTTCATTAACCCCACACTTCATATGGAAGAGACACTCTTGTACCTTTGAAGCATCAATTGTCATGGTGCAAGTGTGAAATCATTGTGCCTCTTGATAAGTATCCTCAATTGAGTTCGAATCTAATGTGGATTGCACAAATAGTGATTATTGCACACAATGTTTGGCATTAGTGTGGAAGCTAGTGTGGTGATGATGGCACCACATATCACCCTATTGCAACTTCTTTCCCTTGTCCTTACTTGGTGAAGATGGTGTGACATTCTAGGCCTTTGCATAGCTGGTTTGGAGTATGTTTCCTTCATGGGCTTGTTCTTGCTTGTGAACTTTGATTAAGATTTTCCTTGGATTCAATCTTGGATGCATTGCAAAATGTTTGACTAAAAGTGTTTGAAGTTAGGAACTCCATCCTAGTGCAAATAGAAGGTGATAGTCTAGTGATGAATTTGAGCAATTTGTGTTGCTTAGGAAGGTTCTCATGTATAAGTGTAAAGTATTTGTGCTATTCAGTGTATTCTACCACAAATTCAATTTTTTGATACAATGACAATGACTTGAGCATCATTATTCATCCTTGTAATGTTTGAGAGGGTATAATTCCTCTTGTGAAGCACTAGCAAACACATCTTATGCTAGAATTTGTTGGTGATTCCTGATGCCTTGTGGGCTTAGTGCTTTTCACCAATGAGACATTGAAATGAACATTTCCAATGCTATGAAGGAAATTTTCTCAACATTAGAGAAGTTGATGAAAAAGTGTGCTTTGAGCATTTGAATCTAGATAGCTAGCGTTGAAATGTCAAATTTGTCTTTGAACTCTGAAAGGATTGTGATTTTGCATGCGAACAAGCTGTGAAGGGTTTTACAATGTTGGTTCAAGTTGGCTTATGAAGTCGTGGAATGGTTTGAATAGTCCTTGGTTTTGTGCTTCCAAGGTAGTGTTGAGCATTCACTAAATATTTGCTTTGACCTTTGGTACTGCTTCTTGACCATTTTTCTTTGACAATTGTGAGTACTTTCACAAATTGAACTAGGTGAGCTGCAATCCCTTAACTATTTGTGCATGTTTTTGCATTGGAATGAAGGAAGAACTTAGCTTTGATGTCAATGATTTAATTTCTAGGAAAATTGGTGTACAATCTTATACTTTAGCTAATTGTCAACAAGATCATATAATGTGTAATGGAAGAACAAAAATGCAAACCAAAGACACTCGAGATGTAGAAGGATTTTGTTAGATATGTCACTTCTATTGAGAAAGAACAAGGTAAATTTGTAGGGAGTATTTAGAAGGGAATATATGGATTACTCTAACCATATTTGATGTACAATTCAATTATTTATACACAATAGTTTAGCTAGGTTGTTAGCTAAACTCCATGTAGATGTTGACAAATGTCTCATGCTTATGGAAATCAGAATATACTTGAAGGTTCTTAACAACTCTAATAGTTGTACCAGGGGCCATGTTTAACAAACCAAATGCAATTGCTAACTTTTCACTAGGGTGGAAGATAAATAATTTTTTTTTTAAACTACAATGTTTCGTCAAAATTTTGACGAAAAGAGTCCAACGAAACAAAAAAAATTGCAACGAGGTTGCTATACACACGAAAAAAATTCCTCGCAATGGAAACTCAACCTCCTTGGAAAAACGACGAATGCTTTTTGTTTTTTCGATGCTTTCAAATGGGCACCCTGCAATGTTTTGTGTTTTTTGTCATCGATAGATGGATGAAGTTACATTGATTTTGCGACAAAAAACCACAAGAATTTTCTGTAGCACTGACCAACGATGCTGGGTCATGGTTTTGACGAATAAAATTTTGTTCATTAAAGACAAAATTCTAACGACAAAATTTAGAACATTGTTTCATTAGAAATTCGACAATATTTTGTCAAAATTTTGACAAACATTCATCAAAATTTGTAGTCAAATACAATAGTATAGCATGTATTGTGAAGGATTAATTTTCATCATGGCATTGACAATTTTGTGAGTCTTAGGATTTTGGACCATTTCTATGATTTCATCTTGAGTCATCCCTAAGACATTGTTGGTGATGTCCTCCACTTGGCCACCTTCCCCTTGAGGATCTTGTGGTATTAGAGGAAGATTGGGTGGGGGATTGCTAGATCCAATAGGATTGATTTCAGGTGCGGTTTGACTCAAGTCACTTGAAGTGGATGTTTTTTGTTTGTTTCCATGTTCTTGTGTTGAGATCTAGTTTGTACCATGAAATAAGGATCAATTTTTAGGAATGTGGGAGGTGAACCTCTAACTCCTTAGATTGATCTAAACTTTAGGTACAAAAAAGAAAGTCTAATATGTTAAGGATCAAAGGATGGTGATGAGATAGTGAATGATGGATGATTGTGAATGATTGAAATATTTAAGAAACCTTAAAGGAGATACTAGACTTTAGGACTTTTGGATTTTGATGTTGGATTTGATTTTTGATTTTGGTTTAGACTTGGTTTGGATTTGATTTTGATTTGATTTTGATTTGATAATGAACTCATAAACTCCAAGAGGTTAGATGTTGTCTTCGAATAATTTTTTCCATAAAGTGATAATTTAACTAAGTGTATAAAGAAGGATGCATCTACACACACTTATCCAAACAAGATGATTTTGATTTGATTCAAGAGGATTGGCCCAAAGTATAGTACGAAGGGTTTTTCCAAGATTTCTATGAGTTGTTTGTGAGATGAATTTTTATTGGTGTTTGGGGGATGGATGAGAGTTTTGATTTTGATCCTAAGTGAACTTAGAGAGACTTTTTTTACAAGACCTAGGTATTGAAGAACATGCTATACTTCCTATGTGAGAAACTCAAACCTTTGAAAAAGACTTAGATTTTGACAATAGTAAAATGAATACAAACTGGGATTATCCTTTGATGCACATTTGTAAAAGTTATATACCAATATTTCCCTAAATTTGTAAAGCATAGACAAACATTTCTTGAGAAATTTTGGACTAAGACCTTTGGATTTTGGTTTTCGGATTTTGATCTTTCAGGAAATCATTTGAAAGAGCACATGTGTGGGGTCCAATTGTTTCTTATCTTGCTTAATGAGTTCTTTTTACCAAAAACACTTTCTTGCTTAGCTTTTGACCTAAATGCCTAATGTCTCAATTTCTTTTCATCCCATAAAGTCCATCATGTGGAAATCAAGGAAATCAAGGCAATAGTTCCCTAATGTTGACTTTAGAGAGCAAATTTTGATGTAAATCGAAATACTTAGAAGCCTCTAAGGATAGAATCCCTAGGGAAAGCAATAACACTTGGATTTTTTCAAAGGTATTTGCTTCCTCTAAAGGGTTTGAAATTTGATGATCATGGTTGAATGTTTGTTTTCCAATTTTTTAGATCCAAGAAAGGTTTTTTTTAATTCCAAAATGATTCACAACTGTATGATAGAAAGAGATAATATTTGTTGAATCCCCACTTGGATAAATCTAGCTGTGCTTATTCAGATCATATGTCTAGAAGCTTGACCACACTAGCTCCCCTCCACGACACACACTTCTCGGGTCAGTCAAGCTTTAGTTCTCATGAAACTCCCATGATGAACTTCTCATCTCTACAAAGAACCACAAAAATGTGGGGAGGCTTTCAGAGGTCCTACATCTTGCACCAACAAATAGAAAGGGATTTTGGTTTCTACACAAATTGGTTCTTGGTCAAGGTGATCAAGGACATGGCACCTTGCAAGTGTCCAACAAGCCACTAAAGGATTTAATTGATCCTACTAGGGACACTTATACTTTTTAAGGTAGTACCCCATTCTGAAAGACACTGTATGGCTAAGGCCTACATACCATGAGGACTTGACAATTTAGTCTTATCCATTTGTATACCAGCCTGAGTGAAAAACCAGTTGGAGTCACCTTCGAGTTCTCCTTTTGGATGTATCTCTTAAGCAGGCCCCTCTAAAGGTAAACAACAGTGAGCAAGTGCATCCATAGTTCGATAAATCTTTGTTTGACGTGGACAAAGAGAGAACACACGCGATATACTTAACTCACACTAGCAAGATTTTGTTCAACTTTAAGAAACCCAGATTGAAGTGTGGAGGAAATCTTTTATACAACTTAATATCACTTTGTAATAGTACTTTGTACAAAAGATTACAAAACACAAAAAAAACATGTTCATTTTAACCCCAAAAGTGGTAATGGATTCTTTTTATAGCACCAAGATGAAGTGTGAAGTTTTCTTGTTCAATTTTTAAAATTGAAAACCAAATCTAGTAAGTTCCTAAAGTTCTTTTTAATCCCTTTGATTGTTCTTTTTAAAACCCAAATGAAATATATTGAGTCCTAAAACTGAAGATGACAAAATCCTTAGGATGGAATTATAAATGTTTCCAAAGTGTTTTAAAAAAATTGTTACAATAGAAAGAAGATGCCATAAGAAATGTTCTCCTTGCTTTCTCCTTTTCCTCTTGATTGCCTCAACCTACAAAAACTGGTTAATCCATAGAAAATAGAAACCTAAAAAAGGTTAAAAAACCAAATTGATCAAAGAGAAAAAGCACATGTTAAAAATAATTTGAAGGCTGACTTTTACCCCACCCCAGTGGCATAATCCACAAAGGCATCATTTTTGGGAGCAGGTTAGGGACGCTTTGGTGAAACTAGTGGTGCTCTGTGGAAAAACAAAGGTTGTGATTGTGTCATTTCACAAAGTGTTTCTCTTTGGAGTTTGAATGGTTGGTCCTCAGAAAAAATCATAGAAGCATTGCCCTTTGAAGCTGATGTAGCATCATTGTATTGTGGCGCAGGACTGATAGCATCAATGTTTGTCTTTTGCAGTGTCATTGTTTCCTGCAAACACAAAAATTTGAAAAAACAACATAATTTTCACCAAAAAATATGTTAATTTCTCAAGATTCACTCTCCTAGCGCCAAAATGTGTATGGTAGCTCTAGACCTGCTCAAACATGGAAAAAAAACACAATGTTAGTCATCAAACAAATCTAAACTAGCATTCCCCATGCAATTCATTCAAATGTCAAGAACAAGAAATGAAACAAATATAATCAAATAAAAACTACTAAATCTTGCTCAAAACACTCAAACCCTCAATCCCATGGGGGAATTGGTGCTATTTTGATGTGGAAAATAGCCCTTTCCCAATCCCTTGCAAGCTTTGATGATGATCAATGGCACTCCTTGATGAAATTTGCAATAACCTAGCTATGGTGATGAAGAACTATGAAAACTTGGATGAAATGTTGATGAATTTTCTCAAAACATGTAGATAATAACCTTGCATAAAGTTGTGTATCCAAAATCAATAGAAGAGCCTTCCATTTATAGGAAAGAAGGATGGAGGAATGCAAAACATGAAGGATGTGGGACTAATGATAAGCCAAAGGCATTGTGCCACTTGTCAACATGCTATTGAAGAGAGGTGGAGAACATTTTGATCAATGTGCAAATAAATGCAATTAGGTGGAAATTTGAAATTTGAAAGGTGGCTTGAAAGATGAGTTGAAAGATGGAGTTAATGCCACTTGGCTCAAGAAAAAAGGACTTGTAAGAGATATAAATGTCATGTTGGAGGACAAGACCTTTAGGGAGGGAGATTTCAAATGGAGAGAATATTCCAAAGAGATGTCCTTTTGAATGAAAATAGAGGAATTTATAAATCAATTTGATTTACTTGCACAAATTGCAAAATCTAGAGGATTTGATGGATTAGAATTAGAGTTAACAAGTATTTAATTAACTTAGATGGAGATCAGTCTAATTTGACATTTTGACTTAGATTTTTGGATTTATTTAAATCAAAATGAGAGGAATATGAATATGAGATTTAATTAAATAAAGTTTGACTTATTTAATTAAAAGGGATGATGTTAGAATTAAATCAAATAAAGGTTAGTTTATTTAATTTAAAGGAGATGAAATATGATTTAATCAAATAAAGGGATTTATTTAATTAAAAGAGGAACATTAAAATTAATCAAATAAAATGATTTATTCAATTAATAGGAGATAATGATTTAATCAAATAAAGTTGATTTATTTAATTAACAAATGAATTATGATGAATTAATTAAGGATTATTTAATTAATTGGTTAGTAAAGAATTGATTTAGGAAGAACTGATGTTAGTAAATCAGAATGAAGTATGCGAGATCAATCAAGTATAATTTATGTGTCTATAGATTATGATCTATAGATTTGTAATGCTAGAGGGATGCCACACCATCCACTGGGTCCACCTGAGGCTGCCAACACAACGACTGACTATGCAGTGCTCACTCTCAACTATCAAACGTTACCACCTTCACATGGTGACATCCAGGTTCTATCTTTCCTTACTCCTATGAATACTCACAGTTGTGTTTATCACTTTGATTATGGGAACGAGGGGAGATAAGCTTGTTTATGGATTGACCATGGGTTTAATGAATCACCTCAACTATTGATTTTTCCTAGATGTGTTATTGAATTTGAATGTTGCAATGTTGAACTTCATTTTTCCAAATATAAGGATGAATCTGCATGGCTTAGAATTGTGACAATCACCCTACTGCTTGTGCATACATTACAAAATCTAACAGGCATACATGTCAGTTTTCCTTGCTTGACCATGGTCCTTTGTAAATATCTTTGTACATAGTCTTTTTTTTGGGTAGTGTAGGTTTCGTTTATATAGCCTTGCTTTCCTACTTTCATTAGGTTAGTTGGTTTTTTGTAGGGTTAGCTTTCTTTAGATTATTTTCCTTCCTATTTTCTTTCTCTTTCCTGCTTTGGTTAGTTTAGGTTGTTGTGTTGGGTTAGTTTTCTTTCCATTTTCTTTTTGTTTTCTTTCCTTTTTCTTTAGCTTTGTTGCTGCTTTGCTTGGGGTCCCTCTACTTTTAGTCGGGGATGTTTACGCATACAACAACCATTTTTATTTCCTGCGGGCAGTTCTATGTATTTCCTTGAGAAACCTTAATCAAGTTTTCAGAGTAAATGGTGAGGTTCTTCTGTTAGCATCAAGTGATCTAAATGCTTGAATCAAAGGGGACAAGTCATTGGTTGGTCTGATCCTAATGTATCCTAAAATCTTATATCTCATGCATAGTTTAAGAATCCTACTGTCGTTGTAGGTCCTTTGTGAGGTCTAGTTAAGTGAAAAATCTAAAATTCTATTTCAACGCCACTATGATTCTCAACCCTAAGTGCAAGCTTCATTGCTTGCAGGTTGAAATGAAAAGAAGAGAAAATAAAAATCAAGAGAAATAAACAAAAGAAAAGAAAAGAAAGAAAAATAATGAAAATAAAAAGAAAGAAATTCAAATTTTTAGGGGGATCTGAATTTAACTCTACCGAGGCTATGGACGCCTGGCTAGCAATAGACCAATGTTTAGGAGAATCATAGCGAAATCTCATCGGGTATATGGACACCTGACTAGCATCAATACAATGTCCTGGATGCTTTTGAAGTTAGAATCAATTACATAACTTAACTTGACAGAGCTTAGGTTCTTGTAGCAACTTAAGGGTGGAAATTAATGCATATGCACACACTTGGATTTTCAACATACTGAAGGTTGAGTTGAATAGTGGTTTTGATCCTTTGGTCGAGTGTCTAGTTTGTTTGCCCTAGTGTGAAGGTTGGAACCAGAGATTTTGGGTTCGTGATTCCAATTTCTCATCTAAATGCTCTAGAGCATTTTCCCCAATGAGTTGCCATTTTTTGTACATGTTTTGTAGACACACCCCATCAAAGGTAGGGACCCCATTTTTTTCGCTTTTGCCTTGCTCCTACTGACTTGGTCGCTGCTTGCCTGCTTTGCTTTTCCTTTATTTTTTTTGACTTTGGGGACAAGTTTCCTATGGATTTGGGATCTTTTTGTGATGCCTAGGTGAACTGCCAAGGTTTCGTTGAGTTTTGGGAAGTTGCAAAAATTTCCTTGCGGGCCACCATCTCTCCATTGCCATTTGCAGGAATTTCTTTGTGGGTCATCGTCCCTCTATCGTCGTCCATGGGAATTTCTTTGTAGGACGCCATCCCTCTGCCATCGTCCATGGAGAATTTCTTTGTAGGCCGCCATCCCTCTGTCACCGTCCATGATAATTTCTTTGTGGGTTGTCATTCCTTTGTTTCCATATATAGGATTCCATGTGTGGGTCGCCGTGTGTAGGTTGTCATGTGTGCATTGTTGTTTTTAGGGTGGCAGACCCTCTGACTTCCCCCTTCCAAATCTCCACATTTCCACAAAAGGGTGCAAACTTCAAGTTTTCATCATCTAGGGCCCATAAAATGAGTGTCTTCACATGCCTAAAGGGGTTTGCATCAAATTCACCAAGTGTTTAGACATTACATAAATTTCACTAAGGAAGTCTGCTTGTACAAGTCTTTCTGCAGAAGTTTGTTTGAGCAATGTCGTTGTAAAGGGTGGCGGACCCTTCGGCTTCCACATTCCAAATTTTCACATTTTTCAAAATGAGTCAAATCTTAAGGAAATATGTCTTGGAACTCTTTCTACCACTTTTCCTAGTGCTAAAATTGAAAAATCTTAAATTTACTAAATTTTGTGAAGTTGCAGGAATTTCTTTGCGGGTCGTCATCCCTCTGTTGCCATCTGCAAGAATTTCTTTGTGGGTCGTCGTCCCTCCGTCACCATCCATGGGAATTTCTTTGTAGGTTGTTGTCCCTCCATCACCATTCATAGGAATTTATTTGTGGGTCATCGTCCCTCCGCTGTCCATAGGAATTTCTTTGCGGGTCACCGTCCCTCCATCGCCATCCATGGGAATTGCATTGCAGGCCTCTATCCCTCCATCGCCATCTATGAGAATTTCTTTGCAGGCTATCATCCCTCCATCGCCATCCACGAGATTCCATATGTGGGTCACCGTCCCTCTGTTGTAGTCTGCGGGTTTCCATGTGCTCAATGTTATTTTTAGGGCAACAGACCCTTCAGCCTTCGCATTCCAGATTTTTGCATTTTTCAAAAAGGGCCAAATCATTGAGGAATATGTCTAGGGACCCTTCTAATGCATCTTCCATATGCTTAATTTGGAAAAACTCAAAATTTCTAAGATTTTTGACTTTATAGAACTCCGCATGTAGGTCGTCATCTCCTAAATGCCATCACTTAATGGTCGAGCTTTAATGCCTTTCCACCTAATGGAACCCGCATGCTTCAGACCTAAAAATGCATCAAGCTTAACCTAGTAACTTCAAGTGCCTCAAAATTATTTTCTACATGTTCCACAACACCTCACATGCAATTTGATCGCCAAGTTCACCATGCAGAATTTTTGTTGTGATTGGCTATTTACAGGTCTCCATGGCCCTAGAGCCGTTTTCTCACTGTTTCCACCCTGACGAATTCCAACTTGGAGAAGCTCACATTCTTGGGCCTGAATTCACCTAAATGAACCAAATATGCTTTAGACAAAGAATAATGATGTATGAATGGATCTAACAATGAGCTTGTAGGATTTGACTAGCATTTTCCTTGATTTATGTATGAAAGTACTTACTGCACCTCTTGTGTGTAGGATTCATGGAACCATGCTAAAGGCATAGATTTTTCTATGCTCAAAGGGTGATTGCGAGCACCAAAGGAGCTGCTTACCTGAATATTGATGTCAATGGGAGTTCTACCTAATTGAATAAGCCCACTTAAGAATTTGTGTTAGGAAATGCCAAGTTGAGAAATGATTTCAAATAAGGAGCATGAAGGAGCTATTTTATTTTCCACCAGGTGATGATTATTGTTAGGAGCTATCCATCCAGATCAAGAGTAGCATATCTACTTCTTAGAAGCACCAATCTACAAAAATAATGCACTTTATTGGCTGCAAGAATGTTATGGACACATTAGACAAAGGGATCCTTTAGTAGTTTCAACTACAATAGGGAAGGTAGTCACTACATGACAAAATTGCTATAGTGCCAGGCCACTAAAGGACAAAATAAGGAAAAGGCCAAAACTGTATTTTAAATTGTCATATATTGGTGGGTAGGTGAAACCCTTGCTTGTATTGAATTTGAGCCATACATTGTAGTTAAATCTTGGCCATTCATTCGGGCTTTGGAAAACTATAAATAGGGGCTTGCTCCTCATTTGTAAGTGTTGGGGGAATTGGTGTAAAAGGAATTTTGCAGCAATAGAGAGAAGCATTGCGTAAATTTGGGTGTTTCTTCTAAGTTTATTCATTATGCATGCATTATTCCACCTCCATAATAGATTTACTTGTTAGTTTCTTGAACGGCTATGATAATTGTATTTGTTGTTATGATATTCGATGAATTTGTAGCCCATACTTTTGGCACTTGTCATTGAAAAACTGCTATGTAAAGTTAGCTTGGACTTCTTTATTTCATTGTTGCAAATTAGTTCAATTGTGTTTTCATGGAGTGAATGCATAATCTAAAAATCAATAGACCTTAGGAGATTGCACTAGTTTTGTACAGTTGTAGGTTCTCTTGGTCATGCAAAGCCTAGTTTCAAAAGTTTGTCTACTGTAGTAGTGTCGATTGTTACTATTCATTCATGGCTTAGATTTAGAATAGCTTCTCTTACCCTTCCCATTTTGTTATTTCTTTTAGTCCTTTGTTAGTGTAGGACTCCAAGCATCACAACAAAGCTAAATCTGATGAATATGGTGAGTTTCAGCTTGCTGTTCTGAATGGGCAGCCACTGTTCATTCACTTCTAGCCCTTTGAAACTCCATTTGCAGAGCCAACTTCCCATGCTTTGTAAACCATATAGGCCACCCTGTGATTACCAACAAATCACATCAACCAACTGAATTATTCCAAGCATTTTCATGACCTGACACTTGGGAGACCTTGGGGTAGTGATCTGAAACTTGTTTGTAGATTTCTACCTTTCAAGAGATGTAGTATACTTGTGTGCTTCCTGTGTTGAGAAGGTGCAAAAACACCCATCAATAGTTCCTAGACTAGAAAAAAAGAATATAATTGGAACTAAGTGGGTATTTAAAAATGAATTGAATGAGAATGGAGAATAGTAAGAAATAAAGCAAGACTTGTGTGTAAGGGTTACTCACTAGTGGACTAGGATGGACACTATTAGAATGTTTTGAATTTTGTAGCATACAAGGACTTTAAAGTTTATCGAATGGATGTTAAGTATGCTTTTCTGAATGGTGAATTGGAAAAATAGGTTTACATGGAACAACCAGAAGGATTTTATTTGTCAGATCAACCAAATATGGTTTGTAAATTGAAATAGGCATTGTATGGATTGAAGCAATATCTTAGAGCTTGGTATGCAAGATTGGAAAGATATTTGATACAACAAGGATTCAATAAAGGCACCACAAATAATACTTCAAAATTGAGGAAGACAAAATATTGATAGTGGTTGTGTATGTGGATGATATTATCTTTGAAGGAAATGAACCTATGTGTAAGAATTCTTTTGAAGAGATGTACGAAGATTTTCAGATATCAATGTTTGGGGAGATGAATTTCTTCCTTGGGTTACAAATAAATCAAACAAATAAAGGCATTTTCATTTCACAGTCAAAGTACGTCAAAGAGATGTTAAAGAAGTTTGGAATGGAAGACTCCAAACTACTATGCACTCCTATGGTGACTCATTGTAAAATGAGAAAAGATGATGATTCACCTAAGGTTGATCAAAGCAAATTTAGATCTATGATTGGTGGAATGCTTTATCTAACTGCTACTAGATCGACTATCATGCATGCAATTTGTCTTGTGGCTAGATTTCAGGAAAATCCTAAAGAAACACATGTTGCAGTTGTTAATAGGATATTTAGATATTTAAAAGGCACTCTAGATTATGGTTTGAGTTATCCTAAGGATACTAATTTCACATTAAGTTCTTATAAAAATGTAGATTGGGTTGGTTGTGTTGATGGAAAAAAAGGTACAAGTGGTGGTGCATTCTTTCTTGGATATAGATTGGTGTCTTGGTTAAGTAAGAAGCAAGATTTAGTTTTCTTATCCATTGTAGAGGCTAAGTATATTGCAATGATATCTTGTTGTACACAAGTTTTATGGATGAGATACACATTGAAGGATATCAGAGTAGTGTATGATGAGCCTATTTCTATTTTTGTGATAATACAACTGCAATTAACATTTTAAAGAATCTAGTGATGCAATCGAGAGCCAAGCATATATCTATCAGGTATCACTTTTTTAAGAGAGAAGGTTATGGAGAATGAGTTAAAGCTTGAATACGTACCTACAAAGGATCATATTTCTTACATATTTAGTAAGGCTCTTCCTAAGGATACTTTCAAGTATCTTCAAGAGAAGTTGGGGGTTGTTCCCTCTTCTTCTTTGAACTAGATGCATATGGAGATACATTAGTCCAGTCGATCTATGAATTCATCTCTTTTCAGGATTGATGTTTGTGGCTACCTCTCAAGGGGAGTAGGTAATGTGTTGTCATTGAGTTACTGATTTGATTGGATGTACTCCTAAGGGGGAGTATTCAGAGTAGGTATCTTGGTTTTGTGTCAAAGGGGGAGAACAATGCAATTTTTTTATCCTTTACCATTGATGTCAAAGGGGGAGAAAGGATCATGTGAAAAATTTTATCTACTCTAGGGAGAAAAGAAAGGAAATCATAAGAAAGTGTGTTTTAGAGTTTTTGTGTTGTCTTTGATGGTTTTTCACATCTTGTGTTGCCATTAATGAAAAAGGGGGAAATTTTTGTAAGCATGAAGGTGTTTTCATTGATGTCAATAGGATGTCAATAGAATGGTGTTGTCATTGATGTCAACTATGTGTTGAGGAAGTTTGTTGCATAATGAAGATGTTGAGGATATTGAGAAAATTGATAAAATAAGGAAACATGTTTTGAATTGTAGAGGTGTTATGGTTTTGATTCACATTTCTTCTAAATTGAAGATATGCTTTTGTGGTTTGAATATGTTGGTAAGAGTTGTTTAGAGTTTCTATATCCAGAATTTGGGCTCCTAGAGCATTGGTTAGAGAAATTTTTGTTCACCCATATGTGAACTGGTTTTGCAGTGTCGTATAAAGGTGTTTAGGAGAAATGTTTTTCTCCAAATTTCTCCACAATTTCATTTTAGGACTTGTGGTTTTGAAGGAGAGTTAATGGTGTTGTTTTGTTGTTTGTGTCAAGAGGATTCATTGTTAGGTGTATCGAAAGAATAAATTTTTGAGTTACAAAATGTTGTAGTATCTTGTAATGTTGTTTAGTTGAACAATATGATTAGAATCTTTAGGAGAAATTTGTTGCAAAGGAAGTTGTTGGTTTTTTAGGATCATCTTGGATCATGTGCAAGTGAATTCTATTGTCCAAAAGTTTTGGATTGATTTAAGGAGGAGTGTACTTAATGTTTAATGTGTTTTCATGGGTAACAACTGACCTGGTATTTACATTGTAATCGAAGATGTTCAAGTATTAATGAAGGAATAGCATGGTGTGTGAGATTTAATTTGGGTCTTGGTTAAGTTTTGCTTTGGTCCATGTTCATTCCTAATCCATTGTGGGAAATTTTAGTGTTGACCTAATTTGAATTTGTAAGTGTAACCAATAGTTGCTGACCTTGGAGAAGTATTTCAAGGTTGAGGTTGATATAAATAAGAGTGGTGATGTTGTGAGATGTAATATAGAAGCAAGATAGATGCAAGATTGATGTGAGCAATGTGTGTGATGTGAATTTGAGTAGAGCAATGTGAACTTCAAAGTGTTGGATTCTTGAATGTAGTGAGTTGAAGGTGTCTACAATTTTTCAAACAAGACTGAAAAAGTGTTGGAGCATTTGTGGTGGATTCATTGTTGCATTGAGAAGATATTCTCTATGTAACATTTCTCTTCTATTTTCTTTTATTTCTTTCTATGGTAGTGAGCCCTACTTGTGAGCCTTTTTGGATAGTGTGTCCTATTCTGGCAATGATCCCTTATACTAGTTTTGGAATTACTTATATTGTGAGCTAATCCTCATCGTGGTTCTTCCTTCATTGGGTTTTCCACATAAATTTGGTGTTCTCTTGTGTGTGGTGTTGTTATTTCAGTTTTTGTTATTTGCATTCCATGATTAATCACTATGACAGAATAAGGGCTTAATGAATATTTATGGATCTATTTATTGTTGAAGGTTTTGATGTTTTAATTTGCTACAACTAATTCACCCCCCACTCTCAATTGTCTTGTTCATTCAATAGTCCTCACAAGGCTTAAGAGGTTCCATAGGTTCAGGCCAAAATAAATCTAATAAGTAATTCCCATGAGAAGACACAAGATTAAAGCCACTATGATGAACAATAAATATTGTTGGTGTAATTAATTATTTATTACACTAGAATAAGTTTAACTTAAGTCTTTTATTTATTTAATTAAGTCCTAGGTTGCATCATTAGAGAATCATTAATAATGGGGTCATTACCCTTTCCATGTTTGTAGGAGATAAGATTCCTTCTTGAAATCATCTAGAACTTATCTCTATCTCATCATCATTCCCTAGGTAGGCTGTTAGGGTTTACATGTTGTCACATGTTGTGTGATTAAGACAATTGGAAATATCGTAGTGCATTCTATATTTCTCCCTTTCCTATTTAATCAGGGCATATGTACATTTGTAATATATTCTAGATCAATCAGATAATCTCCATTTGCATGCCCTTAGTTGCAACACTTTTTGTGTGGGGTGAATTTCTTCTTGGAAAAGGTCCTCTTGAAGGCTGCAACTTTAGGGAAATTGTGAATCCATTATTTCAACATGGTATCCAAGCCACTTCAGTGAAGATTCATCCCAAGATCAAGGAAGTTGGGCTAGTGAGATTCTTTGCAAGCTTAAAGTTTTCCATTGCAGGCTACTTGACTCCACCTGAGAACCAAGCTGATTTTGGGAGCAGATTGAGTCAGATATGAGGTCGCCATTGTCTTCAGAAGGCCTTGAAACCCTAGGATCACTTGTTCATTCATCAAAATTAGATACATCAACCCGAGAGCCATCAAAGGTATTTTAGGGTTTGCAAAATTAAATCATACTATCCATACAAATTTGCAGTAAAAAATCCTCCTTGTCAATTGTCCTCTGTGGAATTTTTTTTTTAGTCTCAAGCATTTTTTTATTTCAGAAAAAATCGGGCTCATATTTCTGTAGTTATGCAAAAAAAAAATTGGGCAATTTATATAGTTTGGAGAAAAAATAATTGGAGTGACCTTCAATTTATTCACTGGTCGACATCATACTTTTTAATCTAACAACATATTTTTTTTCTATCAGCATCAAAAGGGTTTATATTATTGACATATATTATGAGGATTTGATTTGTTAAACTCTACGACATAATATTCTTTGGTCAAACACTTTATAAGGGTTTGATTTTATGAAAAATCATAGGGCTTATATTATTACACCATTGACATTTGATATATTTTGCACATATATTTTTAATACTCAATTGACATTTAAGTTTTGAATTGCCAATTTTTGGCAATATTCAAAATTTATTTTTTGTCAAATTTTACAGAGTTTATTGTTCATCGATGACATTTATTTTTTGTAGGAGTCCATACCCTGATTGCCCATCAAGTCATCTGCTAGCCCGTGCTTTTTCTCCCACCGATGTCCTGTTCATCGTCTAAACTGATCACTGGCATACCCACGTCACTCACCAACCATTTCTCCAGCACTGATATCTTCTAGAAATCTCCTATAGAAGACTTCACCCTTAGTTCCATCAACAACCACCACTCTACCCGACCGAGTAGTGCCTCCCAGCCATGCCACTCAATCTATTGTTCACCAGCCACCCCACCACTGCCAATGGCAATGCCTTCTTTCTTTTTCCAATCTATGCTTGCTGTGATATCAACGATCAAGTCCTAGCACCTGAGGGGTTGATGTTTTTCCCCTAATTATCCTACAAAGTGCCTAATATAGGCATATTTTTCATTTTTTCACAAATTTTCACTAGGGTATAAAAAATTGACAAAGAAGATACCGTCAGAAAGAGGACTTGGTATACTTTCTAGTGGTGCAATCCATTTTTCATATTTTTTTTGCTAAAAAAATCTACATTCAAATGAAGTCAAAACCCTAATCTAGACTTAAAGGCTCATATCTTCACAACCATTTAACAAAATTCGGTAATTACAGTGGTATCAAGAAGGTATTTTAGATGTTTTTTCATCATTCCATTCACTTCAACTAGTTTTAGCTCCAAGTACTCTTGCATTGGTTTTTTCCAATTTGGTGCATTTGTTTAATTACTTAGACATCCTAAAATTTGAAGAAGGATTTTTTGATTTGGGTGGCAATCTCTTTAGTTGCATATCATATTTGGAAGTTTCTATTTGTTGTTGAAGGTCATTGTCTTTGTAATTTTGGAGAAATTTCATAGTACATTATGGGGCTTGCATATACTTCTTCTCTGACTATGTTGCACAAGGGAAACTATAAAAAATGGTGAGATGGGATCATACACCATCTCCAATCACTTGATTTATTGCCACATCTATATGGTATAGTTCCCCATCCAAGTGAAGGTATTCAAGAATTTTCTTGGAGTTGCAGTAGATATACTATCTCAGAGATCATTGAAATGCAATTTGATTGTGATGTTTTGAATGTTATTGATCATTGTGATTGTCCTCATATCCTCTGGACACAGATTTGGGAGCTATATGGAGATCATGATACTCCACCATTCATCAATGGTTATGTTTTAGAATGTCATTCTTTAGATTAGGTACCCCATAATGATATTTTTATTCAAGAGCTTTTAGATTTTGAATGTCTTGAACCTTCAGATCATGAGGATGTCAAGGGTTCTATAGGTGTTTCTTATCCATCAGACATAGTTGGTATCCCTTCACATTTAGTGATTCCTTGTCTAGAGTCATTAATTGAGGCTTCCATCATTCATTAGGACACATTCCATTTTCCAGACTTGACATCACATGATGGATTCATTTTAGGGATTGCTGACTTAGCTATTTCTACAGGTTTGGAGGATATTCTTAAGGGGATATCACTCCTCTATTCAGATCCTACTTTGGAGAGTTTTCTTGAGTATCCACATTACTTTCTCTCAACCTTGATTGGGGATCCATAACTACCTTGGAAGCACTTGTTTTCTCTCCTAGAGATTTCCTATATGAGACTTCTTCCCTCTCATTCCATTCAAGAGTTGGAGTTTCTTTAGTATCTACCATTGGATTTGCTTCTTCCTAGTGGGAGACATGTGGTTTGGAAACCTTTGTTGCTTCAGACTTCTTTCAGTGTTTTTGAGGACACTTCATTTAGGGGGAAAACCTAGTCTCCATCTATTCCTTCAATAGAAGGATCATTGCATTACAGTCTTTGGATCTTGTTCAACATCAATTTTTGCATTGTCCTTGTTTTTCACCCTCTTCATTGATTGGCTATGTACCTGATTTGATTGTAGCATCTTCATCTTCCTTGGTCATGAAGGCACATGAGTAGTTTTCAAAGACATCAGCATTCACATCCATTCTACCTTCCTTCAATTCCTATCTAGAATGGGAAGCATCCTTGTACTTGCACTTGTTTTTTTTTCTTTCAAAAAGGGAGATAAGTTGTTTATTGACATTGGATCATGTTTTGTCTACAAGAACTTATCATTTTTGTAGGTGATCTCATATTCTAGGGGGCTATATAGCCTCTCTCCTTCCCTCCCATGGGGGGCTATTGATTGTATTCTATCCATATGATGGATGGTGTACTTGGGGGGTATTATGGAGTCCTCCATCCTTCCCATCCTTTCTCATTTGTATTTCATCTCCTTTTTGGAAAGGGGTTTTCTTCCCACTGGGTTTTCCCCTTTTCTCCGTTTGTGGGAGATTTGTTGCATTTTCATATCATTTGTAAATGGGTACCTAATATAGCCATCATGTAGCTGGGACCCATCATCATCATCCATCATCATCATCATTGCATAATTATTTCATAATAATTTCCTCCCTAAGTTGCACTTATGGGGGACTGTTGGCGTAATTATTTATTTATTACACTAGCATAAGTTTAACTTAGGTCTTTTATTTAACTAATTAAGTCATAGGTTGCATCATTAGAAAATAATTAATAATGGGGTCATTACCCTTTCCATGTTTGTAGGAGATAAGATTCCTTCTAGAAATCATGTAGAACTTATCTCTATCTCATCATCATTCCCTAGGTAGGTTGTTAGGGTTTACATGTTGTCACATGTTGTGTGATTAAGACACTTGGCAACATCATAGTGCATTATTGATTTCTCTCTTGCCTATTTAATTAGGGCATATGTACATTTGTAATCTATTCTAGATCAATTAGATAATCTCCATTTGCATGCTCTTAGTTGCAACACTTTCTGTGTGGGCGAATTTATTCTTGGCAAAGGTCCTCTTGAAGGCTATAGCTTCAGGGACATTGTGAATCCATTATTTCAAAAAAATATCATTTCCAAATGGAAATTTTAAGCATTTATACACTACCAACGAGACAACATTCATGGAGCATACACATGGATAACCAAGCTTCACATGGAATTGGTCCAATGATGGGATAATGGAGAATGAGAGAGTGATGAAACCTATTGTAGGGCAAGATAATCAATTATGTGTTTTGATCCATGCTTTCATTTTTTCATAAGAATCTTGATAAAATTGATGCACAAATAAGAATTGTTTAGTGATCAAATTTCTACACACATGGGGTCAATTAATATCCTATTAGTAGGCTTGTCATTGATTCTTCCGACGATGTAAACAATACCATTAGGTACGTGTTTGATTATGTCATTTTGTGAGAAATCAATGTCAAGAGACATTTTGATTTGGACCTTACGAGGTTGGAAAAAATTGAAATTGACTAGATTATAATATCCTTTATCATTCATGTTATCATAATTCATGTCAACATTCATCATATCATTCTTAGAATCATTAGCTTTTACAAAATATATGTTATGATTTGGCAAGGGATTAGTAAAAAGTCAAAAATTTTGGTTGGGTGGGGCAACAAAATTATTTCCTTGATCATTAACACCACCAATCTGGATGTGATTAGAATTAATGAGGTCTTGCACAATATGTTTAAGACACTTACAAAGTTTCATATGTTTCAATTTTTTGTGTGATAATGGAAAAAGGTATTTGAGTTAAAGTTTGGAGGTAAGGGCTTAGTGGTATCAATGGCTCTAACAAGAGGTAAGGTAAATAAGTTCTTACTCATAAGTTGTAACATGATGGAATGGAGGGTATTGGGTAACAAGGTAAACTATCTACTCCTTTCCCTAAATTGATATGAATTTATTGTTTTTATTACAGCTACTTAAGAGTCAACATGTTGACTTGTTTGGGGTGGATTTATCTATAATTTTTTTTTTTTTTCTTGAATGGTTGGAAATTGTTATGGGATATAGATTTAGATTTCTAAAAGTCTGATAATCATGAAGGGATGTGGACAAATGTGTAAAGGAGGGAAATTTTATCATCCCAAGATTGTATTTAATTTTGTTTTGCAAATTTTAAATGAACATTCTTTGAAGATCAAAATTTAGAATTTTAATGTTGATTTTCAAGTAAATACATTGGTATTGTTCTT
Source organism: Sequoia sempervirens (assembly GCA_007258455.2). Lineage (NCBI taxonomy): Eukaryota > Viridiplantae > Streptophyta > Pinopsida > Cupressales > Cupressaceae > Sequoia > Sequoia sempervirens. The sequence goes on from VDFB02058242.1 coordinate 51,557,924, forward strand.
TAAAGTAGTGATATTTTCATCATCTTTTTGTTTACACTTCATTAAGTCAGCTAAGGTCATCTTGGGACCAATGCGCACTTGGAAATGGTTAAGAAAATCATCAAAAAGTTCATTGAATGAACTAATTGAGTTTTTTAGTAAAGAATAAAACCATTCCAAGGTTGTATCTTTCAAAGACCTAGGGAAAATCCTAGCTAAGAGCTTATCTTCAAAAATGAAGTTACTACATAAGGCTATGTATTTTGGAACATGGCTACTAGGATCTAAATACCACCATATTTATCAAATCTAGGAATCTCTATGCCTTGTGAAATTTGTGCTCTCAATATCTCCAAGGATAATGGGTTTCTTTTGACATATTACAAAGGTTGGCCATTTTTATTTTGGTTCAATGTGGAAATTTGTTGTTGGAGGGATGAAACATTTTGTAAGGGTTGGTTAAGGATGAAATCATTGGTAGTGTTGTAAGATGGAGATGAATAAGGTGGAGCTGTTTATATATTTGGAGGACAAGTTAATTGTAAATTTTTGAGAGGAGTAGATTAGGAGATATGAGATTTGAATGCACAAAGCTTAAGTGATTCCTAGTGGAAATACCTAAGGTTTTATTAAAATTACTAGTGGGTTACCTTGTTATAGTAATAGCTGGATTAGTGTATGTAGGAATATAGTCCACAATTGTAGAAGTAGGAATTGCATTTCCACCTTGAATTTTAGTTGACCCCAAAGTTTGAGAACAACTAGCTATTGTAGGAACATGATTGTCAATGATATGAGCTAGGCTATGCATAATTTATATTCCTTGTTTATTATCAAGCATTTTCCTCATGTCATTGATGACAGGAACCATAGTAGCAATAATGCATTCAAAAATCACAAAGTTTTTCCATTTTTTTAAGGCTTCATCCATTTGTTTTAGCTTTTATTGAGGGACATTAGTAACCATTATGTCAGTATCATTCACATTGGTTGTGGGTAAAGTAGTCATGGGAAATGTGATATCAAAGCTATGGTCCATAATGGGTTAACTAGTATCAACACTATGAGTGAAAGAGTTGGAAAATTCAAGATCCACAGTGGATGTAGTAGTGTGGGATAGCATGAGTCTCAAAATATGTCTCACTAAAGTATTGGTAATAGGACATCAAGTTGTGAAGCTCATGTACAAGTTTCACCAAACTTAAGTGCACCCAAAATGGAGAAAGGGCACTATGAAAATGTAATGAACACCAAAAAGTATGAATCACAATGCAGATACATAAAAACAAAAAAGATTTTGCAATTTTCAATTTTGAAACAAGATAGTCTACTAATTATGCTATGAAAAAATCTAAAAATGATGTGTTTAAATGCCAATTTTGATTTCAAACAATGCACTTAATTTGACCAATTGAACTTAATGCAAGACAGTACAAATTTTATATTTTCTAAAAAACTAAAACATAGATATAACAACAAAAGAAAACAAAGCAAAAAGAGAAAAATTAATTCCCAAAAAATTGAAACAACACCTATATAGGGACTTATTCAACCTAGGGAAAATGGGTCCTAGGTCAGGGACCTGAAAAATGAAAGTTTGAATTTCTTAGTTAATGTTTGAATTCCTAGTTTTAGATTGCAAACTATGGTTTTAGTGACAAAATTTTGCAGATTTAGGTGTCCTAATGCAAATGAAATTAGTGAAAAATGATGAACAAAGTGACACTTTTTGAAATGCAGTTTTGACCAAATTTGTGAATGTGAATGACTAAAAATACACTAATATGCATGTACTATGCAAAATCAATGTAATATGTATGCATTTTTTTTTATTTTTCAAATTTTAAACAATGCAAAATGCAAATCCTAGATCTAGGGTTTTAATGAACTCCAAATCAGAAAGTTTATAGTGCAAGAATGTTGGGCTTACCAAAAAGAAACATAGAAAAAAAGGTAGGTGACAAAATAGGTGAATGGAGAATATATACACCTATCTTCTATATTTCATTAGGAAAAAGAGATCCCCAAAGGTAGGATTGAATTTCAACCCTTAGGTGAGTCAAACCTATTAGAGATCTTGGCTATTTTCCTTATGACTGAGGATGGGGTAAAATCTACCTAAACAACACTTTTGGGAGATAAGCTAAAAATAGTAAATGAGCTCAATTATGCAATGTAAGGTTGGAATATTGTATTTAAATCATAACTCTAATAGAAACAACAAAATTTTAGTAGATTTAAAAAAGGTAAGACATTATGTACGTGTCACAAAAATGGTTGTTGAGCATCCAAAAATGTTGAATGAGTCCTTGTACATATATTTTTCTCAAAACTTGGGGTCCTTTGGAGATAGATATAAGATTCCTCTTCCCACAAGTTTCACTACTAAAAAGTCAAAAATGAATTTGAGATTTGAGTTTCCATGGCCTTGACAACTTTTTGTGAACACTTTGCAACTTTGACAACTTTTGCAATTTTGCACTTTTGAGATCTTCAATTTCAATCCCTCCTCAACCTAAGATCTGTACATACATAAGAGAGAAAAATTGTTTATTTTGGGTGGATAATAGTTTTCCTTGTCCAAACCCGTGCTTGGTAATTAAACCTTGAAATGAAAGAATAATAAAATGTAAGGAATGATGAATGAACAATGCTATGTTGCAACTCACCAAACCCTTGAATGGAGAACCTTAGAGGACTAAAGTATAATGCATCTCTCTAAGATCTTGATCTTGCATGAAATGAATTGATTGGATGTTGATCTTGATGGTTGAATGCTTGAAACCTACATCACAATGTTAGCTCCAAAAACATGCATGAACACACAAAATTCTTGAGATCATGATAGTATCTTGAATGTTGTTGTAGATGATTGATAAATCTTCTCTTCAATACTATTGACAATAATATTTTATATTTTGAAAGTTTCCCTTTTACTAGATGTTTTGAATTGATAAAATAAATATGTATTTATGGGTGATTTCCTTAATTTCTTGACAATTAAACATCAAGGGCTGAAAAATGCAATTTGAATTTGAATCATAAAATTTTTGCCAAATGCATATTAAAAATTGATATCCTCAACTTTAGGAGAACCCATTTGCCCTTGGCGAATGGGTCCTAGGACCTAAATCTAGGACACTCATTTTCCTAGGAAATTTAATTAATGTTTACAATTGTTTTATACTTGTTCCCCTTTCATAAAATGAGACTAATTACACTTTTAAATGCATAATTGGGCCAATTAGAGGCTTAATTAAGTCCAATTAATTAAGGGGAGGCAAACAATGTGAGAAAATGTAAAGGAGTACATTTGATGTCACTACAATAGGTATGGTTAGCAAGGCTAGAGACCATACAACAAGAAAATAGGCCCATGGCTACTACAAATTACATTGTAGTATAGTCACAGAAAACATAACACAAGTCTAGTTAGGTTTCCCCCAAGCTAGACAACAAGATTATAAGACATCAAGACATTTTTATAAATATTTTTTCAAAAAATAAGAAAATATTATATACCCCCTTTAGAATAATGTGTGCTATGCAAAGGAGCATATGCCATTCTAAGGAGAAGAGAAAGAAAAATATATTTCATGGAACGAAATACATAGTGAGATGTATTCATGGAATGTTGTCACGAGAGGGACAACACAGAATCTACAACATCACAAATGAGTAGAGATTAAGAGATCAAGATCACAAGGGGTCCAATTATTCAAGGTTAGAACTGATAATAGACATAGATAAATATAGTATAATACATATGAACTATCATCACCCTCTAAATAGATCAGAATGGGAAGAAGAGCACATATAGAAAAAATAAAAATTCAGGTCAACATGTAAGATCCCTAAATGCCCCAATGCTTTGCATTATTCCTAACATGAAAAATAAAAATGTACAAAATATAAAATAATGATGAGGCAAATAGAAGAAGTTTATTACAAGTTTTCTCTTATGTATCAAAGTACCTACAAGGGTATCAAGGGTCCTTTGGGTGAGAGAAATTAAATTAATAAGCAAGCACATGGGAACACAAAAAATAACACAAATCTAATCTAAAGATAAAGAAGAGGTACTACTCTAGTCTAACAACTCTAACAAAACATCCTACTCCTAGTCGAGACCATCGTAGGAGAGGGAAGATGAGCTTGTGGGGGGATAGCAAGAGTGGTTCCTACCAACTCCCCTATAGTAAGAGCCAAGGAAGAATCCCCCTTGAGGTCTTCCTCATTGAGCTCATGTGAGACTAACATCATCAATCTTGTAAATATGAATGATAGAGTTAGAATATCCTCCAACAAGTCAAACATGCACTTCTTTAGAGTGAAGTGTGTTGACCGAAAAAGAGAAGGATGAGAAACCCAGGAGTCATTACTGACCTTAGGAAGAAAGGTAGTGACAAAATATAAGAAAGGAGGTACTATTTTTGTCATGAGAATGGTACAAGACAAGGTGGAATAAGACATAAAATACAACGAAGTACTTTTGTGACCATTGTTTGAAACAAGGTTGATCTCCAACTTACAGTTCAATGGAGGATGTGGGATCCTTGCAAAAGAAGCAAAAGAGGGAGAAGGAGAAGGATACACAAAAGACACAACCTTTGTATAAGGCATATCAATGGGCTGAGGGAAAGGAGGACGATCTAGTAAAGAAGTGATCAAAGGTAGCTCCACAAAAGGAGCAATGAACAATTGCTCCCTCTTGGGGTGAGGCTCATTGGGATCCATTGAGGAAGCCAAAAAAAAATAGGGGCAATGGGAATGAAATCATGAATAGAGAAAGGAATAGGAGCAGGAGTAGAAACAAAAGAAAAATTAGAAAGTGCAAGTGCATCCTCAATCTTCTACAAAGCTTCACGTTCCCTAGTCAAGGAATATTAATGATTCTTACGCTCTCACACAAGTTGATTACAATGGTTATGGGAACCACGAGGTGTAGCTTGAGAAGACTACAAGGGATTTTGTTCCACCAGAAGATTATCCTCCACAAATGTTGTCGATGAAAGAGCAAGCTCCTGAGAAGGGACAAAAATAGGAAGAGAGATAGGGGTCTTGACCATAGGCCTCTTTCCTTTGTCTATGTTAGAGGAAAGTGGAGGAATAGGGGGAGGCCTAAGAGGTCAAGATGGAGGAAAAATCCCATGAGAATGCTTCCCCTTACCATATAGGATGGGTTAGGGCATTATGGGAAAAATTGGGTGATGGAAGACTTGTGGTTTGGACTTCCACAACATGAGAATATTTCCATTTCCTGTGCCAGGAAAAATTAAAGGAAAAAAGGACACCACTAAAGGTTTGAAAGTTGTTGAAGAAGAAAAAGAGGAATGGGAAGGCCTATGGAAAAGATCTTTCTTGTCCTTATCTTTCAGAGGGGTAGAGGATGAAGCATGTTGCTATGCACATATAGAAGCTTTAAGAGAGATGGCATGGGTAGAAGGTGGGAAAACACTATTAGAAACCAAAACTCTAATCTTATACATAAAGTAGGCCTTGTATAACAAGTACCCTCTAGGTGGTAAGGGTCCAACTAGAGCAGGAAAAAATGATTGAGGGAGAAGCCCCCATGCAACATAAGTGGTTTGTATCTAGTATTCTGGATAGTATACACTATTTCCTCATTAGGAAAATTCAGAAATTTGTGGATAATAGAGGTGACCACATTCATAAAGACTAGCCAAAAAATTACTAGTCTAACTATGAATAGGTTAGATTCTGGTATCATAACAAATAATATTTCAAGAGTTTTAGTTCCAATAAGAATTGACAAAGAAATAGAACCAATGTGTGGAAAAGAAAGACCATCGTGGGTATGGAGCATGGTATGTGAATCCTCATATTTCTTCTTATGTAAATTATTTATGAAAAGAGTCTCCTCTGTGATGAAATTGATGCAACTTGTAGGGTCAACCATAAAGCTAGTTACGACATATCATTGATGTGATCTGGTATGTACAATGAAGAGGGATCCTTTTTGAGAGGTAAGTCACATGGTGTGAATATTATATCAGGTGCTTTATCCATGTGACCTAAAGGAGGAACATAAGTAAACAAAACCATGTTCACATACTTAGATGGACTAAGGTTGACATATGAAGAAGCGGGTGTTATGAGATTAGTAGAATGGGATGAAAAAGGATCTGCATAAATTTGTAGTTGACTATTAGGTTTGGCTATAGATTTGTTCAAATTTTTCTTTTTACCATCAAGTCAGATGGTATCATTCTCAATGTGGTTTTGGATAACATGTCGAAGATGCACACATCACTCAATATCATGACTTGATACTCGACGGTATTGGAATTATTTTTTGCATGTCATATCATTGAGGATAGGGCTTAGATGGTAGTTTGATCTCTAGAAGAGAAATTACACCATCTTTTAACAATTTCTATAGGACATTTGTGTAAGACTCAGGCAATTTTATAAAAATTCCATTTTGTCCTATAGAGCTCTTGTTAGTAGGAACATATACCATGTTTTCTATTGCTTTATTATTTCTTGAATCACTAGAGACAGACACGACTAACCAATTATTTGGATGAGAGAATTAGGAATAATCCTTGCACTAAGAAACCATCTAATGATACTCATGCAACAAAACACAAAAATGAGAAAAAGAAGGGTACTTCATTAGAAGAAATTTATCTTGCAACGTCGGCAACAAGTTTTCGATGAACACATAGTATACATCAAAATATAGTAGGACATAGGAGATTTAAGAGAATAGAGCATGGTAATGGGTAACAAAATTAGTTACTTTTTTGTGTGTTCCCTGCTTACATTGGATGAGATCGATAAAGATGACCTTCGGTTTGATGTTTTCATGGAATTGTTGTAAGAACTAATTTACTAATTAGTCAAAAGAAAAGATAGAATTATTGGCGAACAAGAAATGTCATTCCAAAGCATCATTTGTGAGGGAACATGGAAATAGTTTTTCCAATAGAGCATCATGGTGAAAGAAGTCAGTACACATGGCATTGAAAGATGAGACATGTGTCTATAGATCTCCTCTACCACTATACTTATTGTATTTAGGAATTTCCATCCCTTGAGGGATGGGGGTGTTTAGAATAGAAAAATATATAGGGATACTACAATAATATGATTGAAACATGGGTTGAGAAGAGAAACTAGTCAATTTCACCAATTGATATCGCATTCACCCCATGTTCTATAATAGATCATTAAGGATGAGTTTTTTTGATAGAGCATGACTAGTTGTAGCACCAGAGGTGGAGGGGTTTTTGGTTCTAGATGTAGAAAATTTGAAATTCAAGGGGACTCGGTTCACTCTAATTGTAGAAATTTCCATGAATGTGGTGGTAGCATTATTAGTAGTGATAGCAAAAGGACCCATGTCGATCACATGCACAAACACTCTTGGCATCAGAACATTCAACTAGTGACTAGTGATTTTTGATTGAACATCTTGAGGGTCACCCAAGGAAATTTTTTATGAAGGGACATGGTGTTGATGGTCAAAAATAACACACCAACGTTAAAATAGAATATTGCTACTCTACTTCTAAAAAAAGACAAATAATATAAACTACCCATCTTCCAAGGTCTCGGTAGTTGGTTCTCAACTGTGCTAATGTTGTTTAGTGGCCTATGCAACTGTAATGTTCAATGGGACTACTGGTAAAGGGTTAGAAACTACATAATACAAATTAATCTAATGTTTGGGGGGGGGGTATAAATAAACATCAAAAGATAGAAAAGAGCTCAGGATAACAAAGCATAAACACAAATTTCCTTTAATTTAGACATATAAACTTCATAATGAGCATTTGTTTTAAACAACTAAAACCATAAAATGACACAATCCATAGAGTAATCTATACCATTGCATTCATTCATAGTGAAAATTCAGGATGTATAACCATTCATCATCACTTCTTTTTTTAAAACTTCATTTTCAAACAAGAACATATCACCAAATCATTACTAAAATTCATATATCAATAAACACAAAGAGATCCCATTCACAGATAACTCAATGAAATAGTCTCATATTCAGAATCTTCTATTGAATTTCATCAAATAAGAGACATTTATGCACAACAAAACTCATTGGCATACGAATGACTATTGTTAATCAACATTACCATTAAACTAACCAATTTCTTAACATAACATAAACTGTATTAAAACTTGTAAAAATGTTTGACTATCTTTGCATAAAACTATAAAAAAACTTCAAAAGCTATAAAGACTATCCTAGATCTCTCTTTAGGTAGCTAATCTTCACTTCAATTAGCTGAACTTTACAATATGGAGAGAATTTCTACATATAGGTAATTTAGCACTAATTCCTCTCATCAAAAAATGAGATACACAAATCAAGGAGCAACTGGGGTTGAATGAGGCAACTTCCTATCATATTCTTTAGTTAACCAATGATAACTCTTTATCAAAAATCTTCTGCAAAGGTAGAAGGTTGAACTGTTGGGGATCATTAGTTTAACTTATGTCATGTCCCTGAAAAGTAGGAGAGAGATGCCCTGCTGGTTGTGCCATTTGATACTTCATCCAAAATTGAATATTCCATAGCCACTTCATTCCCCTGTCTTCTGTTCAAGTAGATATTCATCATAACTATCCAATACTTGTTTAAGCACATCTACATCCAACCATCTACCCAATTGTCTTCAAATTTTATTGCATATCCTCCAACTTAGCAAGCTCCTTCCGAGCAATCTTTACTACCTCTTTTATATCCATTAATCTATCAATTAGCAAATTATCACCATCATCTCCCTTCTGTACTACCTCTTGGAATCTATTATTCCATTTGTTCCTAAGCTCATCAAGAGGGAAACCATCCTTTATAGGGAAATCTTCATTCACAATCATGGCTACAATTTCTTCTAATTCCACAATTTGATCTGCTAAACCCTTACTAGCCTATTGCACTTCATTCCTATGTGCAAAAATGAATGAAGACCAAAATCTAATAATGCTGATAGTTTTATCAATAAAATCCATATTACCTTCTTCAAGGATAGATTTCTCTAATAATTTTTGTTGAGGTAGCTTATTGATTTCTTTCAATTTCCTCATATGTTCTCTGCACTCTTCCTCTTGTTTCCAGAGGGTCTCAACATATGCAGTCATGTCATTGATTGATTCCCATGCACCTTTATGAGCCTTATGAATTTCAACAAGAAATTCCTCTACTTCTTGATTCAACCGATCAATCCATCTATCCAACATCCCTACTTTGCTTCTCATTTCCATGGGGTCATCAGCCTCTTTCTTACTTAACAAAATTAGTGTCTTAGGAGCAGCAAATTGTAAAGAAACAGGAGAAGATAAGTCCTTTGAGAACCTATGCATTTGATCCAATTGAGCTTTGAGCTCATCCTTCCTTTGCTTATTTTTTATCATCCTTGATTTAGTATCCTGGCTTATGTTTAATTGAAAACTTTGTATTGACTACCATAGCTTGATATACAAACTCCAAAGTAGCAATCCTATCATTGCAACATCTTGGTAGTCAATTAGGATGTCCATCAAAACCTGCCAACCTAAAGTAAGGGAACTTGGGGTACTAGATATATCAATGTCCCCATTCAGTAATGAAGACCATAGCCTCCCTACTCATCCTATATCCAACATCTCCTATCAACTAGTTAATAATGACATAAAGGAATGCATCATTAACCCTCCTATAATGTAGCTCTGATGTTTGTAGGGTCAATTGATCATTGTGCTCCCATGCCTTCTTTTGTCCAGAAGCTTCCCCTAATATGCCAACTGCATTCAATCCAGGGAATATGCCCATCCATGCAGCTGAATATAAAACTATAGAATGCTTTGCCTAGACCTGCTCAAACATGAACAAACAAGCATTCCCCATGAAATTAATTCAAACAAAAGAACATGAAATCAAAGAAAAATATGAAGTAAACTACTAATGAAATCTTATTCTAATGCTCAAACCAGCATCCCATGGGGGAATTGGTGCTTCTTTGATGTGGAAAGAAGCCCTTTCCCAATTCCTTGATAATCTTGATGATAGATGTGATTCTTGATGCCAAATTCCAATAACCTAGCTATGGATGATAAAATTCTATGCTAACATGGATGAAATGTGGATGAAATTGTGGATCATAACCTTGCCTCAAAATCTGGATGATTGTGGATCCCAAATCAATAGAGAAGGCCTCTATTTATAATGAAGTATTGAAGATTGAAGAATGGGGAGAATGTGGGACTAAAGATAGACCAATGGCATTGTGCCACTTGTCAACATGCTAATGAAGGAGAGTGGAGCATGTTTTGAACAATGTGCATGTTAAATGCATGTAGGTGGAATTTGAATTTGAAGAGGTGACTTGTTCAAGAGGGGATGTAAGAGGAATTAATGCCAAGTTGGCTCAAGGAGAGGACATGTAAGAGCCTTCAATGCAAAGGTGGAGGAAGAAAGTCCTTTGGGAGGGAGAATTCAAATAAGTGGAATATTCTCAGAATATGCCATATTTGAATGAAAATAGGGTAATTATTAAACCAAATAAATTGATTTACATGTGCAACTTGCAAAAGCTAGAGGAATGGAGGATTAGTGTTAGGAGTTAATTAACGATTAATTAACTTAGATGAAATTAGTTGATTGTGAACATTTAATTTAAATGCTTGAATTTATTTAAATCAAATGAGAGGATATTGGAGGATTAGTAATTTAATTAAATAAATTTGATTTATTCAATTAAATGAAGAACATTAGGATTTAATTAAATAAAGTTGATTTATTTAATTAAAGAGAGAACATTATGATTTAATTAAATAAAGTTGATTTTATTTAATCAAAGGAGGAATTTTGATGAATTAATCTGATAAAGTGTATTATCTGACTTTAGGAGGAATTAAATTAATTAAATAAAGATTATTCAATTAATTGATTAGTGTAGAAATGATTAAGGAAGAATCGGTGTTAGTAAATCAAGATTGAGTGCATGATATCAATCAGGGTATTTCACATGTCTACATTTTGCCCCTCTTTGAAGCAATGTACCTGCTACGTTGGTTCAAAGAATAACCTTGACCAAGAACCTAACCTAAAGACCTATCCTAGGGGCCTCGGGGGCTAGTCAAAGATTAGCCTTGCCTACATTATACACGCAAAGACCACACAGTTCGACTGACACAAACTTGCTTATTGATGAGATATGAACAAATGGATTGTCGATTTATTATGTCATACTCCTAAAGGAATGACCTCATGTGTCTAGGGGGCACATCGATGATGGCCTTGCCTATGTTCAATGCTTAGAGACTCATAGTTCAACAAGATGACTCTATTTTTTACTTTTTCTGACTTTTTGACCTTTTTTGGGATTTTGATATGTTTTGAATGTTTTTGGGTTTTTTGATTTTTTGATGTTTTTGTAATTTTGATTTTAAGGAATATTTCAAGAATATACACAAATCTGATCCAATGTAGGTATAATATCATGCCCCCAACGTGGTGCAATAGACTACTCTGATACAGCAAGACAAACTAACCTTAGGAATGTGCCAAGTAGTTTTAGGAGGGACCATGATACAAACATAGGATCAAGCTATGATGTAGATGCTGATGGATGATGGAAGGGTTAATAGAATGTGATGGATGAGTGATGTAGAACAAGCCGTAGAGATCATGGTGGATGGAAAGTGCTTATTTACACAAGGTGCTTATTTTCTAGGTTTTCACCAAGGTACTTTCCCAAAGCGCCACCGAAGTGGTTTTCACTAGAGGACGATTTTATTTTCTTTACTGTTTTCAATCCTTTTTCTGATTTTTTTTGGATTTTTATATATTTTGATTTTTTTGAATTTTTTTGGTTTTATACCCTACAAGTTTAGGCATAAAACTTTTTGAGATGGGAGCTATTGATATGCTCCTATAGAGGCTCTCCCTCAGGTGTTGATAGTTGATATGCTCGTGATTTATACCTTGTTGTGATGATGAAGGGTCCCAACCAGTTAGGTTCAAACTTTCCTTTGTTGTCTAGATTTGGTACATTTTTCTAATTCTCTTTCAACACAAGCTCTCTGTCTTGAAAGGTATGACTCCTAATCTTCTTATTTTAACTCCTCTTGAGATGGTTTTGATAGACTTACAAATGGTTCAGATCATCCACACATCATTCATCCAGTAGTTTCCCGCTCGTTCAACTGTGATACCCGATATTATTCATCAGTGATGATATTTTGCAATGATATTCTTAAGGATGGGAGCTCGATCTCAATAGGGAGGATGAATTTTGATCCATAGACTAGGGAGAAGGGTGTTGCACCTGTAGGCATGCAGATACTCATTCGGTAAGCCCATAAGGTAGGATTCAATTGTAGGTGCCAGTCACGATCAACTTCATTGAATATTTTCTTTAGGATTTTTAAGATGGTTTTATTGGTAGCCTAAACTTGGACATTTCCTTGGGGGTAGTATGGAATAGAAAAGTGATGTTGGATATTGAACTTTTGGAATAGGTCTTGAACATCCTAGTTTTTGAAAGGTGTCCCAGTATCTGAGATAATGGCTTGTGGGACACCATAGCAGAAAATAAGGTAGTTTAGGATGAATTTGACAATCTACTTCCCTATAATATAGGTCATAGGAATGGCCTCTACCCACTTCGCGAAGTACTTAGTGGCAATGATAATGAACTTGTGTCCATTAGATGAAGTGGGTGTAATTTTATTGATGAGATAGAGCCCCTATTGTGAAAAGGGCCAAGGTGTAATGATTGGGTGGAGCTCTTGAGCTGGTGCATGGATGAGATCCCCATGTTAACACTACAAATGCCTTTGAACATAGTCATGAGCTTCCTTCTCCATCGTAGGCCAGTAGTACCCAATCCTGACAGTTTCTTGGCCAAGGTCATACCACTCAAATGTGACCCACAAATTCCATTGTGTACCTTGATTAAAGCATTCAAAGCTTCCTCAACGTTTAGGCATCATAACAAGGTTTCGTCGATACTCCTATAGTATAGGGTATCTCCTAAGATGAAAAAATGAGATGACTTCTTGATAAATGTTCTTTTAAGGTTTAGGGTGATATCAGTGGGGAGGACTCCTATTCTCAAGTAGGTGTAAATTTCATGATACCAGGATCACTAGGACCAACGATTTCACACACAAATTCAGACTCTGGTACCTGGAATGCTAGTACGAGAAGCTATTCTACAAGGAATTCTTGCTTAGGGACATTGCGTGGGATATCTAGTAGCGATCCAATGTTTGCCATAGCATCCTCTTCCCTATTGTTTTCCCTCGATATTTGCTCAAATGTGATGTCAATGAAGAATTATTTGAGGCTTTCCACCAATTTCTTATATGGAGTCAACTTGTCGTCCATTGTTTGGTATTCATCATTTACCTAATTAATGATTATCTGTGAATCTCTATAGACTTTGAGTGCCATGATCTGCCATTGCATTGCTATTTTGAGTCCTATGACAAGAGCCTCATACTTTGTAATGTTGTTTGTGCAAGGAAAAGACAAATTATATGACTTAGGTTTGCAATCTCCTTGCGGTGTAATGAAGAAGACTCTAGCTCTTGACCCCTTTTGTGTGTTGGATCCATCAAAATACATTTTCCAATGATATTCTACACTTATCTTAAAGATGGACTCATCGGGGAACTCTAATACAAGTGGGTTTTTTGAATATATCGACACCTCTGCTAGCTGGTTTGCAATTACTTTCCCTTTAATGGAATTTAATTCTACATACTCAATGTCATGTTCTGTCAGGATCATGACCCATTTAGTTGTTCACCCTATGAGCATTACTTTAGAAAGCAGATACTTGAGAGGGTCTATCTTTGCAATGAGTTGTATTTGGTGCACCAACATATAGTGTCTGAACTTATGTGCTGTGAACACCACTGCTAAGAAATCCTTTTCAATGAATGTATAATTCAGCTCATGTCCTACCATGGTTCTACTAATGTAGTAAATAGCTCTCTCTTTCCCATTTTCATCATCTTGTGCTAAGAGAGTGCCAAGGGCTACTACTATTGCCGATATATATATGATCAATGGATTGTTTGGAATTGGTGGCATAAGGACTGGTGGTGTGAGAAAGCACTCTTTGATTTTATTAAATGCCTGATCACATTTCTCATCCCATTTGTATGTTTCCCCCTTGTGGAGTAGATGAGAATATGGGATAGCCTTATCTGCTAACTATGCTATAAACTAGCAAATGGATTGGAGCCTTCCTTGCAAACCCCTTAACCACTTCAATGTTCTTAGTGCCTCCATATTAAGAATTACTTTAACTTTGGCAGGGTATATCTCGATTCCCCTCATAGACACAATGTACCCTAGGAGCTTGCCTGATTGTACACCAAAGACGCACTTTTTTGGATTGAGCCTAACCTTGTATTCTTCTAGCTTGTCAAAGATGGAGCTTAGTGCGGCTATGTGGTTCTGACGCTTCTTTGATTCAGCCAAAATTTCATCCACATAGTCTTCCATAGTTTTTTGAATCATGTCATGCAAGATTAGCATCATAGATCTTTGATATGTAGCTCCTACATTTTTCAACCCAAATGGCATCATATTCTAACAGTATGTCTCCCATGGACAAGTGAAAGTTGTCCTGTGTTGGTCATCCTTAGCTATCATGATCTGATTATACCCTAAGAATCCATTGATTAATGACAACATTTAATGTCCTACTATTGATCCACAATCATGTCAATATTGGGAAGATGAAAGTCATCCTTAGGGAATGCCTTGTTTAGGTCCCTAAAGTTAATGCAAATGCGGATGCCCCTGGTGGTTTTAGTGACTGGTACCAAGTTTGAAACCCATTCTGGATAATCAATTGGCCATATGAATCTAGCATCAGGGAGCTTCTATAATTCAAGTTTAACCAGTAACGCTATTTGTGGATGCATTTTTCTCAGCTTTTGTCTTACTAGTTTTGCTTCAAGATAGATGGCTAAATGGTGAACCACAAATTTTGGATCAAGAATAGGCATGTCAACATAGGTCCATGCAAATTTTCCCTTTCTTTCCCTTAGAAAAGTAGATAAAAGTTCCTATTCTTTTGTCAATAGTGATTCTTCATAGAATGTGATATGTGGTGTTTCCTCGGTCCCTAGATTGACCAAATTGCACTTTTTTGCCAAGACCACTGAATTTTCCTGATGAATAGCATGGAGAGGAAGATTAAATCCCTCATCCTCTAGTGCCTTAGAGAGGTTTCCACCATTGTATGCATCCTTTTTTTTACTATTTTCAGGTCAGAAAGTGCCATAGTGTGGTTTTCACTCAAAGACCTAGATATTGTTCTTAAATTTTCACTTTTGTGATTGAGGGATTCAATTGTTTCCCCATAGTAGGCATGTGTGTCTAGCTCAATGTGAAATCCAAATTTATGATCTCCACATGGTAGAGTATCCTGCAATCCCATGAACTCCAAGAGAGCCTCATCTTTTTTGAACGTGTCTAACTCAGTGATCCTCATTGGTCATAATCGGTGAGTTGAGGTAGACAAGTTTTAGCTCATTGGTATGGCTACTTGGTTCAAAAGATAGGGTACTAATCATGAGAAGGGAGGAATCCTTGAATAGCATGGGTAGGTTAGTGATAGGGTCCTCATCACACACATTGGTTATGCCAAAGGTATAGTTGTCTAAGGGAAAACCTATGGATACTGGTAACTGAGGAGGAGCTTTGACTTTTCTAATCAGGGTACCTTTGCCACGTATGGTTATTTTTGGAGGGGTACATTCAAGGCCAGGATTTCTTATACGCTTCTCAATAATGATAGGTTCTAGAAGACCATTGTCATTTTTTCTGAGTTTCTTGTTTTTGTTGTAGCCCATGCCAAGCATCATCTGTAGTCCTTTGCTATTATCATCCATGGGAAGATCAGGTACGAGCCTTTCATCTTGGTATATCAAACTTGATATGTCTTTTTTTGTTTACCACTTCTTGGCTTAGGTCCCCTGAACACTTAAATCTGGAGGGGTTTGCTTTGAAGGTTTGAGATGAGGTGTTATTTAGATGTGGTTTCCCATGAGATCTAGGAGATTGAGGTAACTGTCCTATTACAAAGGCACTCTTTTTCATTTTTTAATCTCCACACCCATTGTCTTGGATAATAATATTGATATCAAAGATGTCAGGAATGGTGGGTTTCTTTGTCTTAGAAGTGGAGGCTAAAGTAGCTGGGTCTACATATGGAGTCATAGGTCCTTCATCATTCTTTGGGACTTGAGGGATCTTGTAGTATTTGGCTTTCAAATTCTTGCAATAATAAAATGGCTCGGGATCACCATGGATTGTGACCTCTTGATTTTGATAGGGAAATTTGACACATTGATGGAAGGTAGGTGTGATGTCTTGCATTCCATGGATCCATGGGATCCCTAGGAGGATATTATAAGGTACTTCTAGATCAAGGACTTGGCATGTAGTTTCCATGATTGCTAGCCCTACTTGAATAGGGAGTTGAATAGTGCCTTGAGACACTCTTTATTGATCATCATATACCCTAATTGTAATACCTTTAGCTTTTTCAATGACGTCTTCAAAGAATACCAAATTCTTTATTAGATTGAGAGTATAGATATTTAAGCCTGCACTCCCATGCACCAAGACCCTTTCTACTTTATTCTTATGGACCAAGAATTCAAGATGGAGTGCTCGATTATGAGATGGTTGAGTTGGGAGATCCTATTCAGAGAATGTCATGAGATGTAGTATGGTGATGTGTCCAATCATAGATTGGAACTGGTATGCATCAAGATCCATGGGGATAGAGGATGTGGCTAATGCTTCTTCTAGGATCTTCCTATGTGTAGGTGATATTTTCAGCAACTCCATGATGGAGATCTGGGCGAGGGTTCTTTTTAGCTGGTCTAAGGCATTATAACCATTGGGAACAAATTTTATATTAGAGGTTGGTTCTTTGGGTGGTTGTGATGGTCCAGGAATGGTAACTCTTCCACCACGTGTGGTGAATCCACATTCGGCTCTAGCTCCCTTGACATTGACAACAATGACCCATTCATCTAAGGATGCAACAACATGATCATAAACATGGTTTACATTATTATATTTTTCCTTTCCATTGTGGTTCCCTTTATTGTGATCCGGCATCGGATTCATGTATATCTTAAGGTCTTGATTTCCTATAGGTTGTTCAATGTTTATGGTTTTGTCATTGATAAGGTCTTGGATCAAATTTTTTAGTCTCATGTAACTGGCCATTGTGTGCTTTTATGAAAATCGTGAAGGTGATTTTTGTTATACCATGGTGGTTTCACTTGGGGCTCTTGATAATTCTCATAAACAGGAATTTTAATGAGATTCTCCTATACCAATTTTTTCATGACATATTTGATTGATTCCCTAAGGGGTGTGTATTTTCATTTGACGGGATACTTGTTCCATGGGGGTGGTCCCCCTTGATTATTTAGATTATTGACTACTTGACTATTGGGTTGTTGTGATTCTACATTGGCTTGCGGTTGCTGATATGATTTTGTATTTTTCCTTGGAGTACTGATAACAACTTTGGTATCAACAACACCATCGTTAGTGACATTCTTCTTCTTTTCCCATGTGTGAGGATTTTCATTGTAACTAGTTGATGGATGATTGTCTTGATAAGTAGGTGTCCCCCTTTGTGCGATAAGGGCTCTTTTGATGTTGAGCACCTTGGAGATCAACTAGTCATATGTGGTGATGCATTGCATTTTTAAATGGAAGGACAAGGTTCCTTTGAGATTGGCTATGATAGTACAAATTTGTTGTTCTTCGGGCATAGTCCACTTGCTCCTGTAAGGAAAGTGACAGTGCAGAAATTCCTTCCTAATGCAAAACCCTCAGGAGAGAAGTGGAAAAAACCATACATTTAGAAAGTTACACAAATTTGAGATGCACATTCACAGAACAACAGGACAAACATAAATATCACACACAAAGATAACACTAGATATACGTGGGAAAACCCTTACAGGAGAAAAACCCACCACACCAAGTAAAGTCACTTTGTATTATAGCAAATAAATTACATATAGAGTTATAGAATTCACTCTCAAATGTTAACTCATAGTAGCATCACCTTGGTTGACCTCCAGACCCACATACAGTTCATCTCACTCATTGTTTCAATGCTCATAGGACATATAATTAATCCTAACTTCTAGCCAACAACCATTAGGGTTTCATTAATTCACCAAAAAGCTTCCTTCATCTCGGGTTACACACACTATTATGCAACATGCATCAAGCCACCCAACATTAAATTTTGGTTACAAAGAATATTACTATATTTTCACTCTGTCAACCCTTGAGTCGGTTCATGCAATAAATGCAAACATATTGCTAATAGGAAATACAACTTTCACCCAATGAATGTTGATTTACAACAACGATGTAAAATCAACAAATGAAATTGTGCCATGTGTCAACACATCACTCATCCATTGCATTTGACTATCGCACCAAAATATCAGTCGTTCTGTGTGGTCTCCACCAAGACACGCGTACACCACTTGTGAAATTCTAGAGAATCAACATGGGAATCTACAATATTTGCAACAAGTCTCTTGGAAATTACTTAAATATTTAACTCTCAACCTCCAAGTAGTCCCCACATCTGTTGGCATCCACATCACTGCTTGTTCACCCATGGCCTGCTTCAAAGTCACTGCACTACTGCTAGATAGCTCAAATTCTCCCACAAGGTGGTGGTATACCACACTACCGCTCGACTGCTAGAAGGTTCTCGCGGTATGGTGGTATACACCGCACTACCACACTACTCTCACAATCACCTAGTGGTATAGTGGTACAAGCATGTAAGTTACACTTATGCAATTCTGAGTTGATTGGTGACAGAAGCAGGGTTATACCAGTGAGTTTGAGACAAATTTTCTCAACAACTCCTATTGGCCTTGGATCGCCATTGTTGTAAGAAGGATGTGAATGTTTCCCCCTTAGCTTGTTTGAGAGCATATAGTTCTTCTAGAATCATGTCCATGCCTATGTTGAATACGTAGTTTTGTATGAATGCATCCACAATTTCTTGTAACTTTTTAATTCTAAGAGGAAGGTGAGAGAACCATTCCATTTTTGGTCTAGCCAGACTCTGAGGGAATAGTCACATCAAATATGTGTCATCATATGCAAATTCCATATAGTGGAAATGAAATTCTCTAATGTGATCTCCTGGGTTATCAGTCCTATGATATTTGTCAAATTTAGGTATCTCGAACCCTTTTGGGAATGGAACCATCACAATGCTTTTGTCAAATGGATAAGGGCACAAATTCCCTTGTGCTTTCACAGTTTTTGTAGATTGTAGGTCTAGAACTTGTTGTGAGAGACATTTGATTTGTGTAGACACATTGTTTTGCAGATTGAGTGGTGGGATGAACATGTTTTTAGGTGGTTTGATTGTTTGAGTGATAGGTGGGGTGTTTTGTATGGGAGTTTGTTGTACATTTTGTTGTGCCACCAACACTTGTTGGTATACCTTCAATTGCTATTGTGCCAACAACGTTTGTTGTTGGTCTTGTTGTTGTTGTGCAAACAATGCTTGTTGTTGGTCTTGTTTTTATTGAGGTGGTTATTGAGGTTCCGTTTGCGTGATGATAGGGGGTTGTGTGATAGATGGTGTGGTTGTTATGCTAGGTCCTTGGGAGACCACATTTATAGATGACACAATGATTGATTGTGTTGTTTGGATTGGTGGCACCTGGTGTTACGACATTGGTGGCATGATCAGAGGATTTGGTATGTTGATTTGATTCATGAACATATGATTTCTTTTATTTGGTTGATTAAGGATTGGTATTGCGGGTTTCCATAAACTGAGGATTGGTGTGGATGTTAATGGTAGAGGGGGAAATGGTGGTAAGATGGGTGGTGTGTTTCCTTGAGAAAGTGATGATGAGGGATTAAAGATTCCCCCTTGTCCAAATAGTTCCCCTACTCCTTGTGAAGTCATAGGGAGAGAGACTTGTGTGTTAAGGGAATATGCTAGTGATGCAAAGAAAGTGGAAAGATTGTTGGTTTCATGAAAGATGAGCGGAACATATGGGTTTTTTAGATCTTGAGGGAAGGTATTTGGTTGGCCCAAGATGGTGTTTTGTGTAAGTCTTGGTTGTTTACAAGGGGATGTGTTTGGAGAGCATGAAGCAATGAACTCCCCTTGGTAACCATGGGTTGACTTGGAGCATGAGATGATGTTGGTTGCGGGATGGGTTGAATGATGCTTTGGAAGGAAGGTGTGAATGAAACTGGTGGCATAATCCCAAGAGGTTTCTCCACAATATTGCTTACATCATAGTCATAAGGTAGTTTATCCCCTTCTTTAGCCAATTCCAACATGTATTGTGAAGGATTAAGCCTCATCATTGTGTTGACAATTTTGTGATTTCGGGGTTTTGGACCATTTTCATGATTTCATATTGAGTCATTCCTAGGACATTGTTGGTGATATCCTCCACTTGGAAACCTCCATCTTGATGATCTTGTGGTAGTTGAGGAAGGTTGAGTGGGGGATTTCTAGATCCAATGGGGTTGATTTCGGGTGCAGTTTGACTTAGGTCACTTGAAGTAGATGTTTCTTTGTTTGTTTCCATGTTCTTCTTGTGTTGAGATCTAATTTGGACCATAAAATAAGGATTCAATTTCAAGAATATAGGAGGTGAACCTCTAACTCCTTAGGTTGACCTAAATTTTAGGTATAAGAAAGAAAAACTAAGATGTTAAGGATCAAAGGATGGTGATGAGATAAATGAAAGATGGATGATGTGAATGATTTGAACTTTTAAGAAACCTTGAAGGAGATACTAGACTTCAATACTTTTGGATTTTTGACTTTGGATTTGATTTGGATTTGATTTGATTTGACTAGGATTTGATTTGGATTTGATAATGAACTTATAAACTCCAAGAGGTTAGATGTTGTCTTGGAATAAACTTGTCCACAAGGTGATAATTTCACTAAGTGTAGAAAGAATGATTCATCTACACACACCTAGTCAAACAAGATGATTTTGATTTTGATTTGAAGGATTTCCAAAACTATAGCATGAAGGATTTTTCCAAGATTTCTAAGAGTTTGTGAGATGGGTTTTGATTGATGTTTTGAAATGGATGAAAGTGTTGATTTTGATCCTAAGTGAGCTTAGACAAACTTTTGTTTACAAGACCGAGATATTGAATAACATGCTATACTTCCAAGGAAATTTCAACCGTACAAAGTGAGATACTCAAAACGTTGGAAAAGACTTGGATTTTGACAATAATAGAACAAATACAAATTGGGATTGTCTTTTGAAGCACGTTTGTAAAAATTATAGACCAATTTTCCCTAACTTCGTAAAGCATAGACTGACGTTTCTTGAGATTTCTTGGACTAAGACGTTGGTGAAAATTGATGGACTTTGGTTTTGGAACTTTGATCTTGTGGGAAATCATTTGAGAAACACATGTGTGGGGTTCAATTGTCTTTTATCTTTCCTTAATGGGTCCTTTTTACCACAAACACTTTCTTGCTAGCTTTTGAACTAAATGTCTATGTCTCAATTTATTTTCAGCCCATAAGGTCCATTATGTGGAAATCAAGAGGATCAAGGAAATAGTTCCCTAATGTTGACTTTAGAGAGAAAATTGAGATATAAATACAAATACTTAGAAGCCTCTAAGGATGAAATCCCTAGGGACAAGTAGTAGCACTTGGGTTTTTCAAAGATATTTTATCCTTCTAAAGTTTTGAACTTTGATGTCCTTGTTGAATGTTTGTTTTCATGATTTTGGATCCAAGCAATGTGTTTAACTGACTCAAAGATTTGCACAACCCTAGGATGGAAAAGAAAATATTTGTTGAATTCCCAGCTAGATAAATCCAGCTGCACTTATTTAGAGCAGATGATTAGAAGCTTGACCACACTAGATCCCCTCCATGACACTTAATTCTATGGGTTAGCTAAGTTTCACTTCTCATGAATCTCCCATGACAAAATTTTCATCTCTACAAAGAATCACAAATATGTGGGACGACTCCAAAGGTCTGACCTCCTGACGCCAACAAATATTGGGATTTATGGCTACTACACAAGGGTTCATAATAAGGGCATCTAGATCAAAGGACACAATGATGAACTCCCTCAAGAGGTTTCCCAACCCTTAGAACAAGGGGTTTACACATCATAAAGATACTGGGGGAGAGCTATCATGCATCACTTAGTTGATTTCAAACTTTCCTTACAACTGCAAATTTATATAGCGGTTTGGAAGAGCTTAGCTTATGCTCATTACTGCTTGGGTTGTTCCCTTGGGGTTAGTACTTTTTCCCACCAAGGTAGGCCCTCTAAAGGTGAAAAAAATCAAGTAAGTACATCTGTAGTTCGATCAATCCTTGTTTGCACGAACAAGGAGAGAACACACACGATGCCTTTTCCCACATTAGCAAGCTTTGTTCAATTTTAAAAAACCCCATTTTGAAATGTGGAGGCAATCTTTTAGACAACCTAATATAAAAAAAATGCTTTTGATTCTCAAGATCACCATGAAGCGCGAGAGAAGTGCATACACATTTTGATGGTATTAGTTTGTAAAAAATATTGCAAAACAAGATAAACACATGTTCATTTTAGACCTCAAAAATAATAGTGATTTCTTTTTCTAGCACTAAAACCAAGTGTTTGAAGTTGTTTTGTTAAATTTTTTAAGACCCAAAATCAAATCTAGTGAATTTCTAAGGTTCTTTTTAACCAACTTTGAAAAATAGAAAGATTTTATATGTTCTTTTTAAAACCCAAATGAAATATAGTTAAGTTCTAAAGCTGAAAGATAACAAGATTCCAAAGATTGGGTTATAGGTGTCCCAAAAGTGTTAAAGAAAACATTTTTTACAATTATGAAAGAGAAAGTTCCATAGGAAGCTCTTCTTGTTTCCTCCTCTTCTTTGTCACCTCAACCTACAAAACTTGATCAGCCTATAGAAAATAGGGCCACAAAATAGGTTAATGGTTAAGAGAAATTAACAATATAAAGCACATGCCAAAATAAACTTGAAAACTATTTTTTACCCCAACCCAGTGTCACAATCCACAAAGGTGTCACTGTTTGGAGCTTCAACGTCACTCTATGTAAATCAACATCGCTCTGTGGAAAAATAGAGATCATTTTTGTTTCGATATATTTCCCAAGTGTCGCCCTTTGGAATTTGACCGATCTAGTCCTAGGAAAATCACTACAATGTCGCCCTTTGGATGCAAATGCAATGTCGCTATATAGCGAGGCTGGACTGATAGCGTCACTGTTTGTCCTCCTCAGTGTCGATGTGTCCTGAAAGAATAGAAAATGGAAAAAATAGTGGAATTGACCAAAATAATGTGTTAATTTTGAGGTTCGAGGCCTCCTTCTAGTGCCAAATGTAGAATGCTTTGCCTAGACCTACTCAAACATGAACAAACAATCAAACATTATTCCATAAAAAAGTGTAAACAAGCATTGCCCATAAAATTCATTAAAACACAAGAACATGAAATAAAAGAAAAATATGAAGTAAACTACTAATGAAATCTTATTCTAATGCTCAAACCAGCATCCCATGGGGGAATTGGTGCTTCTTTGATGTGGAAAGAATCCCTTTCCCAATTCCTTGATAAGCTTGATGATAGATGTGATTCTTGATGCCAAATTCCAATAACCTAGCTATGGATGATGAAATTCTATGCTAACATGGATGAAATGTGGATGAAATTGTGGATCATAACCTTGCCTCAAAATCTGGATGATTGTGGATCCCAAATCAATAGAGAAGGCCTCTATTTATAATGTAGAAGGATTGAAGATTGAAGAATGAGGAGAATGTGGGATTAAAGATAGAAGAATGAATTTGTGACACTTCTGAACATGCTAATGAAGGAGAGTGGAACACATTTTGAACAATGTGCATGTTGAATGCATGTAGGTGGAATTTGAATTTGAAGAGGTGACTTGTGCAAGAGGGGATGCAAGAGGAATTAATGCCAAGTTGGGTCAAGGAGAGGACATGTAAGAGCCTATAATGCAAAGGTGAAGGACAAAAGTCCTTTGGGAGGGAGAATTCAAATAAGTGGAATATTCCCAGAATATGCCATATTTGAATGAAAATAGGGTAATTAGTAAATCAAAGAAATTGATTTACATGTACAACTTGCAAAAGCTAGAGGAATGGAGGATTAGTGTTAGGAGTTAATTAATCTTTAATTAACTTAGATGAAATTAGTTGATTGTGACATTTAATTGAAATGCTTGAATTTATTTAAATCAATTGAGAGGATATTGGAGGATTAGTAATTTAATTAAATAAATTTGATTTATTCAATTAAATGAAGAACATTAGGATTTAATTAAATAAAGTTGATTTTATGTAATCAAATGAGGAATTTTTATGAGTTAATCTGATAAAGTGTATTATCCAATTTTAGGAGGAATTTAATTGATTAGTGTAGAAATGATTAAGGAAGAATCAGTGTTAGTAAATCAAGATCGAATGCATGATATCAATCAATATATTTCAAGTGTCTACAACAACATAGGAGGTCATGAAGAAATTCTTTGTTTGCCTCACCTTGAGCATTTAATTGTGTAGGTTATTTGACAAGATAATTCCCCAATCAAACTGTTTTCTACCATCCAAAATTGTTTCAATGAATGGAAATGTCCATTCCTTAAAATGTGTAGTCTTTCTTTCCAAACACCCTGGAAAGCATCATGATTAAGTCATCAATTTCCTTTTTAAAGTCTCCCCTTCTAGGTTGTTCAGGAACCTTATTCAAATACTTCCTTTTAGTTTTCAACCACTTCTTGTTCATGTGGGACCTATTAGTTTCCTTGTCCCTATTGAATAATTGCAATGCATCTACTTCATTTAATTGCTTGGGGTTCTTAGGGGTAGGTTCATTGAACAAGAACCTCATCATTTGCAGAGATAGATCAATGATCACATTCCCTTGGAGGTCTACACACTGCCTTGATGTAGGATTGTAAGCCCCTGCTACAGTCAGTATAAGCTTCAGGCACTGAATTGATAGAGGGAAGAGAGTGACATGTGCGAATCTAGATTGGGCTATTCTTTCAGCCCTCCCAATCACTTCCTCTTAGAATGTGTCTATAATCAACTCATCATAGTTAAATGGCCCCAGATTAGTAACTATAATGTTAGTCCATTCTGAATCCAATTTTCTAGCTATAAGAGTGGCATCCTGATGTTTATATCTCAAAATATAAGGCAATTTCTCCACCTTTATCTTCTTTGGCTTCACTCCCTTTGAGATTTTTGAAACTTTCCCTTCCTTTTGTGAAACCTCTTTATATGCTTCTAACATTGTTTACTCCTGTAAGACAACCCTAGATAAGATCAACAAAAGGCATGGTAATCATCATTACAAGTGTTACCTTTCATACTTCTCTATCCTTCCCTAGGTATCCCTTCATACTTAGTAAAATTTTAAACCTAACAAGAGTGAGACCAGGAGAAAATTAGGAACCAAAGAGCTGAAACAAATAACACAATTAGAACCAGATCAAAAACTATAACTTTCAAAAGTTTCGATATTTAGTTTCATTCGGTGATCCAATTCCACCAAGGCTGGTGGGATTGGAATCAAAATTGGAACTCACTGGGGGTGGAATCATTTCTGGAACCAAACTCCTATGTGAATGTTCATTGGATGAGTTCATTCTTAGCTCTGGCTCCACTATAGATTACCAAAGCCAAGCAGAGTATCCCTGCATGCCCACGTCAATTTGAACCCAGCTTAAAAGAAAGCACAGGGAGGTAGAATTGAATCTTGCCTATGCCCGAACAAGCAGGACTAGAATTGAGCGAGCTAGGGTATTTATGGAAAAGGGGTGACATAAAAATCCTAGTTTGTATGGCCCATCGACCTAAATGAAAACTAGGGCATCAAAACTACACAATCAAATTTGCAAGATCGACAAAGACATAAGATTGGAAGGGTCTAGATAAATATTTAAAACAACTGGAAGGATCTAGAACCCTTCAAACTAAAGCCCTAATTGAAACTAGGGCATGGTGGAATAGAACCACCACCAAGAATGGAGAAAACAACAATAGACCAACGAAAATGAATGAGGATGAGCAAAAGACAAACAAAAAATGGAAGAAAAACCCAAACAAAACCAAAAACACAAATGAACACAAGAAAAGATCCATGAGAAAAGTCATGTGAACGCGTGAGGAAGAGACCAAACAAAAAAATGGGAAAACACAAAAGGGAATGGGAGGAACTCCACCAACCTCAAAACACAACCAGAAAGGGTTGAAAACTAATAGGAATCTGCTCACAAAACTCTTTCCTGTGACCAAATCGTGCTCCTCTTCAAGTTGCTTATGCCCTAGTTCATTAAGATGTTTTAGATAATTGTAATGAGCCAAATAACCTTGATTAAGGTTTAAAAAACTATTTCATGTGTGTGAGGAGGCTACAATTAATTCGGTTAGTCGGGCGCAAAATTAGAGCAAAGGAAAGTACAAAACAACTGTGTACATCAAAGGTAAAGTGAGAGTGGAAGCAAATTCGAGATAGAACCAAAAACTTTACCAAATTTCCACATTCCATTATGGATCTAGCTTCAGTCATGCGACAGGGAAAAGACAACAGAGGAACAGGGGTGGGATTGGAACCATATCTAGATCTAGAACTTTGCTAAGTTCTAGGTTCGAATCCCACTCCAATTCCACTCCTGACAAAGGGAAAGAACACTGACACAAGGAAAACAAAATAACAAAGGGAAATGGGATTGGGACAAAGCCCATCCAAAAATAGGACACCAAACAAGAACAAAACACAATGCAGACCAACAGGAGTAGGATTAGAGCCAAACCCAGACCTGGAACTTTTGCAAAGTTCTAGGTTTGGGTTCCTTTCTGATTTCACTTCTATCAAAAGGAAAAGAAATAAAAAGAGGAAGAAAACAAAAGAAAAACCAAGGGAGAAAACAAACCCAAGGGCCCGAGACAAGCAAATCAACAAAGAAGCCAAAAAGGAAAGAAATAGAGTTGGGACCATAACAAAAATTGGACCAAGAACCTTGTCAAAGGTCTAAGTTTGGTTTTGACCTGCATCCCGAGCCTGCAAAAACAAAAGAAACAAAGACCTAGGAAGAAAAATAAAAAATCCTAAAACCCAAACAAAAACACCAAGGACAAAAAAACACAAGGGGGACCCATTTTGATGCAAAAACAAAATGGGGTGGTTATGCAAGGCATAAAAATTGGTGACTCAGCTGGGAAAATGGTTTACCCATTTTCAAGATACTAAAAAATTCAATCACCTAGAACCTCTAATTCATGTAAATTTTAAACTTGAGTATGATCCGTTATGGAAAACAAGGTTGAGCTGGAATTTAAAATGCAAATCAATAATAACCACATCAAATTTGAGTGTGTGCATGTATGGTGTATCTATTTCTATAAAGGTTCTTCCCATCCCGAAATAACTATATTAAAGATTTAGGCTACATGAGTTGAATCCTTATGACTGTAGTGCAATGATATCCTGGGTATTGCTCCACTACCAGACATGCGTCCATAGCCCCAATGGAGATACCTCTAGTTCTCTCAAATAGTTTCTCTATTGCCAACCAGACGTCCATAGCCCTGGTAGAGATACTTGAATCACCCTTCTCATATTGAGTTTTTCCATTAGTTAATGGTTCTCTTTTCTTTTATTTTATATAAGATTATTTAAATAGTTTCTTTTTCATCTTTTCCTCAATACTTAGATGTATCATTTTGAAATTTGGGTTGAGAACTACAATGGATTTCATGACAGTGTCAAGACTCAGATTTTTCACCTAAATCTAGAATACAATTATCTTGAAATAAATAGGCCTCCATGTAAACAAACATTTCTATCTATTTCGTGATAAATTCAACTGTGGTCTATGAGATTACTTACAATATACCTATTTGTTCTTAACCTTTTAGGTTGCTATTTAAAAAGAACACAAGACACAAGTCTCAAAATGAAAAAATTCTACAGACATACCTTAAAATACCTAAACCAATTTCTCTGCTAGTACCCTTAGTATACATTGAATAGCCACTCTAAATTCCAAAGTAGAGCCAAATGGAGGTCACCTAGAAACAAACAAATGGAAACACAAATAATAACAACAAAAAACAAACAAAACAAAACAAACAAAAGAAAAAAATTGACTAAATAGATACATACAACCAAACAAAACATAGGACCCTCATGGGCCAAAATAGTGTTTGAGAAACTTCCCATTGATAGGAAATGGAATAGTCTCTCCCATTAAAGTTATCAATCGAAAGGAATTTTTGTTGAGGATCTCAAAAATCTGATATGGACCCAACCAAAGTTGATCAAACTTTTGGTGGTCCCCTTTCTTTTCCCTAGCTTTATCCAACAATAGTACAAGGTCTGATATTCTAAAAGCTTTTATTTTTTCTCTTTTGTCAAACCAATGTTTGAAAACAATTTGATGTTTAGAAAACTACTCTAAAGCAACATCTCTTTGTTCTTCCAGATTCAATAAATTGGTTAGCCTAACTTCTATTCTATCATCGTTTGAGTAGAATTATTGCATAAACCTAAGAATAGGTATTTGTAGATTGATAGGAAAGACCAGGTCTTGGCCATAGAATAACTTGAATGGCGAGTTTCCTAAGGTGGCCTTGATTCAAGTTCTATCTGCCCATAAGGAAAATCTGAGTTGAGTATGCCAATCCCTAGGATTACTTTCTAAATACTTCTTAATTACTTCCAATAGATTTTTATTAGTAGACTTAACTACTTCATTCCCCTATGGATAGTAATTAGAAGAATATTTTAACACAATTTTATGCTCATATGCTCATTGAATAAATTCGGCAGAAGAGAAAGCACGACCATTGTCACATACCAAGGAAAACAATACTCCAAACTTTGTAATGATGCATTCGTTAAGGAATTTGATGAAAAATTTAGTGGTGTTGTTCTGACAAGTCTGAGCTTTAGTCCAAAATGTACAGTAATTGGTTGCTATCAAAATAAATTTGTGACCTGCAGAAGAATTAGGGTTAATTACCATGACAAAGTCTAATGCCCATTGGGGAAATGGTCTTACCTCATATACCGGTTGTAAGGGAATTGCTGGATTCAGTTCTCTACATGCATAAGTCTGACATGTATGACATGTCCTCACATGTTGGTGAGCATTGTGGAACACATGGGTCCAGTAATGACCAGATCTTACAATTTGGTGCACCATGGAATCAATGGAACCATGTCTGGTACCATGTTTGCCATGAAATTCCGCTATGGCTTGTTTCACTTGCTACTGATCAAGGCAATGTAGATAGATGTCCTCAAAGTTTCTTCGGTACAGAGTTCCCCCTTTGATCATGTAGTGGGAACTCTTCAGCCTGAGTGCTCTCCTCTAAGTGGCATTCATTCCATCTGGACATTTGTTATTTAGTAATAGAAAGATCAAATCAGCATACCAAGGATCACTTGTAAATGATTGTATCATATATTGTTGATAGTTAATCTTAGTATCAACGTCTGCCATAGCCTTGGATAAACATTGTCCTTGTACTAGCTTCATCAGATGGATTTCAAGGTAAAATTCTTGTAAGATTTCCATCCACTTTCCTCGTTTCCCCCCAGTTCACTCTACATAAGAAGGGACTTTACAGCAGGGTCAAGAATTATGACAATAATTTTACTATAGAGGATATAGTGTCAGAACTTCTT
This sequence comes from Sequoia sempervirens, assembly GCA_007258455.2. Lineage (NCBI taxonomy): Eukaryota > Viridiplantae > Streptophyta > Pinopsida > Cupressales > Cupressaceae > Sequoia > Sequoia sempervirens. Next base: position 51,587,663 of record VDFB02058242.1, read on the forward strand.
GATAGCTCACACTAGTGAAAAAGCCTATTTCTCCAAAGGCAGGTATCTAACTTCAACATTCTTGAATGGAGAACTCATAAAAGCAATCGGCATTTCATCTCCTTCACCTTTTCACTGTGTCAAAACAACACAAGAATGGTCAAATGCAAAAGAATATATATAAAAAGGCTTCAGATAGTCAAGGCTAGTTAAAATCAGTGCCTCTGAAATAGACTATTTAATCTGTGAGAATGTAGATTTAGCCTCATTGCTCCACTCGATCTTACCATCCTTCTTCATCATTTCGTTGAGGGGTTTGATGATCTTTGCAAACCCAATTATGAATTTCCACACAAATTTTATCTTCCCAAAAAGGGACCTCATCTCCTTTTTGCTACCGAGAATGGTCAACTTCAGAATGGATTCCACTTTGTCTGGGTCAATTAAAATTCCCTTCTCTGATATTATGTAGCCTAGTAATTTTCCTTTTGAAACTCCAAACACACACTTTTTCAGATTGAGGGAGACACCATAACTTATGCACTTTTGAAGGACTTTTGAAAAATCCACAGCATGGTCTTCTCTATTTTTGGAAAATACTATCAAATCATCCATATAGATGATAATATACTTACCTACCAAATCGTTGAATGCCACATTCATCGATCACTGAAAGATGGCTCCAGTGTTGATGAGACCAAATGGAATCCTCCAATAAGAAAATTTCTCCCACTTGGTAGTGAAGGCGGTCTTCATCCTATCCTCATAGTTAACCATTACCTGATTGTATCTTGAATATCAATCCAAGGACGACATCATTTGTGAACCATTTACTATTTGCAACACCTCATCTAGGGAAGGAAGAGGATAATTGTCTTTCTCTGATGCTTTGTTAAGGTTTCTAAATTCAATGCATAACTTTATCTCTCCACTCTTTTTTACGAATAGGGACTAGGTTGGCGACCAAAGTCGAATGTCTTACTAGAAATATTATCCTTGTTGACAACAACTTCTGCACTTCCTTCTGATTTAAGGGCTCAATCAAGGCATTCACTAGGCATTTCTTTTGGTGGAAAGGTTTTGCTTTAGGTTTCAAGGGGATAGTATGAGTTATTACCAAAGTATCAAAGGTTTTCAAGTCTTCGTACCCCCAGGCGATTGGTACTATATCTGCTTTCAATGCTGTCAAGTTTTTATCCCAAATGTGTTTGGGACAGGTTTTTCCAATAAATACATTCTTCTCAGGGCTTGAATTTTCCAAGTTAATTGACTCGTACTTTCCTCCATCACTTTTTGTATGTAACCTTTCATGAGCTTGATGATAAAAATCAAAGATTCTTTCTAGTGCCACCATTCCCTTAGGAATATTGTTGGTCTTCAGGTTAATTATCCCTTCTAGATCATAATTTTCAGGATCCCAGTCTCCTTGATCTCTGTCTGATTCATATATAATCTATCCTTCAAAGACATCTGAACTTTCAAAGAAGGAAAGTATATGTTGGTCATCATCAAAGACCTAAAATTTTTGAACGTTATCTAGAATGGCTAGGATTGAGACTAACTCTACTGAAGAATCTTTTCACTTGCATAGGTTCCAAGGTACTAGCAACAACAAGTGCATCTGTAATCTAGTTGTCCTCTCTGGGAATCAATTTGATCCTAAAGGCATCAAAGTCCTCTATCAAATTCCATATCTTGTTCCTATATGCAGCCAACCTCTTGTTATGGCATGTGTATTGACTACGAACCTATTTGAAAATGACCTTAAATCTCCCATGGTTGTCAGACTTGTAACCATTTTTTGATTCATAAATGTAATAGTCCTCTAGCTAGTGCTTTGTATTATGCCACATTGTTAGTACAACCAAACTGCAACTTGTAAGAAACAAAATATTTTTTCCCTTTCAGATTTGTTAGCTCAATTCCAGCTCCACTCCCTATTTTAGACTTAGAACCATCAAATTTGAGGACCCATAATTGATCTTGGGCTTGTGTTTCTTTCCTAGGATGAGCCAGGGGTAATTGTTCACAAGAAATAGGTGGCAGCTTGGACTGGTTTAAGACTTTTAGACACAGGGAATGATGTGAATAATGGTCATCAAAAACTTCTCTCAGATTTAGAACCTGGGCAGAAACTTCTTCCTGGACCTGATCTTGATCAATGGTTTTACAGTCGGTCATTGTTTTCAACAAGCCTTTGGGATTGGAAGGTTGGTAGGGGTGGGTGTATCAGACAACTCCTAAAATTCTACAACCTCATTTCCCAAGGTAGAACATGAAATCTGAGTCTGTCTGATTGGGGGAAGGACTTCTTCCTATGTACTATTGGTTCGTGTCAAAATAGTGGCATCTCTAGCCTCAAATGAAAACTGATTCAAGGGTGTTTTAGGGTGGCATTCATAGGTTTCCACTAACTAATAGACATGGTTTAGAATGTCTACACAAGGTTGACATGTCAGTTTAGAATGACTCTGGTAATGAATTTTGTACCAGTTAGGCAGTAGTAAACTCCATAGATCAACCTCCTCTCCCAAAACCAACCTATCTTGTTTCAACTTTGTAATTAAAACCTACTGGTTGATAGTGGTCATGGGGTCACTATGCTCTAAAGGTTGCAGGTTATCAGGATTAAACATTGAAAAGGTCATGATTTCTTCTCTCCTATATACTCCTATCTCAGTTTCAAAATAGGCTACCTGTTAGGACAGCCATACTCAGTGATCATATGTTTGAGATGAGGCTCGCTATCAATCCTAATTTGTGTTTCTACCCCTTTCCATGGCAGCCACATGTGTGAAAATTCCAAAGATAGGTAACCCCTGATGCTTTTCATCAAATCCTAGCTTAAAAGCATGTCGTATGTCTTGCGGATATCAACTACCTAGATATCCATATAAGTTTGGATCCACGGGTCTAATCCAACTTGCACATGAATGTTTTTTAGTTCCACTACCACATTAACCTCATTTTTGTCTAACTATATTACCTTCTTGTGAGTTTGAACAAGATTTAAGCCTAACTTTTTACAAATGGAAAAGGGCATGATATTACTTGAGGCTCTGGAATCCAAGAGGTAGTTATGCAAATTCTTTCTGAATATTCTTAGGCTTAGAAGGAATGGTGGAGTCCCTATCTTAACTCTGTATAGGACTACATTCATATCAGTAGTTGGAGTTTCCTTATTCTTTCCTTTTGACCTATCTACCTCTTCCAAAGCTCTCAGCACAATGTCGTGTTGGGTAGGGTAGGTAGGGCACCACTTTAGAATGTCAAAGAATGAAAACGAGGTCTTTTGTTTCTTCATTTTTGAAATAAAATCAAATTCCATGTCATTTTTCATCTAATATTTAGGAAAAAAATATGAGTTACCTTTATTTTGAAATTCAGGTTGGCCTTTTGGTGGAGGCAGGTTTTTGTCAGCATTCTAGTTGGGTGGAACTATAGTGTTCGGAGGAGTAGATGTGGTGAATGGACCTTTACTTTGATTCCTCAGGAAATGACCCCCTTTGGATTGGAAGGCTTGAGCATCATATACATCTTCCTCTGGATCATTTTCCTCTTATCTAGGAAAAGGAGATCCTTCATCAAAGAGTTCATGAGCCATGGCTGTATTTGTGGATCCACCATTCTTGTTGGGATCACCTTGTAGTGGAGCATTAACTTGTGCAATCTTAACCATTTTCTCCATCTCAGGATAGTTAACCTCAAAATGTGCTATAGTGTCATGCAGCCTACAATTGGTCATGAAATTGAGATTTGTAACATTTGCAATGTGTGGTTTATCCTCACTAGTTTGATAGTTATGGGGAACTCCCCCATTGTTTGGTCCAGTGTTCCATTTCCTGTTGTTATTAGATCTCTGGTAATTTTGATTGGGTGAATTCCGGTTTTGGAAATTTCTTTGGTTTTGATTGGCATTCTAATTGGAATAACTACCCTAATTTTGTTAATTCTAATTTTGATTCTAATTTTAAGGGGGGTTGTATTTGAGTTGTTCCATCTCATTAGTCACTTGAGATAATGTTTTCTTCAGAATTTCCAATTCTATTATCAGATGAGTGGTATGTTCACTTTTTGTAGTGGTTGCAATTGACGTATGCATCACAGGGTTAGACCCTCCAATGTGGTTATGGGAATTTTGAGCTTGCTACTAAGAGTCGGGAGTTTGACCACTAAAGAATAATTATTGAGATAGAGCTTGTAGCTCCGTTAAAAGGCCATATGTAGAGTGATACATCCCCGATACTATATTAAACATTGGGGTAGGATTAGGTATCCGAGGATATCTTAGAGGAGAGAAAACCCCTCCTAAACCTCCTGATTGCGAACTAATCTATTGTTGTAGTTTAATAGTCAAGTGGTAAACTTTGGAAAGAGAATCCATGTCATTTGTGAGGTATGTTCTCTACAAAAATAGGACAATCAAGGGATCTATGGCCTTCAAGTAAGCTTGGATAGCAATATTTTCAGCCACCAAGTACGGGTCTTGTAACCTCCTTATCATCCTCTGAAATCTAGTATTAAACAGGGGTAATGGTTCGTGTGGCTCTTTCCTGATAGTGGAAAATTGATGATATAAGATTGTAGGATTGACATAAACCAATAATTGGTTTATGAATGCGTCTTCCAAGTTTGTCCAGCTCAAGATCGATTCGGTGGGCAGATTTAGATACCAATTGTAGGCCATATCTCTCAACGAGTAGGGAAACAATCTACATGCAACATCATGGTGAGAAATTTGAGCCCGAGTATAGGCATCTTTGAATGCTTGTATGTGCTCTTCAGTACTTTGTGACTCTCCATGAGTGTACCTAGGGAATAATTTCTCTAGATTCTTAGGCATTTTGTGTATGCCACTAGGAATAACTCCCAGTGGAAAAGGATTGTTGGGAAAGAATGCCATAGGTGGTGGTGGTGGATTTGGTTGTTCCAGTTGTGGTATGAGTGGAAACTTAGGTGGAGTAAGTGGCAATGTTAGTGGTGGTGGGATTAAAACCCTACGAGCTCTGGGCCTAACAGGGGTTTGGAGTTCAACTAATGGTTCTGGATTTGTAGTAGATCTGAGAACTCTTTCAAACCTTTCTAGTGAAAAGGACCCAATTTGAGCCAATTTGTTCCTCTAGGCCCTCCTAGCACCGGTTTTGTTGATGATAAAAAATAACACAATGTTAAAATAGAATATTGCTACTCTAATCCTGAAAAAGACAAATAATATAGATTACCCATCTTCCAAGGTCTCGATAGTTGGTTCTCAACTGTGTTGATGTTGTTCAGTGGCCTATGCAACTGTAATGTTCAAGGGGCCTATTAGTAAAGGGTTCCAAACTGCATAATACAAATTAATCTAACATTTGGGGGGTATAAATAAACATCAAAAGATAGAACAGAGCTCATGACAACAAAGCATAAATGCATAATTCCTTTAATTTAGACATATAAACTTCATAATGAGCATTTATTTTAAACAACTAAAACCATAAAATGACACAATCCATAGAGTAATCTATACCATTTCATTCATTCATAGTGAAAATTCAACACGTACAACCATTCATCATCACTTTTGTTTTTAAACTTCATTTTCAAACAAGAACATATCACCAGCCCATTACTAAAATTCATAGATCAATAAACACAAAGAGATCGCATTCATAGATAACTCAATGAAATAGTCTCAGATTCATAATCTTCTATTAAATTTCATTAAATAAGGGAAATTTATGCACAATGAAACTCACTAGCATACAAATGACTATTGTTCATCAACATTACCATTAAACTAACCAATTTCTGAACATAACATAAACTGTATTAAAAATTGTAAAAATGTTTGAGTATCTCTACATAAAACTGTTAAAAAACTTCAAAAGCTATAGAGACTATCCTAGATATCTCTTTAGGAAACTAATCTTCACTTCAATTAGCCGACCTTTACAATATGGAGAGAATTTCTACATATAGGTAATTTAGCACTAATTCCTCTCATCAAAAATTGAGATCCACAAATCAAGGAGCAACTGGGGTTGAATGAGGCAACTTAATATCATGATCTTTAGTTAACCAATGATAACTCTTTATCAAAATCTTCCTGCAAAGGGAGAAGGTTGAATTTCTAGGGATCCTCAGTTGAACTTGTGTCATGTCCCTATAAAGTAGGAGAGAGCCACCCATCTGGTCGTACAATTTGATGCTTCATCCAATATTGAATATTCCATAGCCACTTCATTCCCCTATCTTTTGTTCAAGTATCTATTCATCATAACTATCCAATACTTGTTGAAGCACATCTACATCTGACCCATCTACCCAATTGTCTTCAAATTTTATTCTTTTCAACTCACTAGAGGTGAAATTTTGCATATCCTACAACTTAGCAAGCTCCTTTCAAGCAATCTTTACTACCTCTTTTATATCCATGGATTTCAATTAGAAAATTATCACCATCATCTCCCTTCTGTACTGCGTCTTGGAATCTATTATTCCATTTGTTCCTAAGCTCATCAAGAGGGAAACCGTCCTTTACAGAGACATCTTCATTCAAAATCATGGCTATAATTGCTTCTAATTCCATAATTTGATCTACTAAATCCTTACCAGCCTATTGCACTTCATTCCTACGTGCAAAAAAGAATGAAGACCAAAATTTGATAATGTTGATAGTTTTATCAATAAAATCCATATTACCTTCTTCAATGATAGATTGCTCTAATAATGTTTCTTGATGTAGCTTATTGATTTCTTTCAATTTCCTCATATATTCTTTGTACTCTTCCTCCTGCTTCCAAAGGGTGTCAGCATATGCACTCATGTCATTGATTGATTCCCATGCACCTTTATGAGCCTTATGACTTTCAACAAGCAATTCCTCTACTTCTTGATTCAACCGATCAATCCATCTATCCAACATCCCTGTATCCAACATCCCTACTTTGCTTCTCATTTTCATGAGGTCATCAACCTCTTTCTTACTTAACAAAATTGGTGTCTTAGGAGCAGCAGATTGTAAAGAAACAAGCAAAGATAATTCCTTTAGGAACCTATACAATTGATCCAATTGATCTTTGAGCTCATCCTTCCTTTTCTTATCTTTTATCATCCTTGATTTAGTAGAATATGCTACAATATCAATAAGATCCATTTGTTGGTTCCTTGTAGGCCTGCCCAAGTTCACAGTTCCTAGTTGATAGTCACTCAACTACATTTATTGTTTATCTTTGTCAACCATGGGAATGGAACATTCAACTACTATTTCTCCAACATCTGTCAATTTGGTGGAATGAAGGACTCGAGCCTTTTTCTTGGGCCTCCCTTTCTCAATTTCCTTCATCATATCATCCTAGTTTAGGGGCTAAAGCTGGACTATCTATTTCCTCTCCAAGTTGAGCTTTAACCATGTTGGGGTAGCAGGAGTAATCACTTTTGGTGAAGAATAAGTGATAGAAGAGAGGGGTTGCAAAAGTGTTACCTTAGGTTGGGAACCAACCTTTTGTTGCTGCTCCTTTTCTGTCATCTCGTTAGCAAGCCTATTAGCTTAAACTTTCTCCTTTTCTTCTTCCAATCTCTTCTCTTCCAACATATCATTTCTTTGTTTTTCTAGTTCCTTAATCTTCTCCCACATTTTGGCTACTTCTTGTTCATGTTTGGCTTGTTCTTCTGCCTCTCTTCTCTTTAGTAAGAGCTCTTCTTCTTCTTTCTTTTGTTGGGCCTCCTCTACAGCTTTGTTTTTGGCCTCAAGATCTTCCTTTTCTCTTCTCTTTCGAGCCTTCTCCTCTTCAATATCATGAATCTTCTGTAGGAGAGCCAACTTCTCCCTCTCTACATTAGCTTTCCATTCAGTCTCCTTTTGCTACTGCAGAAGGTCCTCCTTCTCCTTATGTTTCCTTGCTATCTCCTTAGTTTTGGCTCTAGCTTCCAGCTCTTGCTTTTTTGTAAGTGCATCAACTTGTTCCTAGGCATCAACCTCCTTCTTTTCATCTTAAAAGAGTTTCCATTGGTCCTCTAGGGTTAGGATATGCTCAATCTCAAGATCTTCAATATCCTTAGTAGGTGCAGTTACAAGAGGCTCATTATTTGATTGTGTGGCTTCTAAATTAGTTTCTATGTTGTAAATCTCAACCTCCTTTTTCTTAAGAGTCTCAGCTTGCTCATAGAGGCTTCCTATAGGTACTTCTTTAGTAGATTCTTCTAGGAGAGAAAGTTGAGATGAGGTTCCTTCTCCAACTATTGTAGTCTCCATATCTTGTTACTCACGGGTATCTTGAGTAGGTACTCCTAGATCAACATCCCTTCCAGAGCTAGGAGGATAACATTCCAGTTGTTCCTTAGGGGTTGTCCTCCTCTTGGTTCTCCTATAACCTTGAGTAACCCCTACCTTTCTCTTCTTAGAATATTGAGCTTCTGGCTCCTTTATTCTCATTATCACCCATTAGATACTCCTATCCATCACTGCACTCAAAATTTGTTTAATATCAATAAACTCCTCTTCATCCCAATTTATTGGGTCCAAGTTCTTGGTACCTACATTCTTTGCTTCATAACCGGGGTCCAAAACTACACCATCATCTGATAGTGTTTTAGGAATGTCTTCCTTTACCCCATATTCAACCATTAGCTAGATGGTGAGCCTTTCATAGTTCTTTTTCCTTACATCATACTCATCCCGCAAATCTATCTAGAAATCTTCTAATAAGTTATATTTTTTTATCAAAAATGGTGGGGGCTAAACCATTCATCTTATGCTCTGGGTCAAAGTGTTTATGAGTTGTGTACAATCCAAATTTCAAATATTTTAATTCTTCACATACTGCCTTTGCATCCAAATTTTGAACACAACAATACTCTCTGAACTTCATGGGAAATTTGTGGCATCCCAGCTTATGTTTATTAGCAAACTTTGTATTGACTACCATAGCTTGATATACAAACTCCATAGGAACAATCCTATCATTGCAACATTTTGGTAGTCGATGAGGATTTCCATCAAAACCTTCCAACCTAAAGTAAGAGAACTTTGGGTACTGGATATACCAATGTCCCCATTCAACAATGAAGGCCATAGCCTCCCTACTCATCCTTTATCCAACATATCCTATCAACTGGTTAATAATTAAATAAAGGAATACATCATTAACCCTCCTATAAAGTAGCTTTGACATTTGTAGGGTCAATTGATCATAGTGCACCCATGCCTTCTTTTTTCCAGGAGCTTCCCCTAATATGCCTACTACATTCAATCCAGGGAATATGCCCATCTATGTAGCTGAATATACAACATAGGAGGTCATGAAGAAATTCTTTTTTTGCCTCACCTTGAGCATATGATTGTACATGTTATTTGACAAGATAATTCCCCAATCAAACTGTTGTCTACCATCAAAAATTGTTTCAATGAATGGATACATCCATTCCTTAAAATGTGTAGAGTCTTTCTTTCCAAACACCCTGGAAAACATCATGATTAGGTCATCAATTTCCTTTTTAAATTCTCCCCTTCTAGGTTGTTTAGGAACCTTACTCAAGGAATTATTTTCATTTTTCAACCACTTCTTGTTCATGTGGGACCTATTATTTTCCTTGTCCCTATTGAATAATTGCAATGCCTCTGCTTCATTCAATTGCTTTGGGTTCTTATGGGTAGGTGCATTGAACAAGAACCTCATCATTTGTGGAGATAGATCAATGATCACATTCCCCTAGAGGTCTACACACTACCTTGATGTAGGATTGTAAGCCCCTGCTGCTATGAGTATAAGATCCGTGCACTTAACTGATAGAGTGAAGAGAGTGACATGTGCTAGTCCATATTGGGCTATTCTTTCAGCCCTCCTAATCACTTCCTTTGAGAAAGTGTCTATAATCAGCTCATAATAGTTGAATGGCCCCATATTACTATCTATAATGTCAACCAATTTTGAATCCAATTTTTTGGCTATAAGAGTGGCATCATGATGTTTATATCTCAAAGTATAAGGCAATTGCTCCACCTTTATCTTCTTTTGCTTCACTTCCTTTGAGATTTTTGTAGCTTTCCCTTCCTTTTGTAAAAAACCTCTTCAGATGCTCTTGACATCATTTACTCTTGCAAGACAACCCTGAATTATATCAATAGAAGGCATGGGAATAATCATTAAAAGTGTTACCTTTCATACTTCTCTATCCTTCCCTAGGCAGCCCTTCATACTTAGTAAAATTTTAAACCTTCTGGGAGTGGGACCAGGAGAAAATCAAAATCCAAAGAGCTGAAACAAATAACACAATTAGAACCAGAACCAAAACCGGATCAGAAACTGGAACCTTGAAAAGTTTTGATATTTTGTATCATTCAGTGATCTAGTTTTGCCAAGGTTGGAGAGATCGGAATTGAAATTAGAACCTACTAGGGGCGGGATCATTTCCAAAATTGGACTCCATATCCGCTATAGATTACCAAAGCCAAGTGGATTTTCCCCACATGCTCACATCAGTTTGGACCCAGGTTAAAAGAAAGTGCGGGGAGGCAGAATTTAAGCTCGACTTTGCCCGAACAAATGGGATCGGGATTGGGTGAGCTAGGGTATTTATGGAAAAGTGGTGACATACAACCCCTAGTTTGTACAACCCATCAACCTAAATGAAAACTAGGGCATCAAAACTACACAATCAAATTTGCAAGATTGACAAAGATGTAAGATCAAAAGGGTCTAGATAAAGATTTAAAACAACTTCAAGCATTTAGAACCCTTCAAAACAAAGCCCTAATTGAAACTAGGGCATGGTGGAACAAAACTTCCACCAAGAAAAGAGAAAATGATAGTAGACCAATGAAAATGAATGAGGGGGAGCAAAAGACAAATGGAAAAGTAGAAGAAAAACCAAAACAAAACCAAAAACACAAACCTAACACAAACAGACATAATCGAAGATCCACTGGAAAAGTCCTATGAATGCATGAAGAACAGACCAAACAAAAAAAAGGGAAAACACAAAAGGGAATAGGAGAAACACTGTCAACCTCAAAACACAACTAGAAGGTGTTGAAAAATGACAAGAATCCACTCACAAAGCTCTTGCTAGTGACAAAATCATGCTCCTCTTCAAGTTGCTTCTACTCTAGTTCGTTAATATGCTTTAGATAATTGTAATGAGCCAAATAACCTTGATTAAGGTATAAAAAACCATTTTGCACATGTGAGGAGGCTATAATTAATGTGGTTGGTCAGGTATAGAATCAGAGCGAAGGCGAGTACACAACCACTATGCACATCAGAGGTAAAGGAGTGGAAGAGAAGTCGAGATAGAACCAAGAACTTTACCAAAGTTCCATGTTCCATTCTGGATTCGGCTTTGGTCCCACAATAGGGAAAAGACAACAAAGGAATGGGGGCGGGATCAGAACCAAATTTAGATCTAGAACTTTGCTAAGTTCTAGGTTCGAATCCCAATCCAGTTGTGCTCCTGAAAAAGGGAAAGAATGTTGACACAAGGAAAAAAAAAGAATAAAGGACACCATACAAGAACAAAACACAAGGCACACCAATGGGAGTGGGATCAGAGCCAAACCTAGACTTGGAACTTTTGCAAAGTTCTAGGTTTGGGTTATGTTCTGATTTTGCTTCCGTCAAAAGGAAAAGAAACAAAAAGAGGAAGAAAACTAAAGAAAACCCAAGGGAGAAAACAAAACAAAGGGCCTGAGACAAGAAAGACAACAAAGAAGCCAACAAGGAAAGAAATAGAGTTGGGACTAGAACAAAAACTAGACTAGGAACCTTGTCAAATTTCTAAGTCTAGTTTTGGCCTGTGTCCCGAGCCCGTAAAAACAAAAGAAACAAATACTTAGGAGGAAAAAGAGAAACTCCTAAGACCCAAACAAAAACACCAAGGACAAACAAACAAAAGGGTGACCTATTTTGACCCAAAATTAAAATGGGGTGGTTATGCAAGGCATAACACATGGGTCTCCATAATATTTTTAATGTATTAAAGTAACTCTAAATATCTATGATAAAAAAATAGGTGAATTTCTTAAACCATCAAGGAGAGGAGCTACTTGAGAGTGTTTTTTTTCTTCAGTTAATAACTCTTCAAACTCTCCAAGTCTTACTTCCAAAGAGTGAATCTTATCAGTAGGAACCATAAGAGTAGATTCTTCAGATATGGGAGAGGAAAGTTAGAAGGAGAGGTTGGTGGGGTATATGTTTCAACTTTAACACAAGGAGGGGAGAATTTGATAGAGAGTTTTGTGGAAAATTCCTCAAACTTAGGACTATGATGGGGAAGACTCAACTATCTTCTAGACCCCATATCAAGATACCGATAACTCCTGACTACATTCTTAGAGGTATTCGATTGGGTTGAGAAGCTCATAAAAAAATTCACAACGCTCTATCCAATACATGTCCTAACAAGAGAGGGAATTTTTTGATAAAAATACAAAGGGAAAAATAGGTTCATGTTGGGTTCACTAAAATGTATAGGAGGAGATTTTATACTCTTAAGTCTCTAGGAAAAAAAGAGTCTACAAGAAGAAAATTGTCCTCAACTACCTCAAAGGAAATGCTTAGGTGACAAAGACAAAAAGATAAGGATTTTTACTATTATTTATGTTTTAAGATAGATTTTAGGAAAAGGACTTCATGGATTGAAAGAGTAGACTTTTGAGGTCTTGAGAGAAATTTGGCTAGCTCTCAGCCAAGGATGACAGTGTAGTGTGCAGATGCTCCTATGGTATGTTGTGGTCTTATATGGTTTGAGAGTAGAACTTGTAGATAGAAATATAATGAATCTACTATCTATCTGGGAACTGAAATCTAAATGTTTTACTAAACTAACAAAATGCTAAAATAACAAAAATAGCAACAAGAGAAAAAGTAACATGCAAGAATTTAAAATAATCAAAATAAAATGACAGAGAAGAGAGGAACAAACTCACAAGAGGTCCAATGCTATGCAGCCTCCCACAACATTTCTAATGAACAATGTTACCACAAGGAAACAATGAAAAATGTTGTGGCTGTTTTGAGGTTTACCTTAGTCAAGCCCCCATATTGGTGTTTCCACCTCCATGAACAACCAAATAGAAAAATAAAAATGAAAGTATCCAATATACAAGATAGATTAATAAGATAAAGAAAATATATCAATATGCTACTAAAACAAATATGATAATGCAAGAGAAAGAGAGTGTTTAACCTCCCTTTAAAAATCCTATGATGTTGAAGGAGAATACAAAAGTCTAGACAATGTGAGAGAGTTGAGATGTTGATGTAGAACCTAAGAACTTGCAAGAAAGCTTGAGAAAATGGTGTAGATATGATGTAGAATGAGAAAGTGAGAGGTTGAGAGTGAAAGAATGCAAGAATGAGTTGCAAGAATGAAAGATTGGAAGGAAGAAAGGAAGAAATGCATGCAAGAAGCTATTTTCAGATGTGTCTATAACCACAAAGGTGTTACACTTTATGGGAAGGCAGAAGAGTAATTTCCCAATGACCATAGTGTTAGGAATATTTTCAATACATTTTCATAGCATATGGATGTTTATGTGTTGCGCTAGTGTATGTGACAAAAATTCACTTGAATATAAAAAACAAAGGGTTTAAGGATGGGATTAAAGTTAAGGAAAAGGGGAATTTTCATTATTTTATTTATTAAGCTAAAGGGGAGGTTATGTAGTCTAAAATTTCCTAGGGTGCAATTTTAGGATACTACATCTATATATTAAAATTATTTATGGGCATTGTAAAATTTAGTCTAGTAGTGCTAAATAAAGTCATTAATGGAGATCCAGGTTTTCCAAGAGGGTAAGTAGGAGCCACAAAAAGAAATGGTTGGATTTTTAGATAGTCAAGGGTCAAAGGAAACTCATACCATATGTCAAGGATCAAAATTCTAGATTAAGGAATCATGAAATATCCTAAAGTCATGGTAGAAGAAAGGAAGAAAGGAGGAAGTCAGATAAGGAAATTTTAACAAAGGAAAAACTTACAGGATGTCGAGATTAAGATTTGGGAAGAGACTTAACTTGGTACTAACTTAAGGGGAGGTTGAAAGTTTGAATATAAAGTAATTCATTGTGTAATTAGTGGAGTTTTGGGCTCTCAAGGATGGAGGGGAAGAGGCATATAGATAAGGGATGCCCAAAATCTTGACTCCAAAAAACATAAATTTTTGAGATGCAATGAATTAAACTTTGGGGGATGGGGTTGTGGTGAAATAAGTACCCAAAGGGATGGAAGGATGAAGAATTATAAAAATATGATAGACAAATGATGCTAGTGTTAGAATATTTCATCATTAGATAGTTTAGTTAGATTAAATAATAATAAATAAATATTAGGTTAGTTATTCGTTAGTGAATAAATAATTGTTAGTTGTTAGTTTTTCACATAAGGAAGTTTGGGTAGCTAGCATGAGAAAATTAAAGGATTTACAAGGCCAATTATTTTGCAATGTAAATTATCTTGAAGAATTTAATCAAATTATATTTTATCTTTTACTATGAAAATATGGTTTGAATTAGTTTTTTGTGTGTGCACTCTACCATTTTCAATATGGTATCAAAGTGATTTTAATTTAATCTTGGAGAATATTAGGAGTGAAAATGGTTGAAGATCTTAGTATAAGGATTTGATTTTCTTCATCATCTTGAGAGGATTGGAGAAGATGAGAAGAAAATATTAGTAGTGCCAACAACATATTCATAAATTTATGGTGGAAAATTGGTATATATTTTTGTACTGTTGGTAGTAAGGAGAAGAAAATGAAATAAAACTTAATAGTTCCATATTCTAATTCAAGTGCAAGAGGTTTTCTAGATATTCAATTCTTGTAGACATTCATATAAAATTTACTGCTATTTTTTTGGTCAAAAATTAATTCTTATCACAAATGATTGATTTTTTTTACTTTGCATTGGGTGTTATTATAACCATCTAATAACTATAGGCATCCATTTTTAACAATTATGAATTTGAGATTAAAAATATTTCATTCTATGTTGTTTACACTATGAAAGAGACCATGAATGCAAACATGTTGCATGCTTTCTCATGAAATATCCTATAAGAAGGTGAAATCAATGATATATTGAAGGGTGCATACAACATTGTTGGTTTATCCCAAGTGAATGGAATAAGCTATGAAATTATTAATTTTATGGAGGTTTTATTAAAAATATGATATCATTAGGTATACAATGTGTTGGAACTATTAGTGGCTCTTTGTGGGACATCATTTATATACACACTTATCGATGCCTTGATTAAGGGTGAATTATATTATGAAAAATTTATACATAATCACCTAGCCTCAAGTGGTTATCCCAAAAATATCAATGGATATATCTGAATACTTAAAAGGTTTCCTATTTCTCCTAAATCTTAATAATGAGTTGTTGTGTCATAGAAATTTCACAAATAAGGAGCACTTCAGTAGACTTGAAAATTTGATCTTGGTTAGGTTTGAACATGATACTATTTTGATTCCATGAGAAATGGCATGGTTTAGATATTATCCTAATAATAACTTTAGTGTGGTATTATGTCCATATAATATTGTACTTTCTAAAGAAGACTATATTTGGTTGAAATCTTTGAATAATATTGAGAAAGTAAAAAAATCACTACACTTGATAATCACTTTGATATCACTCATGATTACATGCTCAAGTACATCATTCCATAATTATAATATGAAAGTGTACATGAATTGGTTAAGAAACCAATTCTAGATCCATATGGATTGAATGTGTAAAACCATACAATGCAAAGATGTTTTGATTAGGTGTTGGAGGCAACAAAGGATTGAAGTATTTTATCATCTCAAGATAGCTTCTCACTTAGAGATGATTCATTACATGAGAAGCACCATTTCTATCTATGTCCCTTCATGGAGTAGGGGGGCTTGGAATTTAATGGAAGAGCTTGAGGGTGTAGTTAATGTATCTACATTGGTTGAGGTTCTTTTATATATCAAAGGAGGGATTGGTTCCCATAGCACTAGAGGGGATATTTTGACACACTTGGAGGAGATGTGGACTCT
Source organism: Sequoia sempervirens (assembly GCA_007258455.2). Classification (NCBI taxonomy): domain Eukaryota; kingdom Viridiplantae; phylum Streptophyta; class Pinopsida; order Cupressales; family Cupressaceae; genus Sequoia; species Sequoia sempervirens. The sequence continues at coordinate 51,603,656 of VDFB02058242.1, forward strand.
TGAAGGATAGCTTTTCTCTCATATGCAACATCGGAGGAGGTATTTTGACACATTTAGAGGAGATGCAAACTTTTATAGGAATTTTTTTCTCTCATTGTGCATGGAGGATGGAGACATTTTATGTTCTCTTATGTTATACAATTATTTTATGAGTTTGACACTTAGGAGATCTATTGGTGAAGTCAATTTGGTGTTTCTTAGGTGAGCAAGGAGAATTGGTGAAGAAAATTCATCAAAGTCTCTAATAGGGCTATTTTGTTAAGTCCTTACAATATTCCATCCTTTGTTCATATTGATGTAATAAGGGTGGAATATTAGAATATTACATCATTAGATAGTTTAGTTAGATTAAATAATAAAAAAATATTAGGTTGGTTATTTACTATTGAATAAATAATTTTTAGTTAGTTATTCACCTAAGGGAGTTTGGGTAGTAAGCACATGAAAATGAAAGATATTAAAACTTTAATTGTGTTACAATGTAAATTATCTTGAAGAATTTAATCAAATTATATTTTGTTTTACAATGAAAAATGGTTTGATTTGGTTTTCTGTGTGTGTGTTCTCCCTTTTTAAATAGATAAAATGACATCACTGGGACTACTTACATCAACATGATATCATCATGATATAACAATGGATCAAAATTAGAGTTTCAAGTGGGGCTTAAAATGGTATCGAGTTAAGGAATGATTGAAAGTTTGATTCAAATATAGAATTTCTAATGTTAGGATGACGACATTCAATAAAGGTATCAAGGAATGGAAAAATTTGAAAATTTGACAAAAGGGACTTCAAGGAAAATTAGAATTTTAGGAAGATGGGGTTGGAAGGGATGGGGAAACTATAAAATTCTAGAAGATTTATAGGAATTTTAGAAAAGACTTAAGGGAATATCAAAATTTTTGGGAAAGAAATGAATGAGATGACAAGTTTGGAAAGAAATAAGGGATTAAGAAATTTGACAATCCAAAACACCAAAATATAGGAAAATTTTGACAAGGACTTCACTAGGGTTTTAGACCTTCGAGGTCGAGGGAAAATAGAAAGTAGATAAGAGGAACCTTGAAAAACCAAAAGGCTTATGAACACATAAAACACAAGGGAGGACATTGTAAATAGAATATTCCTAGGATTTTAATGAATATTTTTAGCCTTTAACATAGAGAGAAACCATTTAGTATGTCTCAAATCAATTATCAGTAATGGATAAAAAATAACTAAGACACACCAACAAGGGATTTTAGAAAAAAAGTGACATTATAGATTGAGTCTTGATAGGTAGAATCTATTTGAGTCACTAAAGGACTCAAGCTCCCATGATCACCAATAAAAACCAAAATATTGAAATGATATGCATATTTAATACTATGCAATATACTACAAATATACATAAGAGACCTTACTTATATATGAAATATTGAGAGGTAGGGAAAACTGGGATGATGAAAATTTTCTTAATCCTATTTCATGTGAAAAATATGGGATAATAGAAGATAAGATCATATAAAAACTAATACTTTTAGAAATATTCTTAGCTCACTAAGCAAACTTAACATGTGAATAAAATCTACTAGGTGAACTAGTTAGGTAAAACACCCTATTCACACCAACACCCCCTAAGTACAACCTAGGGAGAAGTAAATAAATACAAATGATGAAAATATATAAATATTGGTCTTGGATACTAGGCCATGTTAGGTACCCATGTACAAATAAAATCTCTCATAAATAGAGAAAAGGAGAAGACCTAGTGGGAAAAACTTATCTCCAAAAGAGATAAAATAGAAGGAAGTGAAAGAAGGAGGACTCAACATGACCCCCTAGGGACTACTTCTATCACCAATATAAAATCAATAACCTGCCATAAGAGGGAAAGAGAGACTATGTAGCCCCCTGTAATGTGTAATCTCTTAGAAAAATTATGAATTCTTGAAGACAAAACATGATCCAATGCCTAAAAACAACATTCCTCCCCTTGGGAAAAAATAAAACCAAATATAGATGTAGAAATGCTTTCCATTTTGGATAGGAATTGGAGGGAAGAAAAATCAAGATGTATGAAGTCTTTGAATTCTACTCAAGTGTTTCCATATAGATACCAAAAGTTTCCACTACCAAGTTAGGTGATCTAGGCCACACTGATGAAGATGAAAATCAAGAATCTAGTACACATGTATGCAACATAGTATCCAAAGATAAATATCATCTTTGAAGATAAATATGCCTCTTCCAAATGCTGCTCAAAATTATCCACACTCATGTCAAACTAAGATTAATGGTCATGTGGAGAATGAACAAGTGGTTTAAGTGTTCCCTAACAATAACTGAAGAAGAATCATCTCCATCGAAGAGAAGATGAATGCAATTAATGGTGTCTCCCAAATCTAAAATGTGAGACTCTAAAAAAATATGTAATGTTTCTAAAGTAGTCATTTAAAGTAGCCATACCTAGAAGACAATATATCTTACTACATTGAATCATAAGAATCCATGAATGTAGCAACAAAAGTATCACCAGAAGCAACAATAGATGGAGGATATGAGATCTCAATGCACATCATTAGACTACATTTTTCATCCCAAAACGATGTTGTTCCCATACAATATTCTTGAGTGTGAATATCAAATGAATCTATTGATGATGGATTAGAAAAAATTGGAAAACTAATGCTAGTGGTAATGAAAATTTATCTCAACTCATGAAGATGATAAATAATTTTTTGGAAGCTTACTAGTGTTGTCATTGATGTCAATCCCTAGAATTGAAGATTTTGGAAGCTGGTGCTATCATCAGTGTTATAATTGATGCCAAATCCTTGTATGTAGATATTGTTGGAGCTTCCTGGTAATGTTGAATGTGATGTAGTTTTATTTCATTAGTGTGGAAAGTGTTGGTTTTTTTGGAGAGTGTTGTAGATGTGCTGGAGAAGTGTTTTTAGTGTTGTTGATACAGTTAGTTCACTTGGTTTCCAAGTGCTTTGTTATACCTTGCATAACCACCCCATTGTGTTTTGGTCAAAATGGGTCCCCCTTTTGTTTCTTTTGTCCTTGGTGTTCTTGTTCGGGTCTTAGGAGTTGTTTATTTTTCTCCTAAGTCTGGGTTTCCTTGTTTTTTAGGTTTAGGTTTTAGGATGATGCTCAAACTTGTTACTTTTGAAAGGTTCAAGTTCCTATTCATGTCTCGATCCTAACCTCATTTTGCCTTGTGTTTTTATTTGTGTGTTGGGTTAAAGTTTCAGATTGGAACCATTACCTTTCACCCTTCAGCGTGTGAGTTTCTATTTTCATCCTGATCCTGACTTCCACCTTTTTCCCTTGTGCGTTTTGCTTGTGTTGGAATCAAACATTAGACCAAAACCATCACCAAGAACTTTTTCAAAGTTCTTGTTCTTGTTTCCATCCCGATCCCGACTTCCAACTCTCTTTGTGTTTTTCAGGATCGGACTTCGGACGGGTCTTGCACTTAGAATTTTCAAAGTTCTTGTTTCATCACTTGACTCAATCCTGATTCTTGATTTTTCATGTTTATTTGTTGGGTTTCAGACCTTGGACCTTCGCTTGAACTTTGCACTTATTGAAATTTCAGTGTCTTCTCATGTCCCGATCCTAGCTCTCACTTACCTTCATTCTTAAAACTAAGAATTAATGACTTCTACCCTGATCCCAAGACCTGAACAACCCACATTTAATGCCTAACAGTTCACACATGTGAATGAGTTTTTATTCCACCGCTCCTCAATTTTCGTCCATTATGCCTTGTACAATTTGACGAAGTGAACCAGAGCAACACCGAGAGTTAGGGTTTGAGGAAGGCACTTCAATTTCACCGTGCTGTCAGAATTCTTGGTTGCATTTGGAGGGATGGGTTTTTTCCCTTCGATTTTCTTGTTCTTATTTTTCTTGTGTTTTCTTTGTTGTTGTTTAATGTTTCATTTGGGTTTCTTTTTTTCTTTCATGTTTTTCTATTCTTTCTTATTTGTTTTTTTTTGTTGTTCTTGTTTCATTTTGTGTTTAGTGTGTTTGGGTTTTTTCCCTTGCACTTTTGTTTTGTTTTCTATTTGTGGGATTTTTTGTCCCTCATGCTCTAGTTTTCTAAGGTTTTTTTGTACCACCAGGTCAAAACTGCATTTGAATTGATGAATTTAAAGTTTCAATCGTTTTAATCAAAATCTTGATTCCAACAAGAATTTGATCCCGAAGGCACAATTTAAGGATATTGTTACATGTATTTTTTTCTTTGTTTATTGTTGTTGTGTTATTCCTGATTCCCGCATGTATTTTAGAATCAGAATCAGAACTGCACTTAGGTTTTTACCATTCTCTAAGCCTAGCTCTTTCACTTTCTTTGATCCCAACTTCCTGATGTTCTATCGGGATCGAGTATCGAATCATCACTATAGAATGTTAAAAGGTTTTTGAAAAAGTACCACTCCATGTTTTGATTACGATCCCTCGCATTACCATTGGGATCACAAATCAGATCGACATCAAACCTTTGACATATTGTTAACTACCATGACCTAGTGTCACCCCAATCTTGACTTCTGACACAACATCGAGATCAGAACTCAGAGTTGACCTATTTCCACTATGCATACTTAAGGTCTAGTCCATAATGAAGTACCGACCTTGACTCACAATATCTTATTGGGATTGGAACTCAGGAAGTTACTTACACTTGTTCATCAATATGAGCTCGGTTCCAAATGACAACCTGATCCTGACTTTCAATTCAACATTAGGATCAAAACTCAGTGAGACTCCTTCATTAATTATGTTTGTTAAGTGTCACTACTTTGTGAAGATCCAATCCCATTTCCCAAGAACATTGCGGGATCGGACCGCGGGATGCGACTAATCTTGTTCATCACTATAGGTATAGGTGCAAAGTCAGAACTCGATCTTGACTTCCAACAGAATTCAATTTTATGCTTTCAAATGGTCAGGTTCTTAGTTTTGTCCCGAACCCGAAGCCTGGAGATGCTAAATTAACTTGTTGAATGGAAGTTTATTTGGAATGAATAATGATATAATATGAATGCTTGTGTTAAACTACTCTTCACATGTATTTTCTTTGCCTAATAATTTTTAGTATTGTAGAGTAATTAACAAATGTCTGACTCAGAGGAGGAAGTGCCTACTAAAGGGACATCAAAGGGAACAAGGGCCAGGAGGTTAAAGCCAGAATAGGTCCCAGTTACAATTAAGTAGAAGTTCCAAGGGACTCTAGTACCATCTAATTTTGGGTCTAAGGTTATGAATATCATTGATATGCTTATGGGGCACATTGATTTGGACCAGTTTCATGAAGATACCTTTTCACAGGATGTTACTCTAAGGGAAAAGAGAATTGTAGAATGTAGATTATCTCATGTATCTAGTTTCCCTATCAATGTGTAATGCCCTGAATTCATCTTAACTGTTGCACAGACATTCAATCCTACTCAAAGGAAATGCATTGATTCATAGGGCAATGTAATAATTGATTTAACTAAGCAAGAATGATTAGAAACATTTTTTACCCTCCTCCTTATCCCAATCTCAAGATTATGACTAAAGTTGAGGCACTTCAACTCTAGGCAAAGGATGTGGAAGGGAACAAAAGACTTATCAACAAATAATGGCTTAGGACAGAAAAATAATCACTGAAGAAAGTACCACTAAATCCTAAGAGGTTTGACTTCTCTGAGGGCATTGGGGACATGATGACATTGTTGGAAAGAGTGTTTGGAAAGGAGAACTCCTGTATATTTGAATATTGGATGTTTCCATTTATCCAATTGATTCTAGAAGGAAAACAATTTTTAGATTGGGGGTAGATTATTTCAGATAAAATTCATGACCAACTACTGAAAGTAAAAAAGACCAAGACATTTTATATGTCTTCATATTTCATATATTGTGTTGAAAGGGTGGGACATTTTCTTAGGTTGAATACTAAAGGGTCTATGGATGATGGTCTAGATCAGAAAAAATTCTAGGAATATTATGACCAATTAGAGCTTAAGAAGGCAGAAAAACACTTCAAAAGAGTCAATGATGCATTTTTGTATGCTATTATTAATCAACTCACAAGTGAAATTGGTTTCAGATTATCACGAGATGCTATGGAATTTATCCAAGAGTGGGGATATTGGTTTATTCAATACCCCAAGTCCATTTATTTCAAATTGTTTGGTTATGATGTTCACCCTTTCAAACTGCCAAGATGATGTGGTGATAGATGAGTCTTGATGGAGTTTGCTCATCAGGTCGTGGACGTAAATGTTAAGTTTTCTGCACAACATAAGACTTGTTGCCATTCTTTCCCAATGCAATTGTGGTTTAATTCTTGTTCTTATTTAGTAGTAGCTAAAACAACAATAGAAGAATTTTAGTCCTTGAATTTTCAGCAACATACATCTAAGAAGTATTTTGATCCAAAGAGAAAAATGTATGGTTTGTATGCTTCACAGTTTCCCCCATCATCGACCACTTCTCAAAGACTTTTGGGCCAACTTGCAAGATTAATTTGAGGTAAGGAAAAGGGGGTATGAGAGAATGACAATTCTCTAGATGAAATATTTTGAGGTCAAATGGATATTCCAAAATGCACTATTGATGATTGGATCATACTTGATCCCTGATATAAAATGGATAAAGTGGCCGCTAAGGATCTAGAGCTCACTAATTGGATGGAAAAAGAGGAAACAAATATCTGTAAAATATCACGAGTAGTGGTGGATTCAAAGAAGAGAGGTTCTAGCAGTGATCCTACTTCCTCTCCTAAAACAAAATAATATAAAAGATTGAAGAAAGGTGTTGCAATAATGGAGGAAACTACGAAAGAGTCTACCTCAGTAGAAGAAGAAATTTCAATATAGCAGATTAATGAAGCTTTGCAAAAACTTGAAGGTACTTATGAGGCAACCACTGCTGGGGTTGTTTCAAGTCTTGGCACCACACCTTTAGCTACTTTATATCTCAAAGAAGAAGTTACTAAAGAAGGTCCTTCTATTGTCCCTCCACAAATTGAGAATACCACTCCTACTGTGCCATCAACTTTAGGAACAACAGTTGTTGAAGAGGAGATCCCTCCTATAATTAATGTAACAGATTCACCTCCTTCCTCAAACTCTGAGAGAACTCCATCTCAGGAAGGAGAAAGGACAGAATGGGAAGAATACTCGGAGAGGGTTGAGAAAGAACCTGGAGAAGAAGAAACTAGATTTGAGCCTTGAAGCTTATATGGTGAGGAATTGGAAATGAATGAAGTTTTGACTGAAAAAGAGAAAAAGGAAATAATGGAAAGTTCCCAAAGATTAGTTGTTGAATATTTAGCTTAAGAAGAAGAAGAACAAAGAAAGAAAATTGAAGAGCTAGCCTGAGAAAATGAAGCTATTGAGGCACAAAGGAAGGACAAAGAAGAAGCCATTGCACTGGAGTTAGAACAAACTTGGAGAAAGTTGTAGAAGAAGAAATTCATGAAAAATAGTTGGAACAAAGGTTGAAAGATGAATATGAGGCTGCATGGAAGGAGGAAATGAAGAAGATAGAAGAGATTAGAGCTCAAAACAAGAAAATAGAGCAAGAAAGGTTGCAGAAGGAACAAGAGGAGCAACAAAAGGCTTATTCTGAGCAAACCATGGAGGTAATTTCTGTTACACCTCTATCATTAACTCCTCCTAGTGTTCAATAGGTAACTACTCAGCTAGCTTCTCCCACTTGGCTCAAGCTAAATCTAGAAAAGAGACAATAAGTGCAAGCTCAACCAATGGCATGGGATGAAATGGTAGTGGAAATATACAAGGTGAAACCAAGGAAGAAGCCTCACGCTGTGCATTCTACAAAGTTGGCCGATGAGGGGGATTTACTAGCAAAAAATGATACACCTATTGTTGACAAGGATCATAGAGAATTGTAAGTTGAAGATTATCAGATAAGCACTATCAATCTAGGAAAATATACAAGAAATCACTAGATAAATTTGATTGATATTATTTCCACCACGACCAAATCAAGGTTAATCAAGGATAAGCAAGCTAAAGATGAGCTTAAGGATCAAGTTGGAAAAATCAAAATATGAAGGAGTTGATTACATCCACTCCTAAGCAGCCAACACCATCAAAGATCCCTATTTTGATGAGTTGTAAGGAGGTGGATGGGCTAAATGAGATGTAAAAGAAGGCCACCTAGTTTGACAATTGGTTCAATGTTTTCAGGTTTGACATGGATGCAAATTTGGATGAAGGTTTTAAACATTATCATGCAGGCCTTGCTTTGGTTAAAACAATAGAATAATTTATACAAAAAATGGTGGGATGAGGAAGAAAATCTCAGGCAATACTTGGGAAAGATGAAGGTGATTGCTAAAAGTTCCAGTGAAGAATTGGTTCAGTCATAGATTTTGGGTGATGAGAGCCCTGAGTATATTTCAAAGGCTATTAATGTGTCTATTTTCAAAACCAAAAATCTCATTGAACAAACAATAATAATGGTCGAGGGAATTCATGAGATATGGGAATAGGTAGACATCTTTGAGGAGATTGTTGCAAAACTCATGGACAAAATTTTTCCTCTAGATCAAAGACTTGAATCATTGGGAGAAATAAAAGATGCTTGGGAGTTGTGACTAGATAAAATAATGAAAGAAGGACACACTATTGAGTCAAAACTCATGGATAGGCTATTGGACATCAGGTGTGACATGCAATGGAAAATTATAGACATCAGTCATCTGAGAGAAATTGTTGTTGTAGTGAAAAAGAGGTTTGAAGATTCAAAGTTTAAAGTTGACTGGGTCGATGGACCTGATGATGATACATTAAAGTAGATTTTCTAGAATTATGATGAGTATCATGGGATTCCTCATGAAGAGGACAAGTAAAGGAGAATATTCTATTTTTTTTCAACTAGTTTCAGGCACCTTTTTGGACAACAACACCTTAAGATTAGTTTTGAGACTGACAGACAACTCCAGATCCATTTTTGATGAGCTAGAGATTGGGCATGTTGATTAGTAGAGGACAGAGTTGGAACTCCTAGTCAGATTTTGATTGAAGTAGCATGTTGTGTACCTTTCAACACTTGTAGTTCTAGCAAAGACAAACACTTAGAGTTAACTAGGAATCCTTATAATTGTGGATCTAGGCCCTGGATTTATGGATCTTGATTTTGATAGGAGAGATTGAGGCTAATTTTGTCTATAATTTAGAATTATCTCCTCATTGTAAAGGTTAGCTAATTGAAGTCAGATTGGCTACCTAGAGAGACTAGATACAGTTTTTAGTTTTTATAGCTTTTTATGCAAGATACTCAAACACTTTTATAGTTTTAATACAAGTAGTTTTATTTTAGAAGTTGTTAAGTTTAAATGATGATGTTGAAAAACAATGGTTATTTGTATGCTAGTGCATGTTGTTGTGCATAATTTTTTCTTATTTGATGGAAATCAATAGAAGTTTTTGAATTCAAACCATTTTTTTAAATTATCTGTGAATGATGTTTCTTGACATTTGTTGAGTTGTTAATTCTAGTAATGAGCTTGTGGTATTTTGTTATTAAAATGTCTTAAAAAAAAGTGATGATGAATGGTAATATGCTCTAAATATGTACTATGAATGGATGCAATGGTATAGATTGTTTCATAAATTATGTTGTTCTATGGAATTAGTTCATTAGGAAAGGTGATAATTATAAGAATTGCATGTATGAATTAAAAGAAATATGTGTTCATGTTTGTTGTCCCAAACCTTGATCAATCTTTTGTAGTTTATTTAAACCCCCCAATGTTAAATTACTCTTTACTATCTAGTTTGTACTCGTTTACCAAGAGGCCCCTTGAATATTATGGTTGCATGGACCATTGAATGATAACAACACAGTTGAGAACCAACTACAGAGACCTTAGAAGATAAGTGGTTTTAGATCATTTGTCTTTTTCAGGAGAAATAGAGTAGAGATATGTTTTTTTAATGTTGTTGTGTTACATATGACCATCCACATGCTTTTGAGAAAATTTGAATGAAAGAGTGTGTAGTGTGATAGAGGTGTGTTCAATTTTGTGCTTTATATTTCTTCATGGTTGAAGATGTGCTTGTGCAGTTTGGATATGATGATCAAAGGTGTTCAAGGTCCTATTTCCATAGTTTTAGGTTTTAGATCGTTCTGTAGTGAAAGTTGTGTTTGACAGTTTGTTTGTCTACATAGAAGGTTGTCTAGGAGAAATGAGATTTCTCCACATTTATCCACAATGAGGTTCCTTGTCTTTTGGATTTGGGAACGTGCTTATATTTTCTACAACTTCTTTCTCTTGAGGTTGCAGGTACTAAGGTTCTCTAAAAGGTTGGTTAGTAAGTTGTGTTTTGTGGCAGTGTGTCTAGTTGCATAGAATGATGGTGTTCTTAGTTTCAGGTGGTTATTATAGAGTTGCAGAATATTTTGATGATGCAAGAATATTCAGAGATCTTGTGAAGTGTTTTTGTGTAGTCTGTGTGACCTTGAGAAGTGTGTATGTGGTTGCTAGTATTGTTAGTTCATGTTTGGTCGACCTGGTGTGCTAGCATTATTTGCAAAGGTACCTTGTGGTTTGTGGATGTTGAGTGGTGTGGTGATGTATATTTGGGTCCTATTTAACCCTTGGAATGGTATTCCATCACTTCTTTCCACTGTGGAAGTGTTTGGTGCTGACCTATTTTGGTGTTGCACATTTTAGGTGTATACGTTTCATTAAGGCTGACCTAACTGAGATTTTTTAGGTCATGGATAGTATAAATGCAAGGTGAATTTTTGAAGATAGTATTAGAAAGTGTGGAAAGTGCAAAAATGTAAATTTTATCAAGTGTGGTGATCTAAGTGTGAGCTTAATGCCTATGATTCTGATATAGTGAATAGAAGGGTCTACATTTTTAGTGTGCTTGAAGTTGTTAGAGGCAATGAGCCAAAGCTTGTGGATGGCATGAAGTTTTAGTGATGGATTTCTCCTATTTCTCTGAGATAGTGAATCTCTTTGTAACATTCCTCTTCTATTCTTCTTTCTTCTTAGTAGTGAGCTACCTGATAGTGAGTCTTTCTTCTTTTTCTGGGTAGTGAGCCCTTGGTAGTGATCCTAATTGTATTTGATAATGTTAGTCATATATATGTGAGCTAATCCTCACTGTGGTTTTTCCATTCTTGGGTTTTCCTTGTAAATCTAGTGTTCTTATGTGTTTGGATGTGTTTGCATTACTATTTCATATGTTTACATTCTATCAATGCATGATAAGGGTTTAAGGGCTAATAAGGGTATGAATTTTGATGAGAAATTGAATGTTTTTAATGAAAAATTGATTCAACCACCTCTTAGTTATCCTGTGAATCTAAAAATTGATATTAGAGTTGTAGTTCCTTGAAGAAAGCTCAAATACCTAAGGTAGATCTAGATGGCTCATAGGAAGGGTGTCAAAGATCCTTTGTTCGATGGAACAAATTATACTTACTAGAAGGACAAGATGGAATCCTTTGTGGTATCTCTTAGATTTGGTGTCTAGTATTTAGTAGAAAAAGGATACACTATTCCTAATACTGGTATAAAAAGTGATGATGAAATCAAGGAATATGAGAGCAATGGTAAAGTAAGGAATGCTATTTTGAGTGGCCTCTTTGATTCTAAAATTGGGAAGGTGATAAGTCTATAATCTGATAAAGATGTCTAGATAAAGTTGGAGAGCATTTATGAAGGAGATGATAAAGTCAAGCAAGCGAAGATGCAGAACTAAAAAGCCAAATTTAAAACCCTAAGGATGTCTAAAGATGAAGATATTATAGCCTACATGTTCAAAGTGGATGAAGTTGTCAATGCCATCAATGGTCTTGGTGGTAAGTTGGAAGAAAGTGAAGTTTTGAAAAAGGTATTAAGAACTCTTCCTAAGACTTATAGTTCTAATTTTTTTTCTATTGAGGAAGCATAGAATTTGGATAATTATTCTAGAGATCAAAATTTTGGTGCTTTAATTTCTTATGATTGAGAGTTTGGTCAAGATGCTATAAAGAAAAAAACTTCCTTTAAATTCTACAAAGTAGAGAAGGATGATGAATCAGATGGAAGGAAACTTTGTAAGGAGATTGGAAAATACAAAGGTATGTTACATCAATCAAAACAATCAATATCAGTCACATCTAACGCACCCTTCAAACGTCACATCAAATCATTCGAACAACTTTTGTTCCAAACCAAGCTTCAACAATCCTGATCAATGAATCCAATCAATCCATAATCTTGGGATATCCTTCCCGATCATTGTGTTGCTTAACACTATCCTTGCATTGTTGTGCATCCTCAACAATGTTATCGTTATCAATCTCGATCAATTCATCCTTGCCTGATCAATCAAATCCTTACATTGTTGTGTATCCTCAACAATGTTGTCATCATCATCAATCCATCAATTCGATCAATCAACCTTAGCTTGGTTTTCAACAAAATCCCAAAACAGAGCACTGATAGCATCAGACACATCCTTATCTGAATTGTCAAAACATGCAAAAATCCAAAAAAAAACATTAAAAAATCCAAAACATCAAAAAGTTAAAAATGTCAAAACATTTAGATTCAAACTACGTCGTCTCTGAGCTTAAACGTAGGCAAGGCTAATCTTCGATCAGCCCCTGAGACATAAAAATCCAAAAACATTCAAAAAACATCAAAATCCAAAAACATTCATAAAATCTCAGAAAACCCCAAAACATTCAAAAAATCAAAAATCAAAACATTTGTAAAATCTTGAAAATACCAAAAACAACCTCAAAACATTTCAAAACGTCAAAACATCCAAATATTTAAAAAAAATCCATCCATCCCATCTCGCTTGCACCTGCAATAATCAATCATCCATAATAAACTAATCATCACCTTCATCCTTTGGCAACACAAATAGAAAGAACCACAACAATCAGCAAAAGCAAGCTTCAATCGTAAAATCAAAAGCAAACAACAAATCTTTGAAACAAAATCAAACTCTTGATCATTTTCAAACATGTCAATCAACTTTGTATCAACAGCCTATCAATCAACTTATCAAACCATCATCATCCTATACAATACATGTCCTAGGATATATCATTCCGACAATGGGCAGCATTTTGGATATCACCTTGGATTCTTATCCTATCAAAACACATCCCTTTGGCTGAAGGTATGAAGAACATTGGCTTATTTGTGTACTTGATCTTTTATTTTGGTTTATCTTATTGTGCTCATTCCAAGGACCTCTCAATGATGTTCCCAAGAAGGGATTTAGAGAGATAGGAATGGGGCAACGATCATTATCTTTTTATTTGTTGTGCTTGTTGGACGTTCTTGTAATATAACCTTGGCGAATACTTGCTTTGTTAGGTACATCCTAGCAAGGTTTTCGTATGTCAGGTGTGAACAAGAATACTCCTATCTATTTGTTGAGTCAAAGTCCATCACACTAGGTGCAACACCATCTTGGTTCTTTATACCCTAATGCATCATGCCTACGTGTGTTATCAAACATAAGGTAATTGGCCCTTTGAAAATCCCAACTCCTTGGCAAGAAATCATCATCATCATCATCATCTCATGTCTTGTTGGAATCTCTTATTTTCTTCTATCTCTTGCTTTTCACGCTAACATGGTACCATGACACTTAATCATAAATCATCGCTAATGCATCCATCTTGCATCCATAGGCCATCTGCATATCATATCATATCATATAAGAAACATTGATCATCTCGCATGCATTGCATTTCATCATTGCATAATATAGATTGGTTATTCTAGGCATCTCATAAACCATACATTTATTATCCATTGTATAATCATAAAGCATCATCATATCATATCATGTACATCCATATCATCCATGCATCACCATATCATCCATTACATATAAACATCATAACCATCTCATCATCAATAATGTCACTGTCATGGTACAAATCAGGATCAAGTGGGTGTAATATATCAAAAATAGGCATGAGGCTACCCATGGCTGATGACTGTCTACATCATCAAATCTATCTACATCAAATATTCGAGTTGAACTGATCTTGAACCTCTTTTTCGAGAGATCGACCCTCAAATCAAACCTCTTCGCCCGATCTCTCGAGGGGGCAGTATACCAGCATAATTCTTTTTGCTGGGGCAGCAGTGGGGCATCCGAAAAAATCAGAGAATTTTTGAACTTTGATCTCAGCAAGATTATTCTTTGAACCAACACAAGTGCATCGCTTCAAAGAGGGGAAAAATGTAGACATCGAAAATATACAAATTGATATCGCACACTCGATACTGATCTACTAACATCGCTTCATCCTAAATTATCCCTCTGTCTAACCATTTAATTGAATAGCCTTATTTGATTAAAGTCGTCATAATTCCCCTTTTAATTAAATAAATCCCTCAATTTAATTAAATCATTGTCTCTGTGTAATTCGCTAAGTCATTTCATCTTCCTATCTTTATTTAATTAAATAATCTATATTATTTGATTAAATCTCTAATGTTAATCTAATTAAATTAAATAAATCAACCATTTATCTAATTTAATCTAACATCACCCCCTTTGGTTAAATAAATTAAAAATATTTGTTTAACTAAGTCTAAATCATTCCCTTCTCATTTTGAGTTATTTAAATCCTAAAATCTAAGTCAAAATGGTCAAATCAACTAACATCATTTAAATTAATCAAATCATGATTAATGCTAATCCTAATCACTCAAATCCTCTAGATTTTGCAACTTGCACATGAAAATAGATTTAATTCATTTTATTAAATCCCTATTTTTCTCACAAGGAATCTTTTAGAATATTCTCTCAATTTGAATTCAAAAATTCCAAGTCAATATGTACATCCAACAAGGCAATAAATTCATCTTACATGTCCTTTGCCTTGAGCCAAGTGTTATTTATTGCATTTTCCCTTCCCTCTTGCATGTCATTTCAACAAATTTGAAATTCAAATATTGGCATTTATTGGCACAAGCCCCAAATCTTGCACATCCATCATCCATTCATAGCTTGACAAGTGGCATCATATCATTGGATGAATGTTAGTCCCACATTGCTCAAATTTGGACATTCATCCATCTTGGAATTATATAAATAAAGATGCTCATATCCTCATTTCATCATCCACAATCCAAGCAAAGTTACCATGCTCAAATATCTCTTGAATTTCATCCATTTTCATTGAGTCATAGCTAGGTTTTGCAGATTTTTGGCTTGGAGTCTTCATTCTTCACCAACAAAGTGGATCAAGATCATCTTCAACATATCAAGATTTCATCATAGGAATTGGGAAAGGGCCAATTTTCACATCAAATTGGCACCAATTCTCCCATGGGATCACGAGTTTGCACATTTGAATTAGGATTTAATTCAGTTTATCATTTTCATTGTGTTCTTGGTTATTTTCATTCCTAGTTTGAAATTGTAAATGGATTTCATGGGGAATCCTTGTTTAGACTTGCAATATCTAACTTGAGGTGTTTATTCTCTTTGTTTTGTAGGTGCCTAGGTTGGGGTTCGCACAAGAGTCACCAATATTTTGGTGTTATTTCTAGCTGAACACTAAAAATCCTCAAAAGGATAGCCAACCATTATTCTAAAAAAATTCAAGATTAGTGGCCAACGAATGGGAGATAGATTTTATACTTTTCTCCCTTGCACTTCAAGATTTGTAGAACCTAGGAGGGTGGTCCTATGTGATACTGGATACAAATATTCAACATATGGTACAACATAGTGTAAAGAAGATAAACTTCATACAATACAACAAGGATGTGTATGGGTGCATCAAATAATGGTAGACCCCTTGTTCTCATTTCATTATAGGCATGAAGTTGAGACACAAAATAAGCATAAAACTAAAGCATTAAAAGGTTGTATGAGTTTAGATTTTTTTCTAAGGATGGGGGAAGGAAAACCATGTAAGACCTGTGCCTACCTTGGGCTACATAGTCATATGTTAAGCATTTTATGATGATAGAACCAAACATACTTTGATGATTTTCTGCTAGATTATCACCTTATGATAATCAAACCTAAGAAAGACCACTATGCAACATACTAATCCCTAGAAAATGACAACATACCCATTAATTCATGGAAAGTATTTACTCTATCCCTTAGACAAACAACAAACAAGTAAACTAATTTAGAACAATAAATATTCTTGGAGAAAATTGCATAATAGATTATATTCATATATGACATAGTTTCAAAATATAGAGGATCTACCAAGTAATGGATGATAAACAAAGGCCTTCACCATTGGTAGTCAACAAAATTTTGTACATAGCCTCTTCCATGACCAAAAATATAAAGCTAAGAGCCTCCCAAAACTCAGAACCTCTTAAAAATGAGACATAAATTATATTTTAAAGAAATGGGAGAAGCCTAAATTTGATCTTTTCCTGACACTTGTCACATTGAGCTCCCTTTGATATGCAACCAAATAGTATTTGGAAAATGCCTAATCACACATTATTTTCTGTCTTATTTTACCACTAAAGTCTTCCTTCCATTTTAACCATTTGCATTCCCGTGCACAAATTTTACTTGCATATAAAAACACATTTACTACTACATTTTTACTTTACGAGTGAAAATTTTCACTTCTAGGTAAAATCCCATTTCACTAGAAATTAAAGCCTTGATTTACCATATATTTTAATTAAGTAGAATCCTCATAAAATTACAATTTCCTCTGCTTCTTAATACGACATTTTGTTAAATACTTATCTTGTAACTACTGTTTCTGCTCATTTTGCTTGTAACACTTTATGTATTTGAGCTTGCACTTCAAATTTTTCTTCCCACATTACTTGTCAATCGTTACTTCTACATAAGATTAACTATTACCATTTCAACAATGGTAATGGACATTTTCTCACAATATTAATATTGTAGCCATTTTTAGTGTATCATAATATCTAAACCTCATAGAAAAAGGATTTTTCTACTGTAGATCATTTACCTCATAGATGAGAAGAATAAACTACATTTAGATTATTGCAAAGGAAAATGAGATGGCCACCAAGAACTTTTAAAACTTGTAGGTTGTGGAAAGAAGTTGTAGGGCACTTTTGATGTTACTGACAACAAAAAGTGCATAAAAAAATTCCAAAATTGTTTCTTGGGTGTTAGAAATTCCCCAGACATATTTTTGGAGATTAAAATATCAGTTTGCACTCTTCCAACGGTCCCAAAATATCCCTCATAACATATGCACATGATGGAACACTTTTGGCGCCTAGGAAAAGCTCCCCGCAATTTTTCCAAACTTCTCTTACAGTCTCTTTCTTCTTCTATAGAATGGAGAGGAAGCATTTTATGAAAGAAATATTTCTTTCCTTCATAAGGTATCAGTTTCAATGTTGGAAGAAGGTAGAAAATAGATTTGAAGGAGATATATGGTACCAAAATGAAGTTGCAGGTCGTTTTCATGTTGGTGGCAATAATTTTTTTGATAAATCCATGCTAAAAACTGCTATCGGGATGTTGGAAAAGATTTAAGTAGTCTTTTGGAAGTTGAAATAATGTTTTCTAATCCCCAAATAGCCCCAAAACCTCCCCAAAACATCTGAATGCCAAGGAAAAATTGTTGCCTTGCTTCCCCACCATTCTACCAAACTTCTCTTGCTATCTCTTTCTCCTTTGCAAGATGGCAAGGAAAGATTTTATGAAAGAAAAATTTCTTCTCCAAAGTTTTAATAAAGTGTCGTGAAAATATTTAAACCCCCAAATTATTTAAAACATTTAAAATGTTTTAAATATCACATATTACAACACTAGGAAATAGGTAAATTTTATTTTCTCTTACTGAACAAATAGTGAAAATTCATTACACACAAATGAGAGATCTTGGAGCCATGATTTTTTGTGAGAGGGCCTAATTAATTAAATAAAAAATGGGTTTTCCATCAGATCTCGCCCAACAATCCAAAATTTGGTACATCCTTTTTAAACAGACTTGTCAAAGGTGTTTGCCGCACCTAAAAGACCTTAAAATATTGTATCATTTGACCTCACACCTTGATGAAACTGAAAATGTAGACATTTGAGACCAAAATAGGAAATGGGTTTCCCTCCGATTCTTGAAATTTGCAACTTTTTAAAACACCAAATCTAGCCCGGTCATAGTCAGAAACACAATAAATGGCATATCAAAACTCATCCTGGAAGCACAAAACTAAGAAAACTTACTACCATATGTCCCAAAAAAAATTCTATTGCATGGATTTGCATGAAGACCTTTGAGTTGCAAAATTTTAATTGTTGAAGATGGGTTCCAGGATAGATTTGATAGGATGCAGACCTAACCTCTATCGTCAAACTAAAAGGGCATAAGCACTTCAAATTTGCAAAATTTGAAGGTGCCACCAGAAGGAATTTTAGTTTGAAAAAAAAACAAAGAAGAGGTTCAAGACTAAAGAATGTTTTACCACAGGTCCTTTGGAGTTAGTGCATATAGACCTATGTGGACCTATCAAAATAAGAAGCTCACATGGTGATAGGTATTTCATGCTATTGATTGATGATTATTCTAGAATGACTTGGGTAACATTTCTTAAAGAAAAATTAGAACCTATAGATAAGTTCAAAGTATTTTAATCTATGGTTGAGAATGAAATGGATGTGAAAATCAAGCGCTTGAGGTCTGACAGAGGTGGTGAGTTCATCTCCAATGAGTTTAATAGTTTTTGTGAAGATCATGGAATTAAGAGGAATTTGTCAACTTTTAGAGCCCCTCAATAGAATGGAGTTGTGGAGAGGAAGAACATAATAGTTCAAGAGGAATCTATGACTATGATGAAGGAAGCAAATCTACCAGATGTCTATTGGAGAGAATTGATTCATATTGTAGTCTACATTCTTAATAGAGGTCAAGCAAGAGTGAATAGTTCAAAGACTCCCTATGAGTTATGTTATGGAAAACCTCCTAATTTGAAATAATTTAGAGTTTTTGGAAGTAAATGCTATATTAGAAGAGATGAAGAAAACTTAGGAAATTTTAAAGATCTGATGAAGGAATCTTCCTTAGATACTCTACAAGAAGTAAGGCCTATCGATGCTACAACAAAAGACTGGAGTAAATTATTGAAAGTGCAAGTGTTAAGGTGGATGAAGAACCACTACAAAGTTTAGTACTGATAGAAGGATATGAATCTAATAAATCCCCTTTCAATGAAGAATAAAAGGATGAAGAGAAGAAAAAAGAGATGATATTTAAAGAGGAAGAAGCTCTAGAAAAGATACCAAAGACTCCTAAGTATGTACAGAAGAACCATTCTAAAAATCAGATCATTGGAGATACAAGCAAAGGTGTGTTAACAAGAAGAAAAAAATTATGATAGAGGAACATGTAAAATTTTATTCTTTTAGAGGTGGAACCTAAAATAGTAGCTGAGGCATGCAAAGATGAGAATTGGATCAAGGCTATGAAAGAATAATTGGAATAGATTGAGAAGAATCAGACTCGGGAACTGGTCCCAACACCTACAAACAAAAATGTGATAGGAACTAAGTGTGTTTTTAGGGACAAATTGAATGGTAATGGAAAAGTTGTCAAAAACAAGGCTAGACTTGTGTGTAAGGGATACTCACACATAGAAGGAATAGATTTTGAAGAGACTTTTGCTCCCGTGGCTAGGGTGGAAGACATTAGAATGTTTTTGGATTTTTAACACATAAGAACTTCAATGTATATCATATGGATGTGAAGTTTTCATTCTTGAATGGTGAGTTGAAATAAGAGGTGTACATTGAACAACTAGAGGGTTTTTAGTTATTAGATGATGTTGATATGGTCTGCAAATTGAAGAAGGCATTGTATGGACTCAAAAATGATCCTAGAGCTTGATATGCAAGATTAGATACATACTTGTTGCAACAAGGATTCAAAAAGGGTATTGCAGATAGCAACCTTTACTTCAAGAGTGAGGGAGAAAAAATATTGTTTGTGTTAGTGTATGTTGATGAAATTTTCTTTTGAGGAAATGAAAGCATGTGCAAGAGGTTTTTAGAGGAGATGCAAAAAGAGTTTGAGATGTCAATGTGTGGGGAGATGAATTTCTTCCTTGGATTACAAATTAGTCAATCAAGAAAATGTATTTTCATTTCACAATCAAATACGTTAAAGAAATATTGAAGAAGTTTGGAATGGAGGATTCTAAACCAGTATGCACTCCTATGGTTACTGGTTGTAAATTGAGCAAGAATGATGAATCTCCTAAGGTTGATCAAAACAAGTATAGATCAATGATTAGAGGAATGCTATATTTAACTGCTACCAAACCAGATATCATGCATACAATTTATCTTGTGGAAATATTTCATGAAGATCCCAAATAATCACATGCTGCAATAGTGAAGAGGATATTTAGATACTTGAAAGGAACTCCGGATTTTGGTTTATGGTATCCTAGGGATACTAATTTATCCTTGATTACATATATAGATGTAGATTTGTACAAATCACATAAGAAGTACAAGTGAGGTTCTTTCTTTCTTGGAAGTGTTGCAAGAATGAAAGTGTTGTCATTAATGTCACAGATGAAAGTTATTGGTTGTATATGTCGAGGATATTGAGAAAATTATAATGGAGAAAGGTTGCAGGTGTTTAGTGGTTGCTCTAGGTTTTTCTCTGATATTTTCTCCTATGTTCATGTGGCTCAGAAATGTTGATCATGATTGTTGGAAGCTTCTATATCTAGAATTTGGGCTTATGGATCATTGAATAGTGTGAGTTATGTTCACCAGTTGTGAATTGTGTTTTTCTTTGTATCTAGCTAAGCTCTAGGAGAAATATTATTGGTTCGGATTTCTTTTTGGTTGAGTCTTATGAGTGGTTCTAGAGTTAAGTTGTTATGATTGTGTTGAAGATAATTTTTGTATCTAGAAGGATTGGACCGTGCTTTCAAGTTCCATGTGCTTAATTATTCCATGTGTTCTACACTGGTTTTCCAAACTTGTGTTAAACACTACTTTCAAAGTCAATGAAGCATGTTGGGACTTATTTGGGTCCTCATCAAGCATGTGTTTGGGTCGTCCTCATTCTAATTCCACCCTAGAATATTTTGGCACCGATTTAATTTTAAATTGAAAAATGGATGGCCAACTTTGGATATGTTTCAAAGTTGAAGATGGTATAAATACAAGATGATTTAGTAGTGAAAGTAGAAAAGCAGATAAGTGCAAATAAATAGAGCATATAGATGTGAAATAGTGTGTGTATTTGATGTGAGTGTGGAAGATTAGTGTGAATCCTAAATGTTGAGTTTCTGAATGCAGTGAGTTGAAGGTGTACTCTATCATTCATGCATGTCTTCAAGTTGTTGAGTGAATTTTGGTGGAAATCTTTGTTGTATTGAGATTTTATTCTATGTGTAACATATCTCTTCTATCATCTTTGTATCTCTATGGTAGTGAGCCTTCTGGGTGGTTAACCCTTGTTGGATAGTGACTCCTTATTTTGGTAGTGAGCTTTATCAAGCAGTGAGACTTTTGTAATTAGTTTTGATATTATCGATAGTGTGAGATAATCCTCACTGTGGTTTTCCCCTTATTGGGTTTTCCACATAAGTCTAGTGTTAATGTGTATGTGTGATGATTTTCAATTTTTTCCTTTGCATTGAATATTTAATCATTTAGTAGAGTAATTATTTTTGATTGATCTAAGTCTCGGTGAATGTTTTAAGGATTAAAATTCATTACAACTAATTCAACCCCCTCTTAGTTGTCTAGTTCAACAATTGGTATCAAATCTTGGTTTGTTGGAGAAGAGATTAACCACTTAAGGAAGGTCTGAGATGGCTGGAAAAGTTACTTATGAGTATCCAAAGTTTGAAGGAACTAATTATGTTATCTAGAAAATACTGATGGAAGACTATATGGAGTATTGCAGATATGATATGGAGAAATCATACAAGACTCCTTACACTCCTCCTGCTAATGCTTTGAGTACAACTGATGAAATCAAGCACATGAAGTGAAGAATAAGGTGAAGTTCATTTTGAAGAATAGTCTTTGACATTTTGAGTTGATTAAGGCTCAAAACCTGAAGACTGCTAAAGAGGTCTTGGATACTTTAGAAAAGGTGCATGAATGTGATGAAAGGGTCAAAGAAGCAAAGTTGTAGAATTTGGAGACACAGTTTGAGCTCCTGCATATGTCTGAAGATGAACGTGTTAAATCCTATGTACAGAGATTGGATGAGGTAGTAGTTGGAATGATAGGACTTGGTGCTACAATAGATGAATCCATGATTGTAAAGAATATTCTTAGAACTCTTCCTAATGCACACAATGAAAAGGTATGTGCTATTAAAGAACATATAGACTACAAGAATTACACTAAAGATCAATTATTGGGAACTCTGACATCTTATGAGATGAGAAATCCAAACTTGAGAAATGGATCCAAATCAAAAACTACTTTCAAGCCTACAAAAGTTGAAGATCCAAATGAAAAAAATTTGATGAGGTAGAAGCTAACTTTGTGAGAAGGATGAAGAAAGTCTCTGGTAAGTATGAGGGTAAGTTACCCTTTAAATGCTTTAGTTGTGGAGGAATAGGTCATTATGTTTTGAGGTGTCCAAAAAGAGCTAAGAGGAATAAAAAAAGACATGAGAAAGAAAAAAAAGGTAAGAAGATCAACAAAGCATATTATGTGAATGAGGATGCTAGTATTTCTTATGAGGAATTTTATTATGGATATCCTAATGATAATGAATGCTTTTTATTGGTTATAAAAGATGAAAC
Source organism: Sequoia sempervirens (assembly GCA_007258455.2). Classification (NCBI taxonomy): domain Eukaryota; kingdom Viridiplantae; phylum Streptophyta; class Pinopsida; order Cupressales; family Cupressaceae; genus Sequoia; species Sequoia sempervirens. Next base: position 51,626,409 of record VDFB02058242.1, read on the forward strand.
TACTTCTACTAATTATGCAAAATAGGTGAAGGAATTTCCTTCGAAGAAGAAGAAAAGTGAAGGTACTTTAATCTTTTCCCTACATGCTAAATAAGAAAATAACTCTTGGGTTGTTGACAATGGTTTTTCACATCACATGATTGGTGATAAGAGTTAGTTTTTTAAACTTGAAAAATATCATGGTGGCTTAGTTATGTTTGGAGATGATACTAGAGCTAAGATTTGTGGGATAGGTTCAGTAAGTTTTGATTGAAAGCATAATACTGATGATTTCTACTATGTTAAGGGCTTAAGGCATAGTATTTTGAGTGTTGGATAGATGTGCAATAAAGGATATAATCTTGTATTTAAGGATGAAAAATGTGAAATAAAGAAAGACTCTTGAACAGTGATTGTAGCAGGAAAGAAATTTGAAGGAAATATATATCAACTTAAGGGTGTTGATGGTTGATGCTTTATGAATTAGATTAATGACAGTTGGCTATGGCATTAGATAATGTGTCATATGAATTTTGATAAATTTTTGAGGATTAATGTAGTTCATTCGGTGAGAGATTTACCAAGGATTACGAATCTCATTAATGCTATTTGTAGGAATTGTCAGTTTGGAAAGCAAGCAATAAATCATTTTAGATCAAAGGAACAATCTACTACTAGACTACTAGATTTAATTCATATAGATCTGTATGGTCCTACAAGAGTGAGAAGTCTAGAAGGTGAAAGGTACTTTATGCTTTTGATTGATGATTACTCTAGGTATACATGGGTTACATTTCTTAGAGAAAAGTCTAATGCGTTAGATAGATTCAAGACATTCAAAGCTATGATTGAAAATTAAGTAAATTTGAGGATAAAATGCTTAAGGTTTGATAAAGGTGGTGAATTCACTTCCCATGATAACTCCTTAGTAGAATGAAGTTGTTGAAAGGAAGAAACAAAACAATTCAAGAAGCAACTAGATCAATGATTATTGAAGCAAGTCTACCAGAAGTTTACTGGAGAGAAGTTATTCACACTGTTGTTTATGTATTCAAATGAATTCAAGCAAGAGAAAATAGTACAAAGACCTCCTATGAGCTATGGTGTGGAAGAATTCCTACTATTAAGTATTTCAAGGTATTTGGAAGCAAATGTTATATCAGAAGGGATGACAAAAATTTAGGAAAGTTTGTTGCAAGAAGTGATGAAGGTATTTTTCTTGGATATTATAGTAAAAGAAAATCCTATAGATGTTTCAATAAAATACTAAGGAAGATTGTGGAAAGCTAAAATGTCAAGGCTGATGAAGCAATGAAGAAGTCAATTGATGTTGATGGATATGTATCTGATGAACCTAATTGTATAAGGATTGAAGAAATCATGGAAGAATAGGAGAAGGATGAACAAGAGAAGCATAATGAAGAAGAAGAAGATGAAGCTCTGGTGGTGTCCCCTAAGACACCTAAGTATGTGCAGAAAAAACATTTAGAAAATCATATCATTGGAGACAAGACAAAAGGAGTATTGACAAAAAGCAGAGCTACTAGTGATGAGATAAATTTGTGTTTACTTTCTTAAATTGAACCAAAGACTATAAGTGAATGATGTAAAGATGAGCATTGGATGGAAGCTATGAAATAAGAACTTAGGCAGATCAAGAAGAATCAAACTTGTGAATTGGTCCCAAGACTAGCAGATAAAAACATAATTGGATCAAAGTGGGTATTCAAAAATAAGCTGAATGAGAATGAAGAAGTGGTCAGAAATAAAGCAAGGATTGTGTGTAAAGGCTACTCACAAGTAGAATGCATAGATTTTTAGGAGAATTTTTCTTTGGTGGCAAGAATGGAAGCTATTAGGATGTTCTTAGCATCTACTACTCATAAAGATTTCAAGGTCTATCAGATGGATGTTAAGTTTTCATTTTTGAATGGTGGGATGGAAGAAGAGGTCTACATGGAACAACTACAAGGATTTTAGTTGTTAGCTCAACTGAATATGGTTTTTAGATTGAAGAAAGATTTATATGGATTGAAGCAAGCTCCTAGAGCTTGGTATGCAAGGTTAGATAGGTATGACATATAGTAATCTATATTTTAAAATTGAGAATGAAAAAATCTTGATTGTGATTATATATGTTGATGAAATTATTTCTAGAGGAAATAAAACTATGTGGAAGATGTTTGTGGAAGAAATACAAAAATAATTTGAGATGTCTATGTTTGGAGAGATGAATTTCTTTCTTGGGCTACAAATTAATCAAATAGAGAAAGGGATTTTTATTTCACAGTCTAAGTATGTGAAAGGGATGTTGAAGAAGTTTGGAATGGATGGTTCCAAACCAGTACTCCTTTGGTGACTAGTTGAAAATTAGGTGAAGATGATCATTCACGTAAGGTTTATCAGAGAAAATATACATCTATGATTGGAGGTTTGTTTTATTTGACTTCTACTAGACCAGATATTATGTATGTTGTCTGTCTTGTGGCTAGATTTCAAGAAGATCCTAAGCAGCACATGTTGCTGCTATTAAAAGAATATTCAAATATTGGAATGGCACTTTGGATTATGGCTTATGGTATCCTAGGGATGCTGAATTTACACTTTGTGCTTATATAGATGTAGATTGGGCTAGTTGTGTAGATGAAAGAAAAAGTACAAGTGGTGGTGCATTCTTTCTTGGTTGCAGATTGGAGGCATGGTTGAGTAAAAAGAAAGATTCAATTTCCTTATCTACTATTGAAGCTGAGTATATTATTGATGCATCGTGTTGTACACAAGTTTTATGGATGAAACATACATTGAAAGACATCAAAGTTGTAACGTCTAGAAAGTGCACAAGACAAGATTAAGAGCAAACATGCAATGCAAATCTAAATGCAATCTAATGCTAAGCAACAAAGAACAAAGGAAAGTAAAAACATAATAAAACTAAACAATCTCACCAAATTGCTACGTATTTCCATGATTCATCTCGTTTTCCCTTCTCCATTTTGTTGTTGTAGTATAATTGCCCTCAGATTTTCAAGAGTTCATGCAAGTATAGCCTATGATAGTGATTTAGAAAAACATTGAAGATTCAAGATAAGTGCTCGCAAAAGTCATAAGTTTTTGAAAGAGATTATATGATTTCGAGAGAGATACATGATTTCAAGAGAGATTGAAATGATGAAGAATGACAGATCAATTTATAGAAATTTGATTATTCGAATGACAAGCTAGGATTGAAAGATCAACGAATGGTTGAGATTGACTAATTAGTCATGCATTCTGATAATAGTTAGTAATGACATGAGTGATATAAATTAGAAATAGAATTAAAGATTAAATAAATGATTTAATCTTCGAGTTTGGTATTCAAAAACAAAAGAATTATCTTTGCATGACAAAGATGAAGATGGATTAAAGCAACTCTTGTTTGAATGCACGCACAAGGTTTAATTAATTAAATAGGAATATTTAATTAATCCGCATGTACATGTAATTGAGTTAGAATTGGACGATTGAATGATCTGATGAAGAGATTACTCGAGAATGCCACTCAGACATTAAATCAAGAGTTCTGAGCAATTTGAATAGATCTTTGAGTCGAGTAAAAGTGAATACTTAGATAACTCACACAATTATCTAAATATAGAGGAATGCGTTAAAATAGAATTCATGAATTAAATAATTCATTTAATTCAAGATTTGATATTTGAAGAATAATTAAATAAATAAGATTTATTTAATTAAGTGATGAAGGGATTTAAATGAATAATTAAATAAATAAAGAGTTTATTTAATTATAGTTGAAGTATGATAAAGAGTAAATTAAATAAGAATTTATTTAATTTGACAAGAAGGATAAGGTTAATTAGTAACATAATTAAATAAAACATTTATTTAATTAATCAGATCAAATAAAGAAAAGTGTAAATTAATTAAATAATTAAGATTATTTAATTAATAGAAGAAATGAAGACTATAGAGAATAATTAAATAATTGACATTATTTAATCATGACCATGAAGAATACAAATTATGAAGAATATTGAAGTCGTAGGCTTAGACCAAATTTCGGTGTCTACATTTTCCCCTCTTTGATACAATGTCATTTCAGTGTTGTGTCAAAGAAAATCGATAAGAAATATGCCCCAGTAATGCCCCAGTGTAAAACAGGTGAAGGTATGCCCCCTCGAGAGGACAGGCGGTTCAAAGAACATGAGTGTGCTCTCAAAATCAATGAGAGAACTAGAAGATGAAAGAAAAAGAGGATAGAGGAAAATAGATAATGGTGGTGAAGATGTAGAAAAGAAGAAATGTTAGTGCAAAAAGAAAGATGAATAATAAAAGACCGTGATGTTAGTATTAGCAATCTTCGATGTTTCATCGTATCACAAAAGGCATTGCGCTTTATCATCATTGGGCGAGACTAATACAAATGGAGAAAAACACCATGATATGGCATAGATCAAGGTGTGCAAGGTCATCCACTTGCTAATAACAGACAGTCACAGACAAGGAGTGTCATTAACTCATACTAAGGGCACAAGTTGCCCATCTTTTTGTCAAGACAAACCATAGACAACAAACAAAAAAAAAGACAGGTCATGAGACGTCATCGCTCCTCTAAATCCTTCATGGGACATCCTTGAGGAAACTAGTAACATGAATCAAAATCAAATTTAAAAGATAGTTGTCAGACAACAGTCAAAGAAAACAGAATTCTGATACATCGTTGCTTCTCTAAATCCTTCATGGGACATCCTTGATAAAGCTAGTAAAATAATTCCCATCATAAAGCCAAGTGAAAAGACAAGATAAATAAGTCAAAAAGTCAAAAAGCCAGTAAAAGATTTTCCAAAACTTGATCTATTTGTTTGATTTGTTTTGATTGATAGAAGGATTAATTGATAGAGCCTAATTTCAGGAGATACACATACCAGATAAGACTTTGAGTCTGGTTTCAATGTTATGACTATTTGTATAAGGCATGACAAATCCTGATTTCAGAAAGACATGTATCATATAAGACATTGAGTCAAATGTCGTTGATGTGATAACCTATGTAAGGCTCTATTTTATTGTTTGACCTTGTCGATTATGCAGGAAGGACTCATCTTGTATAAGACATAGATTGTTTTTCTAATATCAGTATTTAGGAAGGACTCATCCTGAACAAGATACAGGTTGATTGCTATGATGATGTCTATTTCCAGGAAGGACACATCCTATAGTAGACATTAGTTGATCTGTTTTGATTTTTTTTTTGGCAAGTTGTTTGATTTGACCTAGAGACATTGCTGACTTGTTCACCAGATTGATGCATGACTTGATATGACATGTTGACAATTGAAAGTGTGTGACGACAAACCCTAAAGGACTGACCTAGTGCGGCCTCAGGGGCTCATCGATTGATGGCCTTGCCTATGTTATACACACAGAGACCTCGTAGTTTGACTTGACTTTGACTAACAAGACTGACTACAAATAGAAGACGTGTGTGAAAGTGAATATGATGAACCCTAATGTACTGACCTAGTGCAGCCTTGAGGACTCATCGATTGATGGCCTTTCCTACGTTATACACATAGAGACCTCATAGTTCGACATGACCAATGACCTTGTCATATAGACATACGAATTGAAGCATGATTTTATACAGACTAACCTAAATGGACTAACCTAATGCCTCGGGGGCACATCGGTAGATGGCCTTGCCTACATCCAGTCACAGAGGCAACGTAGTTCAACAAATGACAAAGACTGACAAGTGCGACTGACTCTAACTCTATTTTTGGATTTTTGAAATGTTTTGATTTTTTTGTCTTTTTAAAGTTTTTTTATGTTTTTGTGTTTTCTCAGGTCATTTTGTGATGTTTGTGGATTTTTCTATGGTTTTACTTCGTCAACACAGCCAATGGAAGATTCGATATGACACACATCAAGTGTTTTCCCCCAGTCGAGTATAAGACCAATTGATTATGAATAGGATAAAATGGGGGATATGAAATGCACTCGATGTCAATCGTTCCAATTTATGGGAAAGACTACCACTTATTATGAATGGTATATACAAGTGATGGATATGAAAGATAAGGGATATGTATAGGGATAGGTAGTATGTACAGGGATAAGGACTATGTATAGGGTAGTGGACTATGTATAGGGAAGTGGACTATGCACAGGGATAGGTAGTATGTATAGGGATAAGGACTATTTATAGGGTAGTGGACTATGTATAGGGAAGTGGACTATGTACAGGGTAGTGGATTATGTACAGGGATAGGTAGTATGTATAGGGATATGATGCCTACAAGTGACCAAGCAACCATGCACAAGAATCCAAGGACAACCATGATCTTGCCCCTAGTCAAGCTGAAAACCAATTGACAGGTGATGAGGATGGTGACAATGTTGTTGGACGTAGGAAGGACACATCCTGAAACAACATGAGGATGATGATAATGTGACTAAAGGATCAAGGTTTGCAACAAGGCTAGAAACAAAGCCAATGAATGTTTTGAATGATGCACTAGGATGCATAGCAAGATTGTATGGCTTGGGCTTGTTGCATTTGGAATAACTTTTCAGGATTAGATTGTATGATGGAAGATCCTTAGACCATTGACAAGGGAAAAATCAAGGCATGCGATAGGTATTCCCTATAAGGATAACTCATTTGGAAAAATGCTATGAAGGCTATGATATGATATTTCATGGATAGTGTATGACCAAAGGATAGACATGTCAAGAGTTTTTCCAAAGCACGATCTATGTTTGCACCCTAGTCCTTATCAAAATCAAAGTAGGTGGGAAAATGGATGTGAGTGGTAGGGCTAAGATGGATAGATGGAAATGTCATACGAAGGGTATGGGAGATGAGACAACTTGCCCCCAAGTGTAATAGTCCACATAGATAATTTTTTACACATGACGCCTATTTACCAGGTTTTCATCATGGTACTTATCCAAAGCGCCATAAGAATGGTTTTCACTATTGGATGAAATTTTTCTCTTGACTCTTTTTTTTTTTTTTGGTGTCACCAAGATGCCTGTTTGCCAGGTTTTCATCAAAGTGAATTTTTTTTTCTTTTTTTGGATGGCCTCGATGCTTTAGATGATCACTAATTGTGCTGAATCCATTGATGGTGTTGATGTAGAGACTGGTCCATGATATGCCAATAATAACCTTGATGAAGTAGTTGCCTCATCAGGATCATAGCACTTGCATACAATTGATTGATGTCATTGTGATCCTTGTTGACACTAGAGTTGGCCTTATCAAAATACACACATCGTGATAGAGTGCCATGGGAGTCCTTACAATAAAGAGTTGCTGCCAAGATGGGATGGATTTGTGATATAGTATTTTTAGACTTTAGGCGAGATGTAGGATTATGATGGATGATGGTAGATGTGTTTGGCAATTTAGATGTAGGAATTTTCATTGTCCAAACTTGGGGTTATGGATGATGGAGACTGGGTTTTAGATTGGGATAATGTTTGGAACCATAAATTTTATATGCCTTGTATGATGACCATTTTGAAGGAGGTGGACATTTATTATATGTGGCAATCCTCTTTTTTTGTGGCTCCACATTTTGATTAACTTTTACTTTTGAACTATTTTCTTTGTTTGATCCATTTTTCTTCGGGACGCATTTTAACTATATTTGTCCACTTGGATTTTTGATTGATTCAATGGCCTTTGATATTTGATTTTGAACTTTGAATTTGTAAGACTTTTGTTTTTGTTGGTTCCAAATGGAAGGTTTATTGATGTTGGAATGACAATTTATGGTATGGATGGAAGGAGTGTTGGCAACAACCTTATGGTAAGAACTACTCATGGCCTCCATTTTGATGTTTGTATTAGATAAAGTTGCTCCCAATATCAAGGAGGTACCATTAACATCATTATATTTGTTGACTGAAGAATAACCAAGACCTTGATGTCTAGGATTTTCTTGAAACTATAGTGGTTCTAGAATTCCTTGCTCGTGTATGCCTAGTCCTTTTCCTTGATATTGCATGCTCTGACATATTTTGTTTGTGATGGGGTATTTTTTTTTGAAAGACAGATGCTAACCCATCACTGTGCATGTGGAAACTGTTACTTGGAATCTTCTCCTCTTCTAGAAAGCCTAATTTGATAAAAGTGGATGATCCTAGTTGATAAGATGTCGTATCTTCATTGACATGTTGGATATCATTGTTGTTATTTTGTGACATATTAAACTCAGATGATTCTACTGGTGCTTCCAAGTCAATGTTGAAACTGTCTTTATGGTCATTGTCATAGAGTCCAATGAACTCAGCTATAGCTTGATCATTTGCAAATATGTCTAGAGTAGGAGACTCTTGTTCTAAAGGAATATCATCTATGTGTTCAAAAGAGGCAAGTGTCTCATTTTGGGAAATGGATGTGTTTGGTACTTGGATAGGGTCATCTTCAAATTTTTGATCATGAATGGCATAAAGTTCAAGGAGTGGATCATTTTGGACTTCTTGCTCAATAATAATGTCTTGATCAAAGATGGGTTTGTCTTGAATGATGTGGTTGGGAATGAAATCTTGATAAAGGATAGGTGTATTTTGGATTCCATGATGATCTAGAAGGACTTCTTGGATGGACTTAAAGATAGGGTTGTGAGATAGACTACTTTGATCTTGAAATGAAGGTGAAGCCATGAAGTCATGCTTTGGACTTTCCATTTGACATGTATCCTTAAATTTAGTAGATGGGATGTGACTTTGGAGACCATGAATAAATGTATTTTCATGACAGGATGTAGATTGAGATGGAGTGGCTTCAAAGGGATTAGTGGATGAAGGACTAGGATAGGACATGGAGGCTTGGAAGGGATTAGTGGAAGGTTGGTTTCCCTTTTCAAGGTTAGGATAAGGGTGATAAGTGGACGTTTGTTGTGGATTCATGGCATGGATTATGTGAAGGGACTCTTGATAATGAGGGTAGATGGATGGAGGACTAGGACTTATGGATTATTGGTGGGAAGGGTATGTGGGTAGTTGTCCATGGGTTGACGTTGATTGGCATTTGGATTGGATAAATTGTCTTTTGAAGTCTATCGCTTGTTGGTATTGACCATTACGGAGTAACTGGTATTCAACTTGACTAGGAAGTATATCAAGGTAAATTGCAGACATGGTGGTGAGGTTATGACAAAAGATGGAGTATGACTAAGGTATGTGATATGAGGTCTAAGGTATGACAATGCAAAGAGTAACTTAAGTCTAAGGTTTGCAAGCTAAGCTATGTTTTTGGGATTTTCTAGGTGCAAATAAGGAATGAATGCAACTATTTTTATTTTTTTTGGTATTTTTCTCTACAAATAAGGTATGTCTAAAATGATGCTATCCTAGGATGATAGTGTCTAAAGATGCAAAGTCTAAGCAATATTCTAAGGTAATTAATTTTGTAAACCCAAGATGAAGGGACCAACTACCTAAAGTCTAACCAAGGTGTCAATTTAGTTAACTCAAGGAACCAATGTAGGACGAGGATCAAAGACAAGTTGAGTTTCCTAACTAGATTAATGAGCTAGGAGGACTTTCTATAGGACAAAAGATAAAATGATAAGACTAGGTTCAATGATAGATTCTGTTGATGCTATGATTTTTCTAGAGTGTAGTTGGTGCACCTATCCTAAAGTTTGTAAAACTGACCTTCCTAGAAGTTTACTCTAAAGGAAAAATGTATTCTAAGATGAGACCCAACTTCGAATTAGGACAACTATGGTAATGAATGAATGAACCTAAAGGATGCAAAATTGAGAAAATAATTACAGGTTTCTATTTAAGGACTGCTTGTGGAAAGACAATTGAAAAATTGGTATAACTGTGTTGACTGGACAGTGACCGTGAATTCTATTTTCCGTGATCAAATTTTGGTAAACAATGACAATCATAAGATAAATTGTTTTCAGTTTTGATTTTGGACTCAAAGAACATTTAAGTTGACAACAGACAAGCACATCCTAATAGGCCGAAAGGCCTAGGTTTTGTATACTTGGTAGAGCCCACCTAAATACCCCGGATTGGTGATAAACACCTTTCCTTCTCGAGAGCGGATAGCTTAGAAATTTGGTGGCATTGGCTCCCCTCCACGGCTCATTAACATCATTCGAGCACACCAATTTCAAATTCTTTGGGCAATGACGTCCCAAGAACTGCTATCTCTACTCAAGAGGATTAGTAGTGAGTGTCTTCGGGCATGATACTGTACCCTGCACTATACCAAGCAATGACCAAAAATGGTTGGTCTCTAAAACAAAAAGTATTTAGTACGAGCATTCTATTCATGGGGCATGATCCATGCAGCAAGAGTCCCCTTTCGGATCCATCTCGTCGGAACCATACTCGTGATTCTTGGGCTTTCCCCAAGAATCCACTTTTATATACTGGCTGGAAGTCCCTTGAGTTTAGGGTGCTACCAGTCTGAGTTATCCTGGGGTGAGTACTTTTTCCCACCAGAATAGACCCAAGTTCTAGAGTTGGTAACTATTTCTCTTACACCCAGGATCACATAGATGCACAAGGGGAGAGGATACTTCGATGTACCAAATCGTGAGGGCAATTACATAGTTGTGCTTTCACACCAAACATAGTAGACACTTGTTAATTTTAATCCAAATGAAAGATTTGCTACACTACCAAACAATCTGTTTCAAAAGTTTAACTAGGGTCTTTGACATGCGTTCTGTAGAAATATTCATTAGTAGTTTTCAATATTGTCTTCGTCAATCGTCTTGCAAAAACTTGTTAACTCCTCAAAACACATGCTAAAAATAGAAGATTAGTACAAAAAAAACTTAAATGAAAACAACAAACTAAAATAGTGATAACTTCCTCAAAACTAGACAAAATTTTAAATCGTAGATATCTATGGAAACTAAAAAATAGACTTTCAAAACTCAAAAAACGTTTTGCAAAATCCTGCAAGACAAAAGTGTTATAAACAAAAGAAAATTCGCGTTTTAATAGTTAAAGCTTAAAAAAATGCGATCACTAAAATGGCCATAACTTTCTCAAATCTTAACAAAATTTTAAACCATTTAAATTTTTGAAAAGCTGAGAATGAGATATACAAAACCCAGAAAATGTTTTAAAATATTTTGTTCGCCCATTTTTCTGTGCTCAAAAGAAGGTGACGAGATTTCATGTGAATTCTTGGTTGTAACCTGTAAAACAATGAAAATAAACAAGTTAACACACAAATTTCTCTACAAAAACATCAGGTTCACCAATGTAACATCTAGAAAATGCAGAAAGAAACAGATCAGAAGCAAGCATGTAATCTAAATATAAATGCAATCTAATGCTAAGCAACAAAGAACAAAGGAAAGTAAAAACATAATAAAACTGAACAATCTCACCAAATTGCTATGTATTTCCATGATTCATCTCGATTGCCCTTCTCCATTTTGCTGTTGTAGTATAATTGCCCTCAGATTTTTAAGAGTTCGTGCAAGTATAGCCTATGATAGTGATTTAGCAAAACATTGAAGATTCAAGATAAGTGCTCACAAAAGTCATAAGATTTCGAAAGAGATTATATGATTTCGAGAGAGATACATGATTTCGAGAGAGATTGTAATGATGAAGAATGACAGATCAATTTATAGAAAATTGATTATTCAAATGACAAGCTAGGATCGAAAGAGCAACGAACAGTTGAGATTGATTGATTAGTCATGCATTCTGATAACAGTTAGTAATGACATGAGTGATATAAATTAGAAATAGAATTAAAGATTAAATAAATGATTTAATCTTTGAGTTTGGTATTCAAAAATAAAAGAATTATCTTTGCATGACAAAGATGAAGATGGATTAAAGCAACTCTTGTTCGAATGCACGTACAAGGTTTAATTAATTAAATAGGAATATTTAATTAATCCGCATGTACATGCAATTGAGTTAGAAATAGATGATTGAATGATCTGACAAAGAGATTACTCGAGAACGCCACTCAGACATTAAATCAAGAGTTCTAACTGAGCGATTTGAATAGATCTTTGAGTCAAGTAAAAGTGAATACTTAGATAACTCACACAATTATCTAAATATAGAGGAATGTGTTAAAATAGAATTCATGAATTAAATAATTCATTTAATTCAAGATTTGATATTTGAAGAATAATTAAATAAATAAGATTTATTTAATTAAGTGATGAAGGGATTTAAATGAATAATTAAATAAATAAAGAATTTATTTAATTATAGTTGAAGTATGATAAAGAGTAAATTAAATAAGAATTTATTTAATTTGACAAGAAGGATAAGGTTAATTAGTAACATAATTAAATAAAAAGCGTTTATTTAATTAATCAGATAGAATAAAGAAAAGTGTGAATTAATTAAATAATTAAGATTATTTAATTAATAGAAGAAATGAAGACTATAGAGAATAATTAAATAATTGACATTATTTAATCATGACCATGAAGAATACGAATTATGAAGAATATTGAAGTCGTAGGCTTAGACCAAATTTCAGTGTCTACAAAAGTAATGTATGAAAATCCTATTTCTATCTTCTGTGATAATAAAAGTGCAATTAACATTTCAAAGAATCCAGTGATGCACTCAAGGACAAAGCATATATTTATCAGGTATCATTTTTTGAGAGAGAAGGTTCTGGAGAATGGAGTAAAGATTGAGTATGTACCTACGAAAGATCAAATTGCTAATATATTTACGAAGGATATTCCTAAAGATAATTTTGAGTATCTCTCAAAGAAGTTAGGGATCATTTCCCCTCATTTCTTGAACTAGATGCATATGGAGATGCATCAATCCAGTGGGTCTATGGATCTATCTTTCTTCTGGACTGATGTTTTGGTGGATACCTCTTAAGGGGAGTAGGTAGTGTCATGTGTTGTCATTGAAAGAGTATTATTTTCTTATTGTCAAAGGAGAAATCAATGTAAAACATATTTTACTTTGCCATTGATGTCAAATGGGGAGATGAGATTTGAGAGATGTGAAGAAAATATATCATCTACTAAAGGGGAGAAATATAAAGCAAAATCATGAAAAGTGTGTTCAGAGCTAGTGTGTTGTCTTTGATGGTTTTTCACATCATGTGTTGTCATCAATGACAAAGGGGGAGATTATTGCAAGAATGAATGTTTTGTCATTGATGTCAACTGGTTGTTGTTGTTGTTAATGTCATGGATGTAGGTTATTGGTTGTATATGTCGAGGATAATAAGAAAATTGTAATGGAGAAAGGTTGCATGTGTTTAGTGGTTCCTCCAAGTTTTGACCCAAGATTTTCTCCTATGTTTGTGTGGTTCAGATATGTTGATCATGATTGTTGGAAGCCACTATATCCAAGATTTGGTCATCTGAATTGTTGAACAGTGCGAGTTATGTTCACCAATTGTGAACTATGTTTTCTGAGTATCTGGCTAAGGTCTGGGAGAAATATTGTTGGTTTGGATTTCTTTTTGGTTGACTCTTAAGACGTGTGGTTCTAGATTTAAGCTGATATGATCGTGTTGAAGATAATTTTGGTATCTAGAAGGATTGGATCATGCTAAGGGCTACATATGCTTAATTATTTTGTGTTTTACACTGGTTTGGTCGAACTTGTGTTAAACGCTGCTTTCAAAGTCAATGAAGCTTGTTAGGATTTAATTTGAAATTGGATCTAATTCCACCCTAGAATGTTTTGATGCGGACTTAATTTGAAATTGGATAATGGATGGCCAAATTTGGATATGTTTCAAAGTTGAAGATGGTATAAATATAGGATGAGTTAGTGGTGAAAGCATAAAATGAGATGAGTGCAAATAAATAGAGTAGATAGATGTGAAATAGTGTGTATGTGATGTGAGTGTGGTAGATTAGTTCAAATCCTAAATGTTGAGTTTCTGGATGCAGTGAGTTGAAGGTGTACTCTATCATTCATGCATGTCTGCAAGTAGTTGAGTGAATTGCGGTGGAAATCTCTATTGCATTGAGATTTTCTTCTTTGTGTAATATATATCTTCTATCTTCTTTGTATCTCAGTAGTAGTGAGCCTTCCAAGCGGTTAACCCTTGTTGGAAAGTGAGTCCTTGTTTTGGTAGTGAGCCTTATCAAGCAGTGTGCCTTTTGTAATCGGTTTTGATATTCTCTATAGTGTGAGCTAATCCTCACCGTGGTTTTTCCCTTATTGAGTTTTCCATGTAAATCTGGTGTTACTGTGTATGTGTGATGCTTTTCAGTTTCTACCTTTACATTGAATATTTAATCATTTAGCAGAATAATGATTTGTGATTGATCTAAGTTCTGGTGAACGTTTGAAGGATTAAAATTTTCTACAACTATTTCACCCCCATTTCAGTTGTCTTATTCAACATGAAGCAAATTGGTTTCATGGTTGAGTAAGAACCAGGATTCAGTTTCATTATCTATTGAAAAATTAGAATATATTGTAGCAACATCATGTTGTACTCAAGTGTTGTGGATGAAGAAAACATTGAAGGATATCGTAGTATAATATGATGAACCTATTTTTATCTTATGTGATAATACAAGTGTTATCAATATCTCAAAGAACTCGGTAATTCATTTAAGAATAAAAAATTTCTCTATCTAGTATCACCTTCTAAGAGAAAAGGTTGCAGAGAATGTCGTGAAGCTAGAGAATGTGCCTACAAAGGATTAGGTTGTAGATATTTTCGCTAAGGCTCTTCCAAATGATAATTTTGAGTATCTTTGGTAGAATTTAGAGGCTATTGCCCCTCCTCTCAACTAGATGCATAAGATTGTGCATTAGTCCAGTGGAGCAATCAAGTTTCATTCTTTTCTCTAGACTAATGGAGGCTACCTGTCAGGGGGATTAGATAGTGATTTTTGATTGATGTAGCCAAATGGAGCATATTTTGTACCCTTAAGGGGGAGAGTGTAGAAAAGTTAGTTTAGTAGATTTAAAGCAGTTGATTATTAGTGTTGCAAGTGTTTCCTAAAGTGGTGTACACAAATGTTAAAATGAAAATTCTATGCAGATGATGTATGAAAGGTGCATGTGTTTCCCTTTAAGTGTTGTCAAAGGGGAGAGAAAAAGAGTTCAATATAGAAAAGAGAAAGAACAATGAAAAATGTGAAGTATGCAGGAAAGAGAGTTGGATGAGCCTATGGCCCTTTCCCATTGATGTCAAAGGGGGAGAGAGTTGGTTTTAAAACCATAGTGTAGGAAAGTCATTCTAGAAGACATAGGGGGAGAGAGTTTTCATAAAATAAAAAAGAGAGTGAAGAGTAAGAGGTGCCCTAGTTAAGGGGAGTGTTGTTGGTTACATATTTGTTGTTGGTTGCTTTTTTTGTTGATGGTTTTTCAAAGAGCTAGTGTTGCCATCAATGACAAAGGGGGAGATTGTTGGAAGATTGCTAGTGTTTTTATTTATGTCAACCTCTAGCATTGGAGTTGTTGGAAGTTGGTTTTGTCATTAGTATTTTTATTGATGTCAACTCCTTGTATGTAGAGATTGTTGGAATATTGAGTATAGTTGGGAGATTGTTAGAGCTTTTTGGTAATGTTGGATGTGTTGCGGTTTGATGTCAAACCTAGTGTGGAAAGTTTTGGTGTTTCTGGAGAGTGTTGTAGATTCTATAGATGTGTTGGAGAAGTGTTTGTAGTGTTGCTAATGCAGTTAGCTCACTTGGTTTCCAGGTGATTTTGAGAAAATATAAATAAAAGAGTGTGTAGTGTGGCAGAGGTGTGTTTAGTGTTGTGCTCCACATTTCTTCATGGTTGAAGATGTGTTTGTGTTTTGTATACAATGATCAAAGGTGTTTAGAGGTTCTATATCCAAAGTTTTGGGTTATCAATCATTGTGCAGTGAAAGTTGTGTTTGACAGTTTTTCTATCTACGTAGAAGGTTGTCTAGGAGAAATGAGATTTCTTTGCATTTCTCTATGGTGAGGTTTCTTGTATTGTGGATTTGGGAACTGTATATGCATAAAATTGGTCATGTCTAATTAATCCTGGCACTTAATTAAATATTTATTATTTAATTAATCTCTCTAAAAGTCCTCTACATATGATTAAATTTAATTAATTTAATTATATTGTTCATTCACTTTATTCTTCTGCCATAATTAAATAAATCAACTTTATTTAATTATTTCACATTCATATGTCTACTTGATTAATTAAATAAATACCCTTTATTTATTTTAATTAATTATCACCTTTTGAATTTAATTAAGTCTTTTTGATTTAATTAAATATTTCCTTTCTCCTATTCAAATCTTTCTTCTAATTAATTAAATATTTTATTTAATTAATTTCATTTACATGTCATTTCCTAAAAAATTAATTAAATATCTTTATTTAATTAAATATCCTTTATATCTTTTCAAATCATAATTAAATATTTTATTTAATTATGAAATCTTTCATTTTCTCCAAATCTTAAATATATATTTTATTTAATTAAGAAAAATCTTCCATATAACCAATAAATGAATAATTCAATTTATAATTCAATATTTATCTTCAAAATCTTTTCTCAATCCCACAAAAAGATGATTTTTACAATTCATCTTTATCATCTCATCTTATCTCTTCTACGAAAAAGAAAACAAATCTTGCTTTTTGGTTTTCTTCTATTTTTCTCTCCAGTCTTATCCATCTTTGACCATTCAATCTGCCAGGAATTTTCCCAGCCGTTGATCGCATCAGCCAATCAAAATCTTTTGAAAACTCTATAAATATCACTATGAATCCAAGCATTGGTTACACACAACACAGATACCTACAGACATACACGCATTAGAGCTTAGTTGCATTCTAGCACTCTAGCATTCTAGTATTCTAGCATTGTCATTATTAGCTTTAGCATTCATAATTTCATAATTTTACATTCTAGCAATCATGCATATCATATCTTAGCATAGCGTTCAAGCATGCATTCATCTTTAATCTTGTTCAATAGGAAGACTTTTTTTTTAGCCTAGCACACAATCTGAGAGCACGCTGGAATCGACAAAAACACTAGAGATAGAGGACAATGGCACGTCTTTGAAGCATAAACAGAGTTTGCATTTCTTTTCCTTTATTTTATGCTTTGATTTAAATTTTCATTGGTGTGTTTGATTTTTTTTTAATCTACATTTGTTATTTATTGCACACTTAAAATTGATCACATAGGAACATGCTTATATTTTTTGTAACTTCCTTCCCTTCAAATTTTAGGTAGTGAGCTCTTTCACAAGGTTTTTTAGTAAGTTGTGATATGTGGTATTGTGTTTGGTTGCACAAAATGATGGTGTTCTCAGTTTTAGGTGGTTGTGGAAAAGTTGCAAAATATTTTGATGATGCTAGAATATTATGAGATGTTGGGTGGATGTTGTGAAGTGTTGTGTGGTCCACGAGACCTTGAGAATTATGTGTGTGCTCACTTGTACTGTTAGTTTAGGTTTGGCCAACTTGGAATGCTAGTGGTATTTGTAGAGCTACCTCATGGATTGTGGATGTGTTGAGTGGTGTGGTGATGTAGATTTGGGTCCTAGTTAACCCTTGGAATGGTCTTCCTACACTTATTTACACCATGGAAGTGTTTTGTGCTGACCTATTTTGGTGCTGCACATTTTAGGTGCATACGTTTCATTAAGGCCGACCTAATTTAGATTGTTTAGGTTGTGGATGGTATAAATACAAGATGAATTGTCAAAGGTAGTAGTGGAAAGTGTGAAATATGTGAATTTGTGGTGCAAGAGCACCTACACATCTTTTTGGTTTGTTTAGCAATTTTTAGGAGTCTAGGCTTGAATCAAGTCATTTCATATTGTAATAAGGTCTATGTGACCAATATTTGATGTAATTTGGTTCATTAGGTGGTTTTAGGTGTTGGTGTCTAAGTTGGCAATAAGTGTTGTGTTTTTGCAAGGTTGTTGAACACATTTTTTATGTTAATTAGGATGGTAGTTGAAAGTAAAACAGTCAAATTTTTGTAATTCTATTGGTGGCCATTGGAAAGGGGTGCAAACAAGTTTATAAAGCCTCTCAAAAATTTGAGGCAGGTTGACTCTCAAATATTTTGAGCATTCAATATAAGATTGCTCTATTTTTGTGGTGTTTTTTGTTAAATTTGGAAATTCCTGAATCTGTATAATCTTGTACAGTCTGAATTTGATGTAAAGGCTATGTGAATTGTTGGAGAACAGTGTAATATTTCATTTGAATCTATTTTCAAATATTTTCATTGAGTTTGGTGAAAGATCAATTAGATTTTTTGTAGGTGCTTGGTTGTTAAGGTTTTCTAGGGTTTGACAAAGAAAATGGAGTTTTAAGGCCATTCCACCACAGGGTAACTTTGTAAACTGGTGGAATGGGCCTAGTAGGAGTTAGTTTTAGGATTTTTGTGGTAGTGAGGCAGGGTGATGTTATTGGAGGGGTTTTTGCATGTCCTTTAGCTTGACAAGTTTAAGTGTCAAGGATGTATTTACTGGTTTTTGTATTGGACAACAAGAAATTGATGAAATCTGTGGAATATAATGGTGGATTTAGAAGTTTGGTGATTGGTTGGTCATGTTTGTGAAGGTTTTCAAGTTGGTTGAGAAGAACATCATAGACCTCCTTTGGAAAAGAGGCCTAATTAGGCCTTGAAGTAGCATTGCTGATCAAATTTAGGTGTGTTTGTCCAAAATGACCCTAATCAAGGGTTTGATATGTTGTGTAGTAGCATAAAGGGTTCCTGGAAGTATGCTCATCAAGAGTCGAAAGGATCATCAGAGGGAGATATAGTTGGAAAAGTATGTCTCCATAGCTACAAGCCAATAGTTAGTTTTTTAAAAGGAAGTTATCCTTGAGGGTGTTCTTGACCCTACAAACCTTGTGGAATCAATTTGTGTGAGCCTAATATCACCTTGTCTTGCATCAGGTGATATCAGGAAGTTAGAGCATCCAATATGCCTATTAAAGGTGGATCAACAATTTCTAGGGAACTTAGATCCCTAAGAGAGAGCCAAGAAGCCATGACGGCAAGAATGGAAGCACTAGAGTCAAGAGAGAGAAGAGGTAAGGGGATGGCACAAGATAGTGACCCCAAAAAAGAAGAGGAGGAACAAGGAGATAATCCTCTTGCAAGACAACAAGGAGAGTTAGATCCTAAAGAGAGAAAGTTTCTTCAAGTGCTCAAGGCTACCAGGGGTGAGGCTCAAGAGGTAAAGATGGAGTTTCCAATATATGGTGGTAAGATTGATGGAGAAGAGGTTATTGAGTGGATTGATGCTCTTGATAATCACTTTGATTACAAAGAGATGCCAGAAGACAAGAAGGTCAAATTTGCAAAAAAAAATAAAATTGAAGGGACCAACACTAACTTGGTGGAATTACACCTAGGAGGAGAGGTCAAAGAAAGGAAATCCCAAAATCAACTCTTGGGACAAAATGGTGGCAAAGGTAAAAGTTCAATTCCTTCCTGCTGATTATGAAATACAAGTATTTAGAAGATTTCAAAATTTGAAACAAAAAGAAATGGATGTGGCTACCTATACTGAAGATTTTCATAAGCTTACTATCAGATCAAGTCATATAGAGAATGAAAAAGAGAAGGTGGCTAGGTACTTAAATGGATTGAGGTCAGCAATCCAAGATGAAATCAGCTTAACTACTCCTAGGTCCGTGGAAGAATGCTTCCAAATGGCTACTAAGGCTGAAAAGAAGATCAAGAGAAGGTTGGAAAAGCAATATAAGTGTAGAGGAAAGAGTTTTAGGGGTAGAGATAACCCTGGAGGAAGAGGTTATCGAAGAGGACCAAATGAATAAAACAATTCTCAAGAATCAAGTGGAGAAACTAGGGGAACTTTCAAAGGTAGAAGACCATAAGGTAGGGGAAGATTTAGTGGACAAGGAAGGGGTTCCAATGCCTTCTTAGGAAGGTGTTATAACTACAATCAGTATGGACATCCTACTTGGAAGTGCCCAGAAAAATAGGGTATAAGTTCTCAAGGTGGAGAAAGAACTCAACTTGTTCATGAAGAGGATGAAGAAGAAAGTGTGGGCTCATGTGTAGGCTCATCATCTCTCCATGCAAAACCAGAAGTAGGAGAGGCTTTGATGATTAGAAGAACACTAATCAAGGTACCAACTACAAAGGAACCCCCTCAAAGGAAGGCTTTGTTTAGAACAACATGCAAGACTCAAGGGAAGGTATGTAAAGTCATCATTGACTCTAGTTCTATAGATAACATTGTAGCTCTGGAAATGGTAGAGAAGCTTAAGATGAAAAAGATACCTCATCCTAATCCATATAAGATTTCATGGTGTAATAAGGGGCAATAGGTTCTTGTGAATGAGCAGACCTGGGTGGAGTTTTCAATAGGTCCTTACAAACATAAATATTATGTGACATTGTGCCGATGGATGTGTGCCACTTGCTTCTTGGTAGGCCTTGGCAATATGACCGAAAGGCACAACATGATGGCTTCAAGAATGAATATCAGATTGAAAAAGATGGTAAGAAAATCACTTTAGAACCTTTGCAAGAAGATGATAAGACAGTGCATGAAGGTCCTAGTGTGATGTTGTGAAGGAGAAGGTGTTCTTGAAGGACTTGGAGAATGAAGAGGTTGGTTTTTCCATTGTAGAGAAGCCTATTACTAATGTAGCAGCAGATAAAAAAGAGGTTCCTAGGGAAGTGCAGACCTTTCTTGACAAGTATGAGCATATAGGGACAAAGGAGATGCCTAATGCTTTACCACCAATTAGAAAAGTCAATCACCACATTGATTTGATACCGGGTGCAAGTCTACCTAACAAGGCAACATACAAGATGACCCATCAACAGAATGAGGAGATCAAAAAGAAAGTTCAAGAGCTACTAGAAAAAGTTTTGATAAGAGAAAGCCTAAGTCCATGTGTTGTACTAACAATATTGGCTCCAAAGAAGGATGGAGATTGGAGGTTGTGTACTGATTCAAGAGCTATAAACAAAATCACCCTAAGGTAAAAATTTCCTATCTCTAGAATGGAGGAATTAATGGATAGCTTAGCTAGTTCTAGATACTTTTCTAAGATAGACTTAAAGAGTGGTTATCATCAGATAAGAATTAGGGAAGGTGATGAGTGGAACACAACTTTTAAAACTAATGAAGGCTTGTATGAATGGCTTGTGATGCCATTTGGACTGTCCAACACTCCTAGTACCTTGGTGAGATTAATGAATGAGGTGTTGAAGAGCTTCATAGGCAGATTTGTGGTAGTCTATCTAGAAGATATACTTGTCTACAACAAAACAAAAGAAGATCATTTGGATCATCTTGACAAAGTATTGAATAAGCTCAATGAAGAGAAGGTTATGATCAACCTAAAAGAATGTGAGTTTATGAAGAGGGAGTTAATCTATCTTGGTTTTGTGATATCTGAGGGTACTTTGAGAATGGATCTAGCAAAAGTTGAGACCATACTTAACTAGCCTACACCTACCACAGTGGGAGAATTCAAAAGTTTTCATGGACTAGCCAACTTGTATAGGAAGTTTATCAAGAATTTTAGCCATATAGTTGCACTAATGATTGATACAATCAAGGGGTGAAAAGGAATAAGTTTTTTTGGACTGTAGATGCAAATAGAAGCTTTGAATATTTGAAATCAAGAGTGGCTCAAATGCCAATTCTTACTCTTCCTGACTTTGATAAGGTTTTTACAGTGGAGTGTGATGCAAGTGGAGCAACAATAGGTGCAGTTTTGAGCCAAGATGGAAAGCTAGTGGACTTTTTTAGTGAAAAAATAAATGATGCCAAGAGGAGGTACTCTTCTAATGACCTTGAACTCTATGCTATGGTTCAATCTCTCAAAAACTGGAGACATTACTTATTGCCAACTTGGAGTTTGTGGTGTTTACTGGCAACCATGCATTGATTTATTTGAATAGCCAAGACAAGTTAAGTCATAGGCATATGAAATGGATGGAGTAATTTCAGGCCTATACCTTCTCTATTAAGCAGAAAAAGGGTCAAGAAAACAAAGTTGCTGATGCTCTTAGTAGAAGAACAATGTTGGTGCAGGAGGTGCAGCTACAAAGCATTAGTATTGATTCACTAAAAGATATGTATGCACATGATGATGAATTCAAGGAAGATTTTGTTAGATGTTGTGATGTGTTGCTAATATGTGGTTGTCATTGATGTCAATACTATTAGCATTGTTGCATTAGATGTATATGTCAAGGATATTGAGAAAATTGTAATAAGAAGTGCTACAAGTTGCCAGTGGTGATGTGAAGTTCTTTCTGTCAGTGTGATCAGTACATTACTATTAAGAGGTCGTGGAATAAATGGTTTATTATTGAGTATATATAGTTTATCCACTTCAAGTTTCATAGATCCATGTGAATATTTGATCAAGTTATGGAGATTTGTATTCTAACAATTTTTTTGTTACTTCAGTTTGTGTTCCTGAATGAAGATCATGTGATTCCAGTAAGTTTAGTTGTTGTGGATTCTTCTCTAATGTTTCATGATGCATGTGGATGTTTCTAGTTTTTACTCTATCTATGTTGCTCATCTGCATTGATCGTTGTGCTCGTGATTCAATATTTTCTCTTACGTGTTCATGTTTTTCATGTTCTTGGCCGACAAGGTGTTGAAGCATGTTGTGGATCTTCGAGGAGTAATTAATTGAAGTGGTTCATGTTTGAGGATGTTATTTTCAATCTTCACTATGTTGTGGTTGACCTTGGTTGATTCACATGAATAATCTTTATTGATTTGGGCCAACTATTTATATTCATTTTATTATTTCTTTGGAGCCAACTTATAGTGATGTAATTACTTGTCATGGATATATAAGAGGGATTTTTTTATCATTTAAAGGCATGTGTGTGTGTGTGAAGTGTAAGAGTTTTGTGTGCAAATAAAGTTTAGATCATTTGAAGGTAGAGCAGAGAAAGAAGAAGAGTAAAGAAGATTGAAGAAGTGTTCATGTGCTTAACCAGAACTGTAACCAGGCATTAGTAGATGCTAATTTTTTTAGTTCAAAGTCTAATGAATTTAATTAGAACCTTTATGTAAGACAGTGTGTCTTCCTTTGGGCAGTAAGCCTATTTTGTATTTGAGTAGTGAGCTCTAGGAAGTGTGCCTAAATGCATGTGCATTCCCCATTTATATTCTCTTATACTTTTAATAGGGTATAATCTTGTGGACTGACCTCCACTGTGGTTTTTCGTCTAACAGGGTTTCCACGTAAAAATCTTGGTGTTCTATGTGATTTTGATGTGTTGTTCATTTATGCTTTCATGATTAATGATCAGATTTGAGAATAA
Source organism: Sequoia sempervirens (assembly GCA_007258455.2). Taxonomy (NCBI): domain Eukaryota; kingdom Viridiplantae; phylum Streptophyta; class Pinopsida; order Cupressales; family Cupressaceae; genus Sequoia; species Sequoia sempervirens. Next base: position 51,649,651 of record VDFB02058242.1, read on the forward strand.
GGTTAATAAGTCAAATAAGTTTGAAATTCAGTGACAACTGATTCACCCCACCTCTCATTTTTCTTCCCTTGAGTTTCCAACAATTGGTATTAGGCTTGTGGTTCCTTGGAAGAAGTTTAACAACTTGAGGTGATCTGGTATGGCAACTTATAAGAAGGATAGTCCTAGATTTGATGGAACAAATTATTCTTTATGGAAGACTCGAATGGAGTGTCATCTGAGATGCATTAGTGAACCCTATTGGAGCATTACAAGTAATAGATATGTTATTCCACCAAATAGTACTTATGCTGAGTATAATATCAGGGCTAAGGAGGCATTTTTGAGTGCTTTGACTGATACTAAGATGACAAATGTGATGGATCTAAAGATTTCTTATGAGATCTGGAAAATTTTGGAAACCTTGTATGAAGGTGATGCTAATGTGAAGATTGTTAAGCTACAAAGTCTGAAAGGGAAATATGAAAAGTTGAAAATGGGTGATGACAAAAATGTTACTACTTTCATGCAAAGAGTTAATGAACTTGTGTGTGGTATCAGATGTGCTGGTGGACAGATAGACGAATCAAAAATTGTTGCTAAAGTTCTTAGATCCTTGCCTAATTCTTACAAAGTCAAGGCTAGTGCTATTGAAGAGCTCTGTACTATAACTAATGTTACCAGAGATATGTTGATTGGTAAGCTTATTGCTTTTGAGATGAGTGAATTTGGTGATGCACTTCCTAAAGTTGAATCTGCATTCAAGGCCACTACTTCTGGAAGAGATAGATAGAGATATTATCCAGGTGAAAGTTCATCTAGAAAGACATTCAAGTATGAGGATGAAATGAGACAACTCAATGAAGAAGAAAGAGAGCTTGAAGAAATTGAAGCATTGATTGTGAAAAGAGAAGCTAGAGGACAAGGTAAGTATAAAGGAAAGCTACCTATTAAATGTTTCTCTTGCAATAAGATAGGTCATTTTACATCAAGGTGTTCTGAGAGAGTTTCCAAGCCAAGATTTAACAAGCCTAAATTCCAAAAGAAGTGTTACTATGTTGATGATGAAGGTGTGACATATGATGAATTTGACAAAGGAAATGCAAGTGAAGATAATTTGTGTTTATTGCTATTAAGGAAAATAATCCCATGTCTATTGAATCTACTAGTTGTACAAATGTGGAGAAAGCCCTAGTTGCTTGAGTTGAAGAGAAAGATGAATGGGTAATTGATAGTGGTTGTTCTCATCATATGATAGGAGATAAAAGTAAGTTTGCGAATATGGAAAAGTATGATGGTGGTGTTGTGAGATTTGGTGATAGTACAGTTGGTGTAATTTGTGGAAGAGGATGCATTTATCTTGATGGTAAGCATAATACTGATGATGTCTTGTATGTTGAAGTTTTCAAGCATAATATTTAAAGTGTTGGATAGATGGTTGATAATGGATACAATCTTTAGTTCATGGATGGTAAGTGCAAAATATTGGGAAATTCTAGAAATGTGATTGCATCAAGTACAAAAACAAAAGGTAATATTTTCCACCTAAGTGCTGCTAGTAAAAGTTGTTTGATTGCTCAAATTGATGAAAGTTAGTTGTGGCATAGGAGAATGTGTCATGTTAACTTTGATAATATTGCCAAGATAAGTTCCACTAAGGCTGTGAGAGATCTTCCTAAGATGATGAAACCTACTAATGCCATATGCAAAGAATGTTAGTTAGGAAAGAAAAAAATAATTTCATTTCGAATTAAACAAAAAAATTCAAATGGATTGTTGGATCTTGTGCATATTGATTTGTGTAGTCCTGCTAGAACTAGAAGTTTACAAGGATACATGTATTTCATGTTGCTTATTGATGACTATTCAAGGATGATGTAGGCTACTTTCTTAAGGGAGAAATCTGAAGCTTTGGGAAAGTTCAAGATCTTTAAGGTTGTGGTTGAGACAGAGACATGTCTAAAGATTAAATGTCTGAGATCAGATAGAGATGGTGAATTCACTTCCAGTGAGTTTAATTCTTTTTGTGAAGAGCATGGAATAAAGAGACAGTTATCTACACACAGACCCCTCAACAAAATGGATTTTTGGAAAGGAAGAATAGAACAGTTCTAGATGTTGTTAGAACCATGATGTTGGAAGGAAATGTACCTCATATCTACTAGAGAGAAGTTGTGAGTACTGTTGTGTACACACTTAACCGGGTACAAATCAAAGGTGATACTAGTAAGACTCCTTTTGAGCTATGGATTGGTCAAAAACCTACTATTAGATATTTCAAGATCTTTGGAAGTAAGTGTTATATCAAAAGAGATGAAGATATAGGAAAGTTTTATGCTAGGAGTGATGAAGGAATATTTTTGGGTTATGCTACTAAAAGTAAGGCCTACCAATGTTACAATAAGAGATTGAAGAAAATGGTTGAAAGTGAAAATGTTAAGGTTGATGAAGACTTTGGTACACTATCTAGAACCTGCGGATATGATTCTGATGATCAGAATGACAGTACAAACAAAGGTCAGAACTCAAGTCAAGTCCAAATAATTTTGGTGAATCAAGAAGATCAAGAGGAAGGAGAAACTAGTGGAAGAACATAAGAGAGATCAGAAGAGCTTGAAGTTGAAGAACATTCTAAGAAGACTCTGAGGTATGTAAGATTGAATCATTCAGAAGATCAAATTATTGGTGATAAGAACAAAGGTGTATAGACTAGGAGAAATATTGTAGAAGAATATTGTTTGATTTCAAAGACTGATCCTAACAATGTGAATGAAGCATGCAAAGATGAACATTGGGTTGAAGCAATGAAAGAGGAACTACAATAGATTGAAAAGAATGATACATGGATTGTTGTTCCTAGACCTAAGGATAAGAATGCAATTGGAACTAAATGGGTCTTTAGAAACAAACTGAATGAACAAGGTGAAGTGGTTAGAAACAAAGCAAGAATAGTATGTAAGGTATATTCACAAATGGAAGGTATTGATTTTGAAGAAACCTTTGCCCCTATTGCTAGAATTGAAGCAGTGAGATTGTTTCTTGCTTATGTTGCTTACAAAGATTACAAATTTTATCAAATGGATGTCAAGTATGCTTTTCTAAATGGCGAATTGGAAGAATAAGTGTATGTTGAATAACCTAATGGATTCCAGTTGACCGATCAGGGAGATATGGTTTGCTAATTGAAGAAATCATTGTATGGAATCAAACAAGCCCCTAGAGCATGGTATGCCAGATTGGATAAGTACTTGGTGAAGCTTGGATTTAACAAAGGTACTGCTGATAGTAATTTTTATTTCAAGAATGATGATAAAGATTTGATTGTGGAAGTTTTTGTTGATGATATCATATTTGGAGGAGATGATAGCTTGTGTATGAAGTTTTCTAATGAGATGCAAAATGAATTTGAGATGTCAATGATTGGAGATATGAAATTATTCTTGGGATTGCAAATTACTCAGTTAGATAAAGGGATCTTTATATCTCAGTCCAAGTATGTGAAAGAACTGCTGAAGAAATTTGGTATGGAAGATTCAAAGCCAGTTGGTACACCTATGGTGATCAGATGCAAGTTGACAACTGATGATGATTCTCCGAAGGAAAATCGAACTAGATATAGATCAATGATTGGTGGATTGCTTTATTTGACTCAAACTAGTCCTAATATCATGAATGTTGTATGTATTGTTGCTAGATTTCAAGTTAATCCTAAATAATCTCATGTGACTATTGTGAAGAGGATTTTTAGATACTTGAAGGGGACAATTGATTTTGGTTTATGGTATCCTAAAGATGATGATCTTACTTTGAGTTCCTTTACTGATTCTGACTGGGCAGGAGATGTGAATGATAGGAAAAGTACTAGTGGTGGAGCATTTTTCTTGGGAAAGAAGTTGATTTCATGGTTAAGCAAAAAGCAGAATGTTATTTCTTTATCTACTGCAGAGGCATAATACATTGCTACTGCTAATAATTGTACTCAAGTACTATGGATGAAATAGATGTTGAAGGATATCAGAATTGTGTATGATGAGCCTATTGCTATATTCTGTGATAACTCAAGTGCTATTAACATTTCTAAGAATCCAATGCTGCATTCCAAGACCAAGCATATATCTACCAAGTTTCACTTTTTGAGACATAAAATAAGTGAAAAGGAAGCCAGATTGGAGTATGTTCCTACTAAGGAGCAGATTGAAGACATATTTACCAATCCATTGCCAAAGGATAATTTTGAGTATCTCAGAGGGAAGTTAGGGGTGATTAACCCTCTTTATCAGAACTAAGGATGCATTGATTTGCATCAATCCATGCATTTCATGATCATATTTTGATTTGGATTGATGTTGTGGTGCCTGCTACTCATAGGGAGTAGTTAGATGTTCAAAGGTTTACGTGTTCAGATATGCAGTTCAAACCTTTTATAGAAGAAATCTTTGCCATTGATGTCAAAGGAGGAGAAGAGCAATGTGAAAAATCTTTGTGGGGAGAAGAGTTGAGGAAAGAAGAATTAGAACCTAAGGGGGAGTAAGCGTAGTTGTGTTGATGGTGTTTTTCACATCATGTGTTTCCATCAATGCCAAAGGGGGAGATTGTTGGATGTTGTGTTGTGTTACTAATATGTGGTTGCCATTGATGTCAACACTATTAGCATTGTTGCATTAGAAGTTGTATATGTCGAGGATATTGAGAAAATTGTAATAAGAAGTGCTACAAGTTGTCAGTGGTGAAGTGAAGTTCTTTCTGTCAGTGTGATCAATATGTTCCTATTCAGAGGTTGTGGACTAAAGGTTTTCTTGTTGAGTATATCTAGTTTATCCACGTCAAGTTTCAAAGATCCGTGTGAAGATTTGATCAAGTTATGGAGATTTGTATTTTGACAATTTTTATGTTACTTCAGTTTGTGTTCCTGAATGAAGATCACGTGATTCCAGTAAGTTCAGTTGTTGTGGATGCTTCTATGATGTTTCATGATGCTTGTGGATGTTTCTAGTTCATGCTCTATCTATTTTTCTCATCTACATTGATCGTTGTACTTGTGATCCATAATTTTCTCTTGCGTGTTCATGTTTTTCATATTCTTGGCTGACAAGGTGTTGAAGCATGTTGTGGATCTTCGAGGAGTAATTAATTGAAGTGGTTTATGTTTGAGGATGTTATTTTTGGTCTTCACTATGTTGTGGCTGACCTTGGTTGATTTTCATGAATTATCTTTATTGATTTGGGCCGGCTTTTTATATTCATTTTATTATTTCTTTGGAGCCAACTTATAGTGATGTAATTTCTTGTCACGGATATATAAGAGCTAATGTTTTATCATTTGAAGGCATGTATGTGTGTACATGTGTGCGAAGTGTAATATTTTTGTGTGCAAATAAAGTTCAGATCATTCGAAGGAAGAGAAGAGAAAGAAGAAGAGTGAAGAAGAGTAAAGAAGAGTGAAGAAGTGTTCATGTGCTTAACTGAAACTGTAACCAGGCATTAGCAAATGTTACTTTTCTCAGTTCAAAGTTTGATGGATTTAATCAGAACCTTTTTGTAAGATAGTGTGTCTTCCTTTGGGTAGTAATCCTATTTTGTATTTGAGCAGTGAGCTCTAGGTAGTGTGCCTAAATGCATGTGCATTCCCCATTTATATTCTCTTATACTTTTATTAGGGTATAATCTTGTGGACTGACCTCCACCATGGTTTTTCCCCTAACAAGATTTCCACGTAAAAATATTGGTGTTCTATGTGATTCTGATGTGTTGTTAATTTATGCTTTCATGATTAATGAACAGATCTGAGAATAAGGTTAATAAGTTGAATAAGTTTGAAATTCGGTGACAACTGATTCACCCCCCCTCGCAGTTGTCTGCCCTTGAGTTGCATATAGATTTTTCAATTTGTAATCAATTTCAGGGTAGTTTTCATAGTGATTATGTAGATTATGTTTTTCAAAATGGGTTGTTCTTCAAGGGAGCCCAATTGTGTGTACCTAAGTGCTCCATGAGAGCCAATTTGGTGAAGAAGAAACATAGTGGGATTTTGAGTGGTCACTTTGGAATTGATGACATTAGAGCAGGTCAAAAGGTTCTATTATTGGCCTAAGATGGATGCAAAAGTAAAAAGGTTTGTTGAAGGTTATGGAATCTACCAAAGGGAAATGGGAACTAGTTCAAATGTCGGTCTGTATCAACCTTTACCAGTCCCTAACCATCCATGGGAGTCTATTAGTATGAATTTTTTTTTAGGATTGCCTAAGAATCAAAGGGGGAATGATATTGTTTTTGTAGTGGTAGATAGATTCAACAAAATGGCACATTTCATTGCATGTAGAAGCACCAATGATGCAACACATATTGCTGGGTTGGTTTTTTAGAGAAGTTGTTAGGATTCATGGACTACCTTTAACCATTGTTTCTAACAAAGATTCTAAGTTTATAGGTCATTTTTGGAGGACCTTGTGGAAAAATTTAGGCACAAAGTTGCAATTTAGCTCAACATACCATCCAAAAATAGATGGCCAAACAAAGGTTGTTAACAGGTCACTCGGTAATCTATTGAGATGTCTAACTAAAGAGCATGCAGAATCATGGGATGCTGTCCTTCCTCAAGCATAATATGCTTATAATGACTTAGTAAACAAAAGCATAAGGAAGAGCCCTTTTGAGGTAGTCTATGGGATGAATCCTAGAGGTATCTATGAGCTTAGAGACCTAAGGAACATGGAAAAGAGTGCAACAGGTGAAGACTTTGCAATTGCAATGAAAGACATTCATGATTAGGTGAAAGAAAACTTGAAGAAGAGTATGGAAAGATACAAAGAGAAAGCAGATTTGAGAAGAAGGGATGTGCAATATAAAGTTGGGGATCTAGTATTTTCTCATCTTAGAAAAGAGAGACTTCTAAAGGGAAAATACACAAAGTTAATGATGAAGAAGATAGGTCCCTACAGAATAGTGCACAAATTTGGCCAAAACACATATGAAATTGAATTGCCTTAGGGAGTTGCCATATCTCCTATTTTTAATGTAGTTGACTTGTATCCATTCAAAGGTGTTGTGAATCTAGGTAATGATGCTATAGGTACTACTGATGCTAAAGATGAAGAATGGGTGAAGAATTTTCGTCCTAGCCAGCCAATGAAGCTTGAAAGAATTGTTGACACAAGGGAGGTTAAAAGAACAAGGAAGATGGTTAAATGGAAAGGTTTTCCTATTGAATATTCCCAATGGATGAGTGAAGAGGACATTAAGTAGCATGGCACCTTTTTCCAAGACCTCATTTCATCTGAAGGATGAAATTTTCTCCTCCTTGGTTAAATGGTGCAAGAGCACCTACACATCTTTTTGGTTTGTTTGGAATTTTCTAGGAGTCTAGGCTTGAATCAAGTCATTTCATATTGTAATAAGGTCTATGTGACCAATATTTGATGTAATTTGGATCATTGGATGGTTTTAGGTGTTTGGTGTCTAAGTTGGCAATAAGTGTTGTGTTTTTGCAAGGTTGTTCAACACATTTTTATGTTAATTAGGATGGTAGTTGAAAGTAAAATGGTCATATTTTTGTAATTCTATTGGTTTCCATTGGAAAGGGGAATTTTTTTTTTTTAAATCCTCTCAAACATTCGAGGTAGGTTGGCTCTCAAAGATTTTGAACATTCAATATAAGATTGCTCTATTTTTGTGGTGTTTTCTATTAAATTTGGCAATTCTTGAATCTGTATGATCTCGTACAGTCTGAATTTGATGTAAAGGCTATGTGAATTGTTGGAGAATAGTGTAAGATTTCATTTGAATCTATTTTAAAAGGTTTTCATTGAGTTTGGTGAAAGATCAATCATATTTTCTGTAGGGTGCTTGGTTGTTAGGGTTTTCTAGGGTTTGATAAAGAAAATGGAGTTTTAAGGCCATTCCATCATAGGGTAACTTTGTAAACTAGTGGAATGGGCCTAGTAGGAGTTAGTTTTAGGATTTTTGTGGTAGTGAGGTAGGGTGATGTTATTGGAGGATTTTTTGCACGTGCTTTTACTTGACAAGGTTAACTGTCAAGGATGTATTTACTTGTTTTTGTATTGGACAACAAGAAATTGATTAAATTTGTGGAATCTAATGGTGCAATTAGAAGTTTGGTGACTGGTTAGTCATGTTTGTGAAGGTTTTCAAGTTGGTTGAGAATAACATCATAGAAATCCTTTGGAAAAGAGGCCTAATTAGGCCTAGAAGTAGTGTTGTTGATTAGATTTAGGTGTGTTGGTCTAAAATGACCCTAATCAAGGGTTTGATATGTTGTGTAGCAACATAAAGGGTTCCTGAAAGTGTGTTCATCAAGAGTTGGAAGGATCATTAGAGGGAGATATAGTTGGATAAGTGTGTCTCCATGGCTATAAGCCAATAGGTGGTTTTTTCAAAGGAAGTTACCCTTGAAGGTGTTTGTGACCTTGAAAACCTTGTGGAATCAGTTTGTGTGAGCCTAATATCACCCTGTCTTGCATCAATTTGATCAAGTGTGGTGATCTAAGTGTGAGATTAATGCCTATGACTCTAGTACAGTGACCAAAATGGTCTACATTTTTAGTGTGCTTGAAGTTTCTAGAGGAAGTGAGCCAAAGGTTGTGGATGGTAAAAATTTTCAGTGGTGGATTTCTCCTATTGCTTTGAGATAGTGAATCTTTTTAAAATAGTTCTCTTCTCTTCTTCTTTCTTCTTGGTAGTGAGCCACCTGACAGTGAGCCTTTTTGTTGAGAAGTGAGCCCTTAGAAGTGAACCTAATTGTTGTCAGTATTGTTATTCATATATATGTGAGATAGTCATCATCGTGGTTTTTCCCTTCTTAGGTTTTCCATGTAAATATGGTGTTCGTATGTATTTGGATGTGTTTTCATTATTTTTTCATATGTTTACATTTTGCTAATGCATGATAAGGGTTTGAATATTGATGAGATATTGAATTTTTTTAATTCACAATTGATTCACCCCCCTCTTAGTTGTAATGTGCATCTAAAAAAATTTGCAACTCATTAATTTCCCTTCACATGCATTCATCTATTGTATGTGTTTTATTCCCATAGTAATCACATTTAATTTTCTATGGATTAGGAGACATGATTATAACCAAAAAAATACAAGATTACCCCATAATTATTCAATCATGAGACCCTCCTAAGAGAATGATTTGAAAATTTATATGTAGTGTGATTATAATGCTAGAATACTTTTTCAAAGTTTACAATGCCAAGGTGGATCAAATATGAAAAAATATAAGGATTTCTTTGAACTAGATCCTCAAACTGAACTTATAATTTCCCAATATAATCTAGGCTAAAAATGAAGGCTTCCCAAAAGGAAAAAACTTCTCCAAGTGTTGGTATGTCAAAAATATCAACCAAAATATAAATATGCACAAATTTTAATAAAAGATACCTAGGGTTGAATTTAGAAAAAATACATGGATAAAACTATAAATCTTCTCAATACCTTTCCAATATCGTAAGAATCATAGTAATTGGATAAATGGGAAAAAATCATGAGCTCAGAAGTCCAAAAAGGAAGATTTGAATTCAATCAAAAATAAAATTCAACTAGAAAATATAATGAAAAATAGCTTACACCATGAAACATTGAAAAATAGGTTGAAGGAGGGTTCACCAATTTTAAAATGTAGATGTGCAAGGACCTCTTTTCCTTTATTTCATTAGGAAATTAGATCCAAAAAAAGAATTGAATTACAACCCTTACGCGAGTCAACTTAATGAGGGAATCTGTTGATTTCCTTATGATTGAGGATGGGGGTATCAACCTAAACAACACTTTTGGGAGAAAAACTAAAAATAGTAAATCAACTCAATTATGCCCATTCAAACCTGAAAAAATAATTTAAAGCATAATATAGGAAAAAACAATAAAGTTTTGATAGATCTGGAAATGGAAAAGTGATGTGTACTTGTCACTAAAATGTAGTTTTAGGAGGCTAACTAGGACTCATTCACCCATAGGAAAAAGGGTCTTTGTGCAATATTTTTAAACAACTTTTGGGAGCCTTTGATGTCAGTTTGTAGCTTCTATTTGATCCAGGTTTCAGTGTCAAAAATTCAGAAATGAGATCTGTAGGTGAAATTTCAAGAATTGATGACAATGTTGACAACTTTTTGCAAATTTTCCAATTTTTCTCTTCAAGAGATCTTCAATCCTTCTTAAACCTAAATTTTGCAACAAAAACATAAGAGGGAAAAATTGTTTATTTTTGGTGAATGGGGGCTTGCCTTGGTCAAACCCCAATTGGGTAATTAAACATTTAATTGAATTATTGAAACATGAAAAGGAAATGATGAATGAACAATGATATGTTGTAACTCACCAAACCCTTGAATAAACCTTTGGAGGTGAAACATAGAAAAATAGGGTGCTCCTAGGGTTTCCCAAAGTGGAAAAGTGGATCCAAAGAGGAAAAAGGGGTCCTGCTTCTCAAATTTCATTATCAAATGAGATCCTAACAAGGAATTGAGTAACTACCCTTAGGAGAATCAATTATATTAAGGAATCTTTAGATTTCCTTTTGGTGTCAAAATGGGGGTCTGATGCAAGAGCATCAGGGGTGAAGTGCAATCTTGCACAATGAAAAAAAATATTTTATTTTATTTTTCCTTTTCTCAATTTTGGTGTGTTGTTGGTCTTGCAGGCATGAAATAATTCTTCTTTTCCCTTCCTTCAGCTATTTCACTTTTATTTGGCATGGGCTTTGGATGCATTGTTTATATATTTGATGTAAATTTAAATTACATTTTGGAAACACATCAAAGAATGATTATTTTTATTACTTTGTAGCTCTCGAGATTAAATTAAAGAATTGGAAGAACTATTTGCCAATGGTGTTTGGCAGCTAGGAGTGGAGGTGCAAGAAGGAGCTAGTGGATGTCAATTTGGGAAAAGATCGGAATTTTTTCTAGGAAAAAAAATCAAAGAGCTGAAATGTATGATACCCACACTCAAGGAATAAAGAATATTCTAGAGGTTTTGACTGGAATTTTTGGGGAAAAGAAAGATTGTCTAGGTCGTGACTATGAGACCCAACTTCAATAAAAATGGCATAACTTCCTCATACGATAACAAAATCAAGATTTTCAAAATGATCTAGAAAGCTGAGAATGAGGCGCACAAAACCCATGTTGGAGTTTTAAAATATGCATGATAATCAGAGAGCAAAGAAGGAAAGAAAGTGGCAGGTTTGTGGCGAAGCTTTGCAAATTTGATTCTTAATCTTGCCTGTAGAAGATTGTGGTTGTAGTTGAAGCTTTGTTAATGGATATCATGTTGAGTTTTGATAATTTTGTAAACTTCTAGTATTTATTTGAATACAACTGAAATAATTTTGTGCTAGAGATTTTATTTAAATATTGTTTTAAGTATTGATTTTACAAAGGCTACAACAATTGACAAACCTCTTTGGTTTCTCAATTGTTGACTGCATCAATTGGTATCAGAGCAGGATTATAGATATTTGGAGAGGAAATAGCACATAGAGGATGAGGTGGAGGAAGAGTTCCATGAGGAGAATAAAATCCAACACTTATGGAATTGTCAAGGGGAATCTCACCAAGTTTGGAGGCATTAGAAACTTCTCAAAGAAGAGGGATTCCTATTGGAGACATTATGAGGAAGAAGTTCCAAAGGTTGCAGTAGTGCAAGGAGAAGATGCACATGAAGAGAGATTCTTACAAGTGTTGGCTAAGCTTGGGAGTAAACCAAGGATCAACCCATCAAGTTACAATGGGAGCATGAATCCAGAAGAGCTTATTGAATGGATTGCACAAATGGATAAATATTTTGATTTGGAAGGTGTTGAAGAAAATAAGAAGGTGAAATATGCTGGCACAAGGTTGAAGGGACATGCATCCTTATGGTGGAATCAAGTGCAGATTGAAAGAAAGAGGAAAGACAAAGAGAATATAAAATCATGGGAGAAGATGGTTGCAAAAATGAAAGAAATTTTTTTTCTTGTGGATTATCATATTAATTTAATTAAAAAGTTGTAGAATCTTAAACAAAAGGATTTGAGTGTCATAGAATACACAGAGGAGTTCTATAGATTGAGTATACATGTTGGAAACATAGAGGATGATGAGGAAAAGGTAGCAAGGTATGTAAATGGTTTGAGGATTAATATTCATGATGAGCTCAACATGGTCTTGATAAGGACAATGGAAGAAGCCTACCAGTATGCACTAAAGGCAAAGGAAAAGTTGGCAAGAAGGAAAAAAAATAACTCTAGAGGTAGAGGAGAAACTTTACGAGGTAGAGAAAAAATAAATAATGGAAGAGGGCAGCAAATAAAAGAAGAGGAAGCAAGTTGGTCACAAACAAGTCATGGGACAAATGCAAGAGGAAGAAGAGATTTTTCAAGAGGAAGAGGTGAAAGTATGAGAGAGAGAGGATAATATGTTAGAGGAAGGGATTTTTTTGAGTTCGTTTCAATTTGGGGAAATGGGTCACTGAACCTTTGAGTTCCCTCAAATACAATAGGTTGGAAAGAAAAACACTAGAAGAGCATACACTACACAAGCTGAAAATGAGATAGAGCCAGTAGACCCTGAAGATGGAAAAGTTCTCATGCTAAAAGGAGTTCTCTTAAAACTAAAGAAGGATCTTCCAAAACTGACACAGAGGAGGAGCTTGATTAAAATGGTTTGTAAGTCTTGTTGATGCCTAAAAATTCCAAGCAACAACCATATGTGAAACTCAGTTAATGGGGGAACCAATTGTGCTAAACTGAGTGACCTCTATGTTTTTTAAAGAAGTTGGCTCCTTCTGTATTTGGGGGGTTCAGAATGGGAAAAGGAAGTAGATACATAAAATAAAGATCTAACCTAAGGCGATGTGCCAAGATGTAGGTGTGGGCAAGTTAAATATTCCTTTCAGATGGGATTTAAGGGCCCATTCAGCAATTTGCATGTCTAGAAATAAAAAATAACATTGATGAAAAGCCTAAGATGTTTATAAAATAATATAAAATAACTTCCATACACATTTACTGAAAAGAAGAGTCCAAGACATGGTGTGAATCAACAAAATTATATTGAAATTATAGAAGTTCTACAAATAAACTACTCAGTAGAATAACAACATAGTATAATGTCTTTTCAACTAGCTAAGAAACATAAAGATTGAACAACAATGGCACAGTCTATAAATCTTAATACAATAATCTAAAAATAATACAAAGGCCTAATATCTTTTCACAATTTTTTATGTATTCTGCGAACTCATTTTTGAAAAGTTGAAGCAATATATATAGAAAAGCCTCCCACCGCCTAGAAGCCACTAATAAAAAAGATTCCCTGGCATGAGCAATGACATTCATCGCGATGATTCACCATGGTCATTGCAACAAAAAAATTCTGAAACATAGAAAGCAGTCACCTTTGAACTAGATGCATCCCCCTCGCGAATGATGACTATGGTCCTAGTGTGAAAGCAATAAAATTTCCATGCAAACACATGTCACCCACCCACATTGTTGGCTAGGACACATGGTGATAGGACATGGCTTGTCACTCATTCTTCCCTTCCAACACTGAAAATCCTTCTAGAGGAGTCTTCATCCCAAGCATTGACTATTGGCTCTACCAAAATGTGCTTGCGGAATGATGCTATGTGGTATGTGGGAAGAGCTTGATAAAGAAGCAAAGGGGAGCAGGCTCTTAAAGGATCACACTGCTAACATGTGGAGGAAAAATAGGGCTCGATAGAGAAGCAAGGGAGGAAACCTTTGCAAGGAGTGCACGATGGACATGTGGAGCAAGCAGGAAAAATTCTTCAAAAAAGGGGTTGGAGATATCCAAACATATGAGGCGCGGGCTAGGGCTAAGAAAAACAATATTATCAACCGGTCTAAGGAAGCTTAAGGGATTTTCAATCCATAGCTTTTGGCGACTACTAGGGACATTTTTTTTGCAAAATGGGAACCCAAAATTTTTGGTTTGAGGACCAGAGCCTTATCCATTGGGCGATGGAGTTAGAGCTTTGAGATTGCGGTTTGCAGAGGCAGCCAGTTGGCCTCAGATGGTATTGATATGGCATACAGATTCTCTTGTGCCTCATGCAAATCAATTATTTATTTTAAGGAAAACTTCATGGATATTCCGGTCTCAGAATCAAGCTAAATGAGTAGTTGTGATATCTGATGGGTGATGCCTTCAATGTTCTCAGTAGTATGGGGTTGACTAAAATTTTGAAAGGCAGATAAATCCTGCTGCTTCTCCTTGATTGTTGCTATGATATGCTCTATTGTAACCATTGAATCATCAGAGAGAAACTAGGAGGGAAAGCCCATTTGAGTTAGTTGGGAGAATTTTGTCCCTATACTATTCATAGTTCAACTCAATGTTGTTGAGCAATTGCTAGCATGATGGATGGCCATGTGGAAATAGATGAATTATTTTTCCTTTTTGGTAGCTGACCTATGATCTTCAATCCCTGTGTTTACCAAGTCCTCATTTTCCACCATGTATAGCTTGTCTAATAACTTCTCTAGCTCAGGAACTTTCTCTACAATGAACTATGGTAACTATTCAATTGTTCCATGAACCTCTTTGCTCAAACTTTCCACTTCCACCATGAATTGAAGCGCCAACTGAAGAGTCAGATAGAAAGTCTTGAATTTTTCTTAGTAGATATATAGTTTTTGGGCTACTGAAAGGAGATCTGACTGAGTAGCAAGGGGATGGGGAGGATTCTTCAAAGCTAAAATTTCCATCTCCTTCAACTTGACATCCTATGTCAGCTCCTCAATTCTTTTGTCTACAATAGAGAGTCATTTCTATAGAGTCCCTAACTCGGTGAGCAATTGTTCCTCAGCCTAGCTTCTAGTTGTGTATTTTTTCTCCAAGGAAATATTTACTTCCTAGATCTCCCTCTCAAATTGAGCTTGTTTTCCTTGGAACTTCTGATCCTTTTGCTGCATTTCCTAATCCAATTGAATTCACTATTGTTGAAGCTCTTTGGTTTTCTATCACATTTCTCCATTTTCCTGAGCCAACTAGTCTTGTAATTCCTAGTTTTTTCTGCTATAGCTCAACGACCAGGTTGGGATCTATGGACTAGAAATTTTCAAGTTTCACTTGGAGTACTTACCACCTGTTCTTTCTGAGATATTCATGTAATTTTAGCTTCCCTTGCCTTTTATTTCTTTAGTAGGTCCTCCATCCTTTCCTTGAAATTCTTAGGCTCTTCTTCCTTCTTCTTCAGTTAGTGACTATACTTGAGGAAGTCAATAGTCACCACTCATTGGGTTTCCTCCATCAGCTCAACTTTTCCTTGTGGTTGGGCTGCACATAGATCAATCCCTACATCATGAATCATATAGTCCTTAGGTTGCATCTCACCTTGTGGTTTGATGGTGTTCGGATGCATGGTTGCAAAATGCAACAACTATTGAACTTCATTGAAAAGGGTCTGCATGCATGGCTCAGCCAACTTTGGAGCATCTTTTTATTTCCTCTTTTGGACTCTGATAGCCCATGCTACTTTTGTTTTTTTCCTTCTGACATAAATTTTGTTGGTGATCTAATCAACTCACTAGTAAAGGGTGCATCGAGAGGAAGAGAAAAAGGGAAAGAGAGAGTTGTGGTCCTGGTTGATGTCTTCTTTGGCAGAGATACCATTAATGGGTAGAATGGGAGAATGTTATCCAAGGCCTAGTCAGGGAAGTGGTGGAAAGGCTCATGGGAAGTGGTGGTGGTAGCAGAGATACAATGGATTCCATCTATTAGGAAAGTTGAGTTGGAGACAACGGAGTGGGAGTAAAAGGGGTAGTAATAGTGGATCTAGACTGGGATACGACAAAAGGTGGGACATATCGTGAGGGAGTAAAAGTTGCATGTCCAATTTGGGAGAATTGAGAGAAATCTCCCACAACCATGGAAGTAGAAAAAGAAAGGCTAACACTTGAAGTAATTGGGGGTGTGAATACAACAGAGGTAGAAAGAGTAACCATAGATTGCATAGTTTGAATAGGGGGAGAGAAAGATACCTAAGGTGTGGAGGACTCCAATCCCTGGCTTGTTGTAGGTTCCTGTGAGCCTTCTCCAGAAGTTGCATCCGTGCGCAATCTCTTATCAGGTGGAGAATTTTCCACTTCTATGACCTCTGAATATTGCTAGGATACCCTAGGTCTTTTTTCACAGCTTTTTTGCATTGTTATGAGACCTCCAACTGTGATGTATTCACCCACTCTCTTGGTGGAGCTTTGTCAATCTACTTTATTGCTTTTCCAGTTTTCTGTGCTTGGTCCTGTTTCACCTCCTTTCCCTTCACTGTATATGTATTAGTTTCCTTTGGGTCTATATCCTCATCATCCCTTGCATTATTATCTTCATGCCCTCTATTCCATAGATCATCAAATCTTTCATCCTTTTTTTCCTCTTGGAATGGGGCATCAAGGCATTTGGCCTCCTGACAATAAATCCAAAAGTTTGCAATTTTTTCCTCACTCCACTACCAATGCTTGACACATTCATTGTGAAGGGTGGCCCCCATTTGGTGCTTCTCATTAGGCTTCCCAAAAGGGAAATAAAAAGAGAGCCACGATGGCCTCCTATCTTTAGTGGGAACATAGGCTAGGTCCAAAAATAGATTATCCTATTATGACTGCGGATTCTGCCAAGATTCCCAGTAAGGTCAGGAGTTGTGATTCACCTTAACTTTCAAGTCTTCCAAGTCATTATCGAGGTTATATTGCCACTTGTCACAAATTAATACAAGCCCAGATGAGCCAACTTTTCTTGTAGAATATCATGTGTTTGCTTCTTTGCCACTATCACCGTTTTAAAACTGAAAGGGTAGAAGAAAAAACTTTTCTACCTTCTTTCATCCACAAAAGTTCTTATCAATAATCGACAGTTGCTGAAACACCTCAAGGGCCAACACCCTATCTATGACGCATACTGAGAGTCAAAATGGCTCCTTGGTAAAGCCATGCAGGCTAATGAATGTGAAATCCTCCCCGAGAAACCAATCACAAGGAGGATGGAAAATCTACATCCACCCTATTTGCTCAACGGAAAGCCGACAAAGCTTTCCATCCTCACTAAAATCTTGCAAAATCGGAGTCAAGAAACACTCTAAAAATGTATAGTAATCATAAGTTGTAGAGAGGATGGGATTCCACACAGAAACTAGCCTTCTTACTCCATGTTCATCAAAAATAGCTAAGCCCATACACTTTATAAAGAAGTCAGGGTTCTGGTGCAAAAACATGTGAGTGAGGAGAGAAGAAAACCTAAACTTCTGTTGTGTTTTGTATTCCTTGATTTGGCTCAACATTTATCAGACGATGACTTTCGCAAAGTTATACTGGAATAAAGAATGTTGTCTCCTCAATTGAAAACCAAGACCCATTTGAAACTCTTCTACATACTTATCACCGTCCATTCCTCAAACAAAATCCATCATAGAGAAGGCCTCCTGCAAGTTCTGAGCTAAAAGCATTGTGCACGACTGGAATTTGTGGTGGCTTTGAAAAACCTTCTTTAGGCCTTTTGGTTTCTTGGTTATAAAAGTTCAAAGTGAGATCTCTGGTCTTCTAGAATTCTTCCACTTTTTTTGGAGTGAACATCTCCATCCTTTCTACTCTAGAGCCCCTTCCAAGAGGGATGCATAGCATATCCCTAATAGCCTCTAAAATGATCACAACCCTCAATTCTTGGCCTTCAAAGGCACTGGTATTTGGGTTGAAATGTTGAATGCACTCATGAACTAGTTCCAAGAAGTAATGCACAAAAGGAACCATATACTACAGGAGACTGAAGAACCATAGTTTGTGCGCCAAAGACTATTGGCTACTAACTTGTTTCATTCTCTCACAGTTTGCTTCCCTAAGACTCTTAGGGTTTTTTTTAAGGATAGGGTCATAAATTTTATCCCATTCTTATGTTATCAGGCTCTGGTCCTTGTGAGATTTCTTCTCCACGCTCAGCGTGGGGATCCACTTTGTCTTCTTTGATATCCTAGGTGAAGCATAAGAGATGTTATAAAAAATGTTGGCCATTGGTGTCAAATAAGCTTTGGGTCGCCTCTCCATGTGCTTCCATCTAAATATTTTGAGCCATTTCAGGAATTTGTGGACCTTAGCAACATTCAAACTCTCTGTAATTCACTTGGGTTCTTCAAAAAAATTTGCACTCAAAACTCTTAGCAATGAACAACGTACTCATAAATCTTTTCACAGTGATGTTCTTTCGCATGCAACACTTAGTCTTTTCTTGACTTGGAGTTATAGACAATGGTTTCCCTCTTGCAATAAATTTGGCATGTACTGCCAACTCTCTTGTTCATGCAAAATGATTTTTTTTCATTTTCAAAAATACATAATGATGATTAGTCATTATGTCCTACAACACGATTTCTTGGGAAATTGAATTGGTGATTTAAGGAATACAAAACCTTTTGCATGCTTTGCAATTAATAACCTAAAAATAATGATTATTCCAAAAGTGTAATGAGTACACAAAAAGATTTAGTTCATCCTTGGAGAAATAAAAATTCCCACAGTGTGACACATTAGCACTTGACCGTGTGGACGATCACTTGGGACTACCACCATTTTTAGCTAATTAATTACTCCTTGACTTCGCATGCAACAATTTGTACACTATAGATGCAACTGGGTGGGATTCTCAAGTTTTCTCTTGGTGGGAATTTTGAGTTAGCTCTTGATGGGATTTTAGAGTTAATACTCGATCAAGATCATGCTTATTGCATGCATGTACCTCAACTATTTTTATAAATAGACCCTAAGACAACAACAAAATTACACTTGGTAATTGGGAAAAATTTACATTTGGTAGTTGGGTAGAGATAGGCATAGAATACTCCAATTAGGATTACTAGCAATAAGTCACAGGCATCATTTCTAGGTGAAATTTCTAGCAGGCATCTGAAACGTATAACGAAGAACAAGCATTCTTTGGAAATTATAGCAATGAAGTGGATACTGGGGAGGGATTGCATAGAATATGAGGATAAGTATAGGGTTAATACTAAAATTTTCTCCCATTTCGTTGTCTATTTACTTGATATACAGGTACCCAAGCTAATGATCCTATAACTCACCATTGAAATATTCCCGAAGAGCTACCTCAGTGACCTTGCCGAAGTTGTGACAAATGTAGTGTATGGCCTTGGTCTTCCCATAGTGAGTGACCTTCATAGACACATTGAAGAAGATGCATTGGTGACGTGGGTGCCATTCCTAAGCGGGTTCCACATTATGACACTTGAAGAGCATCACCAAAGGGTTACTCATGCCTGCCACTTCCTACTACATTGCTACAATGTGGTGTTGTTCTATGATGTGGAGTGGTACACTGATTTTAGAAACCTAGTGTATCCTCCACCACTTGCCATTGTTGTTGTTGACACTCCTATTGCTATTAATGATCTTGCTAGTATTGATGAAATTGCTCCTGATGCTGCTAATGCTCCTGCTACTCTAGTTTGAAGAATGAACTCCCTTTTCCTATTTTTTGTATATATTCCTTGAAAGGCTTTCAATACATGCTCAAAAAACTACATAGTATATATATACTTGAAAAGTATGCCCTGAGAGCCATTTTGGAATGTAATATCAAAGTATATAATACCATATAAAGAATATACAACCTTTTAAATTGATCTCCTCTCTTTTTCTTTCTCTACTTCTTGCATTATGGGTTTGTTTTTTTCTCCATTATGGGTTTTGTTTTGAAAGACCAGCTGAACAAAAAACAAAAACACATAAAATTTACATAATTACATATCTACACTAGTAAAATGATTAACGAAGCTCAATTGAACAATTTGAGGTGAATTATGTTAACTAGAATTCCCAATGCTTCCTTTTCCATATTTTCTAGTTCAAATGCGTTATTCTACTTGCATTGAATAATGTGAAATAGGCCTTCCCATAGGCTATCAAACTTTCCATGTAGGCTAGGCTTTGTGGCCCTTTCATTGAATTTTAGCACTAGGTCTCCGCATTTAAGACCCTGGTTGGAGGTCTTCTTGTCAAACCACCTTTTAACCACATGTTAGTGGTTATTCATGGCTATCAAGGATTTTTCTCTTTTCTCCTGCACCTCCAACAACTTGGCCAACCAGACCTCCATGGCTCTATTTTGTTCCACCTCTAGATACTTGAGCAACTGTAATGCAAGAATTTTCATGGAGGCAAGCAATAGCGCTTCCTTCCTATATACCAGCTCATATGGTGAAGTCTTAAGGACTTGCTTAGGATTTATTCATTCTACCTAGAGCATTTCCCAAAGGTTCTTATGCCACTCTTTTTGATGCTCTGAACTGATTCTTTTAATGAGTTAAACTAAATTTTTATTAGTCAACTTGGCTAGGCCATTTCCCTACGGGTAGCAGTTTGAAGATATTTTTAAGAATATTCCATGACTGAGTGCAAATCGACATACCTTTGATCCCAGGAAAGCCTTAGCGTTGTTGGAGATTATGGTATTTAGCAGGCCAAATCTTGTTACCAGTTCCTTGAGAAAGTTCACAATCTCCACCTCCATCGCATTCTTCAGGGGCATGGCCTCGGTCCATCTGGTAAATTAGTCTATAGCTATGAGTATCAATTTGTGTCTAGTATTGGAGGTGGGATTAATCATCCCAATAAAATCAAGGCCCCATTGTGCAAAGGGTTCTTTGGTAACTATTGGATTTAGGGGCATTGCTGAGTTCTTCCTTCTCCCTATGAAGAATTGACATTCTTTGTAGGCTTTAACCAAAGAGTGTGAGTCATTAAATAATGTAGGATATAAATATCTGACACACATAATTTTGATGGTGGTGGTCTTTGTAGAGAAGTGTTCACCATCGGGTCTACTATGGAATATGTCTAAAATTTTCTTTGCTTGCTCTGTGGTGACACACTGCAAGAGAACACCATTGAAGTTCCTTTTGAAAAGGACTCCTTCAATGAGTGCATATCCACTATTTTGCAATCTATAGAATCTTCTCTTCTGAGAAGGAAGGCCCCTCAAGTATTTCCTAGTCTGCATGAATCTCATCTAATCTGCCAACCAACAGCCTTCAGACTCAAATTCATTCATTAGAACAAACTCAGGTTGTTCCTCTTCAGCTGGCATTTCTTGATCATGCACCAATTATTCATATAGTCCTCTCCCTCAGACGGTCTTTGTGGGCTTGACCTTAATGTCATATTCTAGGATCTTAGTAATCCAATTGGCCTTTTTTTTTTGTGATTTCTCCTTCCATAATGTATTTGCGCACAATGCAATGTGCGACGTATAATACCACCTTGTTGTAAGATATGAGGTGTTAGAACTTCTTGAGCCCCTTAACAATGGAAAATTGTTTCCTTTCAATGAATTTATAATTCATTTCATAATCCTTTAAGGTCTGGGAGTTAAATGCTATCAGATGTTCTCCCTTTCCTTCATCAAGGACTTCTGGGTCAAAACAGTAGCAATGCTAGATTTTCTATTGAATACATACATTATGAAGTCCTTGGATAGGTTTGGATTTACCAACATAGGAGCTGAAGAAATAGTGTCCTTAACCTTCTCAAAGGCTTCTCTAGCCTCTTTTGTCCATTTGAACAATTGATCCTTCTTGAGCACTAGGGTAATAGGTCTAATTAATCCTACAAAATCATAAATGAATTTTCTCACAAAATTTACCATTCCTAGAAAGGACTGAACTCCCTTCTTGTTGACTGATAAGGGAAGTTCCCTAATTTCCTTCACCCAGTACAGGTCAATTGCAATTCCATCTTTGGACACCATGTGTCCCAATAGTTTTCCTTGCGAAACTTCAAGGACACATTTTTCGTGTTTAGGGATACCCTGAACTCCTCACATATTTTAAAAACCATTTCTAGATGATAAAAATGACCATCTTTAGACTTAAAGAATACAATTAGATCATCCAGGTAGATTAAGATAATCTTGTTGATCAATTCTCTAAAAGAAATATCCATTGCCAGTTGGAAAGTAGCTCCTGCATTTGAGAGACCAAAGGGAATTTTTATGTAGGAAAACATTCCCCACTTGGTAGTGAATGTTGTATTGTGTTGGTCTTCCTCTTTTACCCAGATCTAGTTGTAACCAGAGAATCCATCCAATAGAGAAAACATTTATGAGCTAGCCACTATTTGCAAGATGGACTCCATGGAGGGAAAGGGGTAGTGGTCCCTTCAGGGATGCTCTGTTTAGGTCCTAAAAATCAACACACAAACGAATGTCTCCATTTTTCTTTTGGATAGAGACTAGGTTAGACACCCATGTGATGTGCTTAATTGAGAAGATGATCTAGGATTAAATTATCTTTGTCAACTCCTAGGCCATCGGTGCCTAAATCTTTAGATTTACTAGTCTTTTCTTTTGGCAAACAGGTTTTCCTCCTTTTGCTAGTTCTATAGTATGTTGGATGTGTGATAGGTCAAATTTGGGTGGTAGAAAATGAGCAACAAACAAAGTAATGCAAAATACCACTAAGAACAACCTACACCTCAAGATTAGCCTAGTTGGAATCAACACAAAACAAAAACAACAAATGAAACCTTTTACCTTGTGTTGAATCGATCCTTTGGTTGGCCCTTCGATTTTCGGTGTTGTGTGCTCCTTGGATGGCAAGAGATGCAAGCTAGATGATGATATGAAGGTGAATGCAAGTGAGTGCAAGCATGAAAATGGCTAAGTATGGATTCTAGGAAAAATTTGCAAGAGTTTGGCTACAATGCATGATCTCTCCAAAATGAGAGAAAAGAGGGGGTATTTATAGGGATTTTGGAAATCCCTAGGGAAATGGATGGTCAAGATTGAGCCACCAAGATCAATATGTAGGGCTAAGGTGAGTTGAGAACTCACAAGCCCTCACATCTTGACATGTGGCAAGTGATATGGCTTAAGAGGGATGATGTGTACATGAGGTTGAGGGATAGTAAATGACATAGAGAGGGTACATAGTACCTTGGGATTGGGAAAAGATCTCCTCATAAAGGAGGTACTTGTCCCCATGTGGGTGAGAGGACAAGTGGGGAATTAAAAATTCCTCAAATATTCTCATGGGGAAGAGAGAAGGAATTTAAAATTCCCTTAAATGCATTGGGGGATTAAATGAGAATTAAAAATTCACATGGGGAATGGAGATGCCTTGTCCAAAAGGAGAAAGAATTTAATAGGGCTGACTTAGTTAAGTGATTAAGGTTGTGCAAGTACTCAATTAGAATAATTAATGAAGATTATAAGAGGGTTAGATTTCACATGTGACTTGATGTGACAAGTCAAAGATCACATGGGGAAGAGAAAAATGAATTTAATATTCCTTGGAAGGATAAAAGGAATTAAAAATTCCTTGAGAGGTTGATTAGGCTAGTTAATGAAGGATTAGAGGAGGGTTAGGTGGCTAAGAAAGATTAGAGGCCAACTTGCAAAATTTGGAAGATGTGACACATCCTAATCAAGGATTAGGCATGTGCACATCCCTAATGATGAGATTAGAAGATCGATTAAGATTAGATAAAAATGATGGAGGATGGGACATAAAGGGAATTAAATAAATGGCATATTTATTTAATTCATTTGATGAAAGGGGGAAGGTATTTAATTATTTAACTATATACCTTAGGGATTAGAAGAACTTTAGAGGGATTAATTAAATAATAGTGATATTACTTAATTAATGTAGATAAGGGGTTGCTTAGATGAAAGGGGATAAATTTGGATAAATCACGTGTCCAAATTTAGGTGTCTACAGGATGATTTTAGGATCATATCCCTTGAGGTCATCATATGACCAGGTCACTACTCCATATTTTTCATAAAACTAAATGAGCCTTTCTTTATCGTGCTTTGGGACATCTTTTCTAACCTTGAGCTTCCTTCCATCCCCAACCATAAGGTCTGCATAGTCAATCTTGTCCACTACAAACATCCTCTTGTCATTCCTTGAATCATCACAATCGAGTAGGTTTTCGAGAGTGACCAATCATTTTGGAAGCTTGTTGGACCTTAACTGAATAATTTTCCCTTCATAGGCCTTGAAAATTTTCAATTGGATTTTCTCAATGAACTCCTCTAACTATTGGATGAATGAGGTGATGTATTCATCACTTTCAAACACTTGCTATCTCTAATCATCATCTGGGATTTTTGTCAGATAATCACTCGTACAAAGTGTATGCTATGAATTAGGTTGGAAGCAGGGTCAAATTGAGATCTGATTGCTTCCAAGCAATCCACATTTGTATTTTACTCTCTGAGAAATGTCTAGATATTGAAGGCTTCAAAGATTTTAATTAGGTCCTAGACTCTATGCCTATAAGATCTCATGTGAACATTCTTGGCTGCAGAGAGCCCTCCAACTTGATTGACCACTAGCTCGGAGTCTTCAAACACTATTATTTGCTTAATGCCCATCCATTCTACAAGAGTCATACCTTGCACTAGACCTTCATATTCATCTTCGTTGTTCAAATAAAAATACTAAAAGTGAAAAGACCTAAGGGTCTTTTCATTGGATGGGGAAATCAAACATATCTAGCCCTTGTACCAACTAAATATCTTGTTCCATCAAAATGCAACATCCATAGCTCTGAGGCTTGACTATTCTCAGATTCCTTCATGACCTTCAGAATCACTTGATCTTCATCATAGATGACATAGGTTCCCAATCTGGTAGCATGATAATTGCCAAAAGGATTAGTGTTTATCTATTCGCTCAAGAGGAACTCCTCCTGATTAGTACGGTCTTCAGTCACCTTCTCATCCTCTAGTAGCTTAGTACAATACATTTCTGCTTTAGTGATAGAGGTATGAGTGGCCTAAAAGTTTATCATGGCTTCATCTATGACATGTTCCAAATGTAGAGATTTAGACACTATCTTCATTTTAGCTCCATGTTTGGTCCTGAGGATTAAGTGTGACCAATCTAAAGAAAGATATCCACCTATCTTGGAAGTGAATTCCTAGGATAAGCAAAGACCAAACATGAGGGGAACATCTATGATCATGGTATCTTATGGGACTATGATACTAGGGTAGGAGAATAGATTCAAGGGGAGGTTCTTAATGACACCTACGGTTTCAACCTTGTTCTCATCAAGTTGCATAAATCCTCTATTTAAAGGTTCGTAGCTAAGGCCTAAGACTTCAGCTATCTCCTTGGGAATGATTATGCTACTAGCACTAGAGTAGATCATTGAATTATGCAACAATTTCTTACCCACAATAAGAGTTAGGAAAAAGGGTTTCAATTTTGGCTTACCTCTGACTTTGGTAGAGGCTTCCTCTTCATTGTTTGTGAGGACTTTGGGTAGAGGTGATGGATAAATGACATTTTCCTTGAGTGATTTCTTTGTTGGCTCAGTGCTTGCATCTCTGAGTAGGGCCTTTTGCAGCAGCAAATTTTGCTCCAAAATAGCCAAGATATCCCAAAGAGATACATTAGCAGAGAATTTCTTCAATTGTTCCACCACATTGAATGGTGGTGGATTCAAATGCTTCTGTTCCTTATCCCTCATTATAACAATTTCCCTTCGTGGATGAAATTGTTGTGCAATTACAGAGGTGATAGGAGTTTGTTTAGGGACACTTTTGGGCTGTGGGATAACCGGTTTTCCCATGAATCTCTTCTTAGGGTGAGTTTTGTAATTAGACTACACTTGTAGGGCCTTTGATGTGGAAGCCTCATTCACAAAATCTGCCTCTTCTTCTTCCATCCATGAGAAGAGCATGTGATCCAAAGCTATATCTATCTCTTGCTCCAGGGACATTCCTTGCATTTACGCAGTGAGTACCACATTTTCCATTTGTAAAGAAGTATATACATACCCTACTGAATTTGATGCCACACCTTGACTGTATTGTTTTGCCACTCTTTGTTGTAGATTATCACGTTGGAAATTATGGGGCATATGTGCTTTCGTTGTAGGGGAAGCACTAGGGATTGATGTCATTAGCAAGATTATTTTTCCATGTTGTCAACTCTCTACTCAAGCTTGGGTGAGCATTCTGCAATGGAGTAGGCACCAGCACCATTTGATTACTTGTTTGAGTCTGTGGATTTGTGTACGAGCCTCCCTGGAACTGATTTTAATGGTAGGAAGATTTTCTGCCTTGATAATTTTGGTAAGTTGGCTTCAGAGGCATGGACTAGTTCTACTTGATGGAATTTATTTCATTTGAGATGCTTCGCAACAATTCCTTGACATCACTCATCTCATCTTTTGAAGAATTAGACGTAGAAGCAGCACTCTGTGACACACTCAGATATGCATACATAGATTGGGGAGGAATGGATGCACTGGTAGATGCTATCTCCTAGATGGGAGTCAAAAACTCTACAAATATAGGAATAGTAGGCCGAGGTGGTAACTTCTTAGCATCAATCAAATTATTCTCCACCTGAATAGAAATGCTATATGCACCTGGCAAGGTGTTCCCACCAAGGGACTGGATCATCACTGAAATGTCGATGTTGAGAGACTACAAATAGAACATGAATGCTAAATCTATAGGTGGATAGACTATAGGTTGAATCCTTTGCCAAGTTGTGTGAAATTGAGCATTAAAGTCAGTCATGGCCTCTTGAGGGGTCCACTTTATGGTCACCAGCTGCTGAAATAGCAAAGATTGATCTCCATTGTTTGAAAACTACTTGTAGAAAGGGTCTTCGAGTTGATCCCAGGTACTGATAGTACTGTCTCCCAAAGTGTGATACCAATCTAACACCCTACCTTTGAAAGAGGTTGTGAGCAACCTTAGCATGAAATTTTGGTCAGTAACACCATGCACCAAACACACGCCTGCCACATCTTGCAAGAGTTCGGATGGTGTTTTTGAGCATTCCTCAGTGAATTTTGGTACAACTCTTAAAGTAGATACTAGGATAGGGGCTCAAATGGTGGGTGCTACTAGTGCTATTACAGGGCTTTCGACATCCCATGCCACATAATTTATGTTAGAAATTGGCAACATGGCTAGTGGAGGGATCGAAACGTTCACTGGATGGGTTCTTGTTTGTATTGTTACTAGCAGTGGCACTAGTAGGCCAAGGTTATTTGTTGTTTGGGATCTAGTAAAAGGACTATGGCTCATACACCTACTTTAGATTTAGATACATTTAAACAAGTCCCACTAGGTGTGCTAAAAAAAACTATTGATGCCTAAAAATTCCAAGCAATAGCCTTATGGGAAACTCAGTTAATGGGGGTACCGATTGTGCTAAATTGAGTGACCTTCGGGTTTTTTAAACAAGTTGTATCCTTCTATATTTGGGGGGTTTGGAATGGGAAAAGGAAGTAGATATATAAAATAAAGATCTAACCTAAGGTGACACACCAAGATGTAGGTGTGGGAACAGTAAATCTTCCTTTCAAATGGGATTTAAGGGCCCGTTCAACAATCTGCATGTCTAGAAATAATAGATAACATAGATGAAAATCCTAAGAAGTTTATCAAATAACATAAAATAACTTCCATACACATTTACTGAAAAGAAGAGTCCAAGACATGGTGTGAATCAACAAACTTATATTGAAATTATAGAAGTTCTGCAAATAAACTACTCAGTACAATAACAACATAGTATAATGTCTTGTCAACTAGCTAAGAAATAGAAAGGCTGAACAATAATGACACAGTCTTTAAATCTCAATACAATAATCTAAAAAACAATACAAAGTCCTAGTGTCTTTTCATAATTTTTTGTATATTCTTCAAACTCATTTTTGGAAAGTTGAATCAGTATATATAGAAAATCCTCCCACCGCCTGGGAGCTAGTAACAAAAAATATTCCTTAGCACGAGCAATGATGTCCATCACAATGATTCCCCATGGCCGTTGCAATAGAAAAGATTCTAAAATATATAATGCAATCGCCTTCTAACTAGATGCATCCCCCTACGAATGATGACTGTGGTCCTAGTGTGGAAGCAGCAAAATTCTTGTGAAGACATGTGTCACCCACCCACATTGTTGGCTAGGACACATGGTGATAGGATGGGGCTTGTTGCTCATTCTTCCCTTCCAGCACTGAAAATGCCCACGGAGAAGACACATGGAGGAGTCTTCATCCCGAGCGTTGAGTATGGGGTCTGCCAAAATGTGCTCGCAGAATGATGTTACATGGCACGCGGGCGAAGCTCGGTAGAGAAGCAAAGGGGAGTGGGCTCTCAAAGGCCTGTATTGCTAACATGTGGAGGCATGGTAGGGCTCAATAGAGAAGCAAGGGAGGAAACCTTTGCAAGGAGTGCATGGCAGACATGTGGAGCAAGTGGCAAAATTCTTCAAAAAAGGGGTCAGAGATATCCAAACATATGAGGCAAGGGTCGAGGCTAAGAAAAATAATATTATCAACCCAAAGGGAGATCAAGGGATTTTCAATCCACAAGTCTCAAGGAATATTTTGAACCATAATAGTGGATAGTGGAAGCACAGATAATTTAGTGTCCTAACAGATAGTGGAGAAGCTGAAACTGGAAAGGATGAAACACCCAAATCCCTATTGTGTCACTTGGTCATAAAAGGGACATCAACTTTTGGTGAGTGAGCAATGCCGAGTAAAATTTTTAGATTGGTAATTATAGGGATGAAATAATATGTGATGTGATGCCAATGGATGTGTAGACATGTAAATTATACTGATTGATCTCACACACTTGATCCTAATTTACTAACACCAGTTCATCCCGAATCACCTCCTTTGCTAATCATTTAATTAAATAATCTTTATTTGATTAAATTCATCATATTTCATCTTTTAATTAAATAAATCAACTTTATTTGATTAAATCATATTTCTTCCTTTAATTAAATAAATTAACATTTATTTGATTAAATCTAACATCATCCCTTTTAATTAAATAAATCAAACTTTATTTAATTAAATCTAATATTCATTATTCCTCCCATTTTATTTAAATAAATCCAAAAATCTAAATCAAATGTCAAATCAAACTAATTTCCATCTAAGTTAATCAAATCCTGATTAACTCTAACTCTAATCCCTCAAATCCTCTAGATTTTGCAACTTGCACATGAAAATCCATTTAATTGATTTATAAATCTCCTATTTTCATTCAAAAAGACACCAAAAGCTGGAATATTCCTCAAATTTGAAAATCTCCCTTTAAAGGGCTTGACCATCCAACAAGGCATTAAAGGCCTCTTACATGTCCTTTTTCTTGAGCCAAGTGGAATAAAATCTTCTTTCATCTCCCTCCAACATGTCACTTCTTCAAATTCAAATATCCACCTAATTTCATTTATCATGCACATTGATCAAAATGTGCTCCACCTCTCTTCAATAACATGTTGACAAGTGCCACAATGCCATTGGGTCAAGTTTAGTCCCACATTCATCCCATTTTGCATTCCTCCATCCTTCATTATTATTAGAGGCCTTCTCTATTTTTTTGATCATCCACAATCCATGTAAAATCACTATGCTCATTTGAATCCACCATTATCATCAATATCATCCATATTGCATCCAAGTTTCATAGTTTTCATCAATTTCATAGCTAGGTTATGGAAAATTTTATCAAGGAGCATCATTGATCATCTTCAAGCTTGCAAGGAATTGGGAAAGGGCTATTTTCCACATCAAAATAGCACCAATTCCCCCATGGGATTGATAGTTTGAGTGTTTTGAGAAAGATTAGGTAGCTTTATTTGTGTTCTTCATGTTATTTCTTGTTCTTTATGTTTCAAATGAATTGCATAGGGAATGATGGTTTTAACTTGCATAATTGACTAATATTGTGTTTGTTGTTCATGTTTGTGCAGGTCTAGATCCACCATTCACATTCAAGTGCTAGAAGGAGGGATAAATCTCAAAATTAACACATTTTTTATATTTTTTGTCTTTCTAGGTCAAACAGCGCCGCTGGAGGAAATAGCGATGCATATGCGGTCTCTATTTTTCCAAATAGCACTGCTAGTTTCACCAGAGCACCACTCAAATCCTCAAACAATGTCACTATCATTCCAGCATTGTTGTTTGCACTCAAACAGTGTCATTACCTCTATGTTTCAAATGGCATCGCCTTTGCTTTCTTTCTTTTTCACTCAATCTTAAAATGGTTGTATCTTGGTCTTTTTTGGAGCTTTTTTTTTTAAATGGGGTAGAATTTCATAAGCTATCCAATGGTGTAGGTTTTTTTCAACTTTGATAGAGTTAAAATTTTCAAATTTTCACCTAATGTCAAATCACAATGAAACTTGGTCTAAATTTTAGGGTTTTTATGCTTAATCATTTATCTAACCCCCATATCTTCTTGTTTCTTGATTTCATCTAACATTTGGAGCTTGGACTGTAGGTTTTAAAGGATCATGGAGCATGGAAGTGAAAGAAAAATAATTATCACATGATTGTAACAAGTGTTTTTAAACACTTTGGGAGCAATTATAATCCCATTCTTAAGGCTTTGTTATCTTCAAGTTTTAAGACTTAAATAAATTTCAGAACAATAAAAGGGTTAAAAAGAACATTAGAAACTCACTAGATTTGGTTTTGGGTTTTTAAGAATTTAACAAAACAACTTCACACTTCATCTTGGCGCTATAAAAAGAGTTCATTATTGCTTTTGACGTTAAAATGAAAATGTGCTTATCTTGTTTTGTAATCTTTTCTACAATCTAATATCATTTAAAGGCGTATGCACTTCTCTCACGCTTCACGGTGATCTTGAGAATCAAAAGTCTTTTTGTGATATTAGGTTGTCTAAAAGATTTCCTCCACACTTCAATTTGGATTCTTAAAAATTGAACAAAATCTTGCGAGTGTGAGTAAGTATATTGTGTGTGTTCTCTCTTTGTTCATGCAAACAAAGATTGATTGAACTACGGATGTACTTACTCCCTTTTGTTCACCTTTAGAGGGACTTCCTTGGTGGGAAAAAGTACTCACCCCAAGGGAATGACCCAAGCGGTAACGAGCATAAGCCAAGCTCTTCCGAACCACTATACAAATTTGTGGTTGCAAGGAAAGTTTGCAATCAACTTAGTGATGCATGATAGCTCTCCCCTAGTATCTTTATGATGAAAAAAGCCCTTGTTCTAAGGGTTGGGAGACCTCTTGAGGGAGTTTATCATCATTTCCTATGAACCAGATGCCTTTATTAAGAACCATTGTGTAGTAGCCAAAAATCCCAATATTTGTTGGTGTCAGGAGGTCAGACCTCTGGAGCTACCCCACATACTTGCAGTTCTTTGTAGAGATGAGAAGTTCATCATGGGAGATTCATGAGAACTAAAGCTTGGCTGACCCAAGAAGTGTGTGTCATGGAGCGGAGCCAGTGTGGTCAAGCTTCTAGTCATCCATTCTAAATAAGCGCAGCTGGATTTATCCAAGTGGGAAATTCAACAAATATTTTCTCTTCCATCCTAGGATTGTGAAATTTTGAGTCAGTTAAACACATTGATTGGATCCAAAATCTTGAAAACAAACATTCAACAAGGACATCAAATTTCAAACCCTTTAGTAGAGGAAAATACCTTTGAAATAATCCAAGTGCTACTACTTGTCCCTTGGGATTTTATCCTTAGAGGCTTCTAAGTATTTGGGCCCATTTTTCAATTTTCTCTCTAAAGTCAACATTAGGGAACTATTGCCTTGATTCTCTTGATTTACACATAATGGACCTTGTGGGATGAAAATAAAATTGAGACATTTAGTTTGAAAAACTAAGAAAGAAGTGTGGAGGTGGTAAAAATAAAGTCATTAACCAAGATTAAATTAATTGAACCCCACACATGTGCTTGATATCTTTTTTCTTATGGTCTTCCAAGCAAAACATTGGTCTTTTGGTTTGAACTACTCATAGGGTAAAGTATGTTCTTCACTATCTTGGTCTTGTAAACAAAGTCCCTCTTAGGTTCGTCTAGGGTCACAATCAAACACTTCATCCATCTCAAACATCAATCAAATCCCATCTCACAAACAACTCTTAGAATCTTGGAAAAATCCTTCATACTAGACTTTTGGAAAAATCCTCTAAATTAAATCAAAATTATCTTGTTTGACTAGGTGTGTGTAGATGAATTCTTCTTCATACACTTAGTTAAATTATCACCTTGTGGATAAATTTATTCCAAGACAACATCCAACCTCTTGGATTTTATGAGTTCATTATCAAATCCAAATCAAACCAATCCAATCAAAAATCCTAGACTCTAGCATTGATCCAAAGTTCCAAAAAGTTCCAACACCCATATCATTCACCCCTTTCATCCTTCATCTCATCATTGGTCCTAAATCCCTTAGAGGTCAACAAGGTAAAAACACAAGAAGAACATGGGATATAAAATTTCTCCATACATCATGAGTGATCCAAGTCAACCAAACTATCAAACCTCACATTTATACAATCCATACATGGGATCATTATCTCCTACAAACCTCAATGGTACAAAAAATGTCAGTATGCCCAATCTAAATTTTGGAACACCTTTCCCTATGGTAGATTTAAATCAAAGTCCAAACCTACA
Source organism: Sequoia sempervirens (assembly GCA_007258455.2). Lineage (NCBI taxonomy): Eukaryota > Viridiplantae > Streptophyta > Pinopsida > Cupressales > Cupressaceae > Sequoia > Sequoia sempervirens. Next base: position 51,682,111 of record VDFB02058242.1, read on the forward strand.
AATCTATCAACCAAACAATCAATGCATGAGTCTTCAAACAAACAACATTATCCCACCAAATCCATACATGCCAAATGTGAATATACCAAGTACAAGTTTACCAAGCATGAACATTTCAAATCCACACTTGGTAAACTTTGGGATAGATATGTTTGTGAATCATACAAATGTTTTTCAAATTCTAAAAAATATGTTAACAACTCCATGTATTGATCCAAATCAAGGTAATACCATGTAAAATAAAAGTTACCTAAATCAAGGAAATTTGATTCCCAACCAAAAAAATGATCAATTTCAACTGATAATGCCAAATCTGAACATCATCCCAAATCAGAAAATTTTCCAAAATTAATTTTTCCATGATCTCATACAAACACCACAAGTATACATTCCAAATCTACTTGAACAACCAAATCAACTATATCAAGGGTGTCAAGATCAAATTTTGTGAAATCAAATTGCTACACTTACCAAAATAGTTGATTCATTGTGCCAAGAGACATCTCCACCCCAAAATCAACACACTCTTCCATTGGTTAAACCATGTCATCAAAGCATTGAGTTGTTTCCACAACCACATCAAGAACAATATCTCCAATGTCAAGAGGTTGGATATCAAGATCAACAACATCAACAACAAACCTAGTCTCCACATTTCAAAGATCAATCACCACATATCCAAAATCAATCACCAAAAGGTCAATTTAAAGTACAAATCTCACAAGGTAACAAATGAAAATACACACCACCTGGGGACCAATCAAGTCAGTCATGCAATAGTTGGTACAAGAAAATATCATCAAAATCCCTATTTATGAAAATTATCAAGATCCTCAAGTTAAACCACCATGGTATAACGAGAAGCACCTTTATGATTTTCACAAAATAAAGGGGCACACAACATCAAATTGTATCTAACTCAAAAGTATCATCCAAGACCTTATTGATAAAAAAATAATAACTATTGAGGACAACGATGAAGATTCAACCACTAGTGTTAGCATTGACAATCTCCCCACTACAATTGTTGAAAATAATGATCAAGATCTATCCATCAATGAACACCTTGAAGATGTTTCTACCTCATCTGAAGATCAACTCAACATACATCAAGATTCACTTTTTGATCATGATAAAACCCCCCGAATTTTTTTGACAATGATCTATTTCAAGGAGTTCTAACATTATTTGATCCTATAATTAGTGATCCTTCCACCAATGATCATTTTGACAATACCTTTACCTCATCCAATGAATTCAAGGACATATGTCAATAATTTATTCCAAATTATGATCAACATCTTTCACCAAAGTCTAGAAATGGTCCTTTCCAAGACATATTGACATTCTTTGACCTCATGGTTATAGATATTGAAGGAATCCTCAACTCAACATTTGATCTAAGTCCACTCAAAGATCAAGAGGATATTGAGCCACTTCCCATGCCTAATGAAGATATCCAAGAATCCTTTATAAGAAATCCATGATTTGAAATATACCCATGTCAAGAACTTGATCCAAAGCATATCAAAAGTAATTCCAAAATTAATCAAGATCAATAATTCATGTCTCCAGGATACTACAATGATCTAATGGACACTCTCTTATCTATACAAGATGTCACAAATGATGATCATATCCATATATCACATATTCCTCCATCTACCCATGAGATGCTTACTCCTAATGGACATGTAGATGATATTCATTCAAAACAAGAGTCTCATACTCTTGATATTATTACCAAGGAACAAGAGTCCCCTACTCTTAACAATTGAACACATGATTAAGATATAGAAAAATCTAGAGACATATCAGAAACGGGTCATGAAGAAGGCTTCTACATAAGTTGTGAATTAGAAACATCCTATGAAGGCATATCAAAAATAAATCATGAGGGAGACTTTTACATGGACAATGAATCATTGACACCTCTTGAAGAAGCATTAAAATCTAATATTCCACAAGATCAAGCCAAAGATATGAATCAACAAGTTATCCCACTTATGGAGGGTCCTATCACTTATAAACTTGGATCATTTAACTTTTTTAGGGAAATCTATCTTATCAATGAAGAAACTATCACCTTTGAAGATCCACAACAAAGCAGAGAAGGATTAGCACCTTGTTTCCAAGATAAATCATATCCTATTGCAAATAAAATGTTTCAATAGATGAATTATCAAGGCAGAGGATTAGGCCTACATGAAAAAGGTATCCTAGAACCAGTGTAGATAATTGGAATTCCTAAGCATCAAGGTCTTGGTTATTCGAAAATGAATGGATCTAAAGATATTAGTGATACCTAGGTATGTGCAGGATCATCATGGAAAAAACAGGCCCTTAAGTGGCGAAAAATTTAGAAAAATCAGAGTTAGGAAACTTGACGTAAAAATTTGAATAAGTTATCTATAATATTTCAAAAATATGTAAGAATAGAATCTGTAGCAAATTGATTGTAGTCTCTAAACTACTAGGTTTATTTAAAAAAAGAAAAAATCTATTTGGTGAAAATTTGAAATTTCAATGCAATAGTACTTAAATTTTAGGTTAAAATAAGAAGTAGGTGTCTGTCTAACCACCCTAACAACAATAAAATGATAATATTTTTTTATAATATTTTAGATATAATTAGAGGACTCATGTCCCAATGTGATGCATATTTTTTTGTAATTTTTTTTCCAATTAAATAATTAATTATGAATTTTTTATTACAACTTTTAAAAAATATAAAAACTCGTATGTATGACCACCTTAACTTGGACAAAACTTCATGAAATTCAATTTTTTTTAATCCTATAGTATGTGAAGCATAGAATGCGATGCATGTTTCCGATTCAAAAAAGGTGATACCGTTTGAAAGCTATATATTTTTTTTAAACAACCTATCAATCAAAACTTTAGTCGTAATTCAAATAGAAAATGAATAATAATTATTTATTAAATTCAAAGTAAAGCATAATTTATATTGGTGGAAATATGAGAATATCCTTTAAAAACCCTTTTCGTTTCATCAATATTGGGTTAAAAAAAAGTCATCAGCCACATACCCTACACATACCCATCATATCACCACTTTCTGACCCATCATTATCCTGCACATACCCACCTCTATAATACTTGGGGAAATTTTATCTAGTGCAAGCATAAACATAGGGAGCACAGAGAGTCCTTATGAAGAAACCAATGCCAATACTATAACCAGCCATGCCATGAATCTTCATCCACCCATCACCCCATCCACGAATTGGGAACAACATTAGAAGAAGGATTTGAATCAAAGTACAAAGAACATTATCAAAGAAAAAGAAGTTGGGACGCATAATAGACAAATCAAATACAAGTGGATACCAAAGAAAGATTATCCCTATCAAACTCCATTAGTCAAAGAAACTATGGGGAAAAATAAAAAGGGAAAAGTATCCATCAAATAAGTCCACAAAAGCAAAATCAAGCTTTTCAAGCAACGTACAAAGTATATCAAGTAGTTGGTCCTAATTCCATGCACACTTTTGTATCCACCCATTATTTCTCATCTTCCCAAGTTTGGAGAGTCAAAGGTTCCAAACTATCAACTAATCCATCTCCTATTCCTAAACACACAACTCCATCCATGCCTCCATGCATGATATCCAATTCTCACATTGACCATGTATTGGCATCCACCCTTCATCATAAGGATTTAGAAGGCATCCTATTGCGATACACACACAAAGACAAAGGTAACTCCGATATCAACAAAGCAGATCAAGAATCTCAAAAGTTGCATTCAAGTGCACGTATCTTGGAAAAACAACTTCTTCAAGTAGGATATCAATGGAACAATATGACAAAAGCATCTACATCAACACCACAAGGTGGTTCAACATGAGCTTAAAAAAATTTCACAGAGAAATACAAAAAAATCAAAGAATATGAAAATACAAAAAAAAATCAAAAAAAGGATTGAAAATAGTAAAGAAAAAAAAATGTCCTCTAGTGAAAACTGCATGGACGACGCTTTGGGTAGGTACCATGATGAAAACCTAGAAAATAGGAGTCATGTGTAGAATCAAGCATCTACATGTGCTAATTCAGGTGAAATCATCTTATCCCATCCATCAAAAATCTAGCATTCCATCCATCTCATCCATAATAAATACATTAATCCATGAACCATTTATCCAATCCATTTTCATCCATCTACATCCATCTTCCTACATTATCTTGGTCTTGACAAATTTTGGTGTACACTTTACACTTGCTTATGGTAAACATCTTGAAATAAGTCATTTTCATTGATCCTATCCTACCCCAATGTTATCTAAGCCATGAAGCATTATCGAAATGAGCATTCTTTATTTTAACACCTTATCTTATCACAAGATAATCCATCTCCATCCATCCATATACCTATCCAAGCATCCATCCATGGAATTCCATACATTTCTAGAGACTAGGGGCAGATATTTACATCTTGCTTTGGGAGTAAATCTTGATCTATATCTTCCAACTTATGTGGTGATCCGAACATTGGAAAAATGGGAAATCAAATTGGTCAAAGCATTTGTGAGCCAAAAAATCCAAATCACTAGCCCATGGCACATTTTGACGAGAAGATGTTTCTTATCAATCCTTATCTTTCATTGAACATCAATCCAAACAGTCAATATCAGTTGCATCTAATTGGTACTTCAACGTCACATCAAATCATCCAACACCAACTTTTGTTCCAAACTGAGCTTCACCAATCCTGATCAATCAAATCTAATCAATCCATCATCATCTTAGTCCTTGTGCTACTTAACACTATCTTTGTATTATTGTGTATCCTCAACAATGTTATCATCATCAATCTTGATCAATCAAATCCAATCAATCCATCATCATCCCAATCCTTGTGTTTCTTAACACTATCCTTACATTGATAAGTAGGATAGTGTTTCTTAATACTATCCTTACATTTTTGTGTATCCTCAACAATGTTATCATCATTAATCCATCAATCCAATCAATCAACCTTACCTTGGTTTTCAACAAAATCCCAAAATTCAGCATTGATATCATCACACATATCCATATCTAAATCGTCAAAATCATGTGAAAACCCAAAAACATCCAAAAGATATCAAAATCCAAAAACAAGTCAAAAACTGAAAAACGTAAAAAAAAAATTGTCTAAACTATGCCGTCTCTAAGCTTTGAATGTAGGCAAGGTTGATCTTGGATCATCCCTCGAGACACTTTGGTTAGTCCTTTAGGAGTCTGTCATAATAAACTGGCAATCCATTTGTTCATGTCTCATCAATAATCGAGTTTGTGTCAGTCAAACTACGTGGTCTCTCTGTGTATAACGTAGGAAAGGCTAATCTTTGATCAGCCCCCGAGACCCCTAGGATAGGTCTTTAGGTTAGGTTTTTGGTCAAAATCTCAGAAAAACCAAAAACATTGGAAATTTGAAAATTAAAACATTTGTAAAATCTTGAAAATACTAAAAAACAACCTCAAAACATTCAAAAAACCAAAACATCCATTTGTTCCATCTTGCTTTCACCTGCAATAAGCATCACTCACAATAAATCAATCATCACCCTCAACCTTTGGTAAAATAGTTGGAAACAAGTCTAGCAAGTTAAAAGTGAAAACTCAAGCATCAAAGTCTTAAGTCTAGGTCGATAAGTAAACAAGTTGGTCAACTCTTGGTATTAATAGCCTGTCATCTAGTCAATACCAAATCATCTGATAACATCATGTCTTAGGATGCATCATTCCTACAATGGACATCAACATCAAGCATCACTGTAGTTTAGTCTTGGCTAGCGGTATGAAGACATTAGCTTGTTTTTTTACTTGATCTCTGTCTTTTAACTTATCTTATTGCACTCATTTTGATGACCTCTCGATGATATCCAAACAAAGGGATTTAGAGAGAAAGGAATGGGGAAACGATCATTATCTTTTATCTATTGTACTTGCTGGATATTCTTGTAATATAACCTTGGTCATGCGTGCTTTGTTTGGATGTAGGGAAGTTTTTTTAGGTGTCTTGTTGACCACATAGGAAGGCTTTCCTTCCTATTTTTTGGTCTGAGATGTTTGAAATATCTAAACTGCATTCTAAATAGGGTTTCGTATGTTAGGTGTGAACAGGAGTACTCCTATCTAATTGTTGAGTGAAATTCCATCACACTAGGTGCAACGCCATCCTATTTCTTTATACCTTGATGCATCATGCCTATGTGTATTATCAAACATAAGGTAAATAGCCCTTTTAAAATCCCAATTCCTGATAAGCAAATCATCATCATCATCATCATCACCATCACCATCATCTCTAATAAGGTAGGCTTGTTGGATCTTATTTCTTCTTCCTTCTTTTCGTGCTAACATGGTATCATGATAGTTAATTAAAAAACATCACTAATGCATCCATCCTGCATCCACAAATCGTTAGCATGCTACATATCATTTCACATGCACTGCATTTCCATCATTACAACATAATATAGATTGGTTACTAAGCATATTAAAACCATCTCATTTGCATCATCATCATAACCATTCATACGTCCATCTTGAACCTCTTTGTCACAAGATCGACGCTCAAATCAAACTTTTCACTCGATCTCTCTAGGGGGTAGTGTACCAATATACTTCTTTCTGCTGGGGCATCCTTATTAAAACCATCTCATTTGCATCATCATTATAACCATTCATACGTCCATCTTGAACCTCTTTTTCACAAGATTGACCCTCAAATCAAACTTTTCGCTCGATATCTCGAGGGGGCAGTGTACCAATATACTTCTTTCTGCTGGGGCATCCCGAAAAAATCAATTTTTTTTTTAATTTTGATCTCAACAGGTTATTCTTTGAACCAACACAGCAGGTGCATTGCTTCAAAGAGGGGCAAAATGTAGACACGTAAATTATACTGATTGATCTCACGCACTTGATCCTGATTTACTAACACTAGTTCATCCTGAATCACCTCCTTTGCTATTCATTTAATTAAAGTCATCATATTTCATCTTTTAATTAAATAAATCAACTTTATTTGATTAAATTATATTTCTTCCTTTAATTAAATAAATTAACGTTTATTTGATTAAATCTAACATCATCCCTTTTAATTAAATAAATCAAACTTTATTTAATTAAATCTAATATTCATTATTCATCCCATTTGATTTAAATAAATCCAAAAACCTAAATCAAATGTCAAATCAAACTAATTTCCATCTAAGTTAATCAAATCCTAATTAACTATAACTCTAATCCCTCAAATCCTCTAGATTTTACAACTTGCACATGAAAATTCATTTAATTGATTTATAAATCTACTATTTTCATTCAAAAAGGCATCAAAGATTGGAATATTCCTCAATTTGAAAATCTCCCTCCAAAGGGCTTGTCCATCCAACAAGGCATTAAAGGCCTCTTACATGTCTTTTGTCTTGAGCCAAGTGGCATTAACTCTTCTTTCATCTCCCTCCAACATGTCACTTCAAATTCAAATATCCACCTAATTTCATTTATCATGCACATTGATCAAAATGTGCTCCACCTCTCTTCAATAGCATGTTGACAAGTGGCACAATGCCATTGGGTCAAGTTTAGTCCCACATTCATCCCATTTTTCATTCCTCCATCCTTCTCCATTATAAATAGAGGCCTTCTCTATTTGTTTGATCATCCATAATCCATGTAAAATCACTATGCTCATTTGAATCCACCATTATCATCAATATCATCCATATTGCATCCAAGTTTCATAGTTTTCATCAATTTTATAGCTAGGTTATGGAAAATTTTATCAAGGAGCATCATTGATCACCTTCAAGCTTGCAAGGAATTGGGAAAGGGCTATTTTCCACATCAAAATAACAACAATTCCCCCATGGGATTGAGAGTTTGAGTGTTTTGAGAAAGATTAGATAGCTTTATTTGTGTTCTTCATGTTATTTCTTGTTCTTTATGTTTCAAATGAATTGCATGGGGAAGGATGGTTTTAACTTGCATAATTGACTAATATTGTGTTTGTTTTTCGTGTTTGTGTAGGTCTAGATCCACCATTCATAGGATGCAAGCCACATCATATTGGGAATGTCATGACAATATGATTACAAGGAAATATATAATGGTGAAGCAAACACATATACAATCACAAAGGGAAAGAAGAAGTATGTCATGAACCCACTAAAAGAGCAACAAAATGAAGTGCACAACAATTCCATTGTATGCATGATCACTGGAAAACAATTTTTTAAAAGACTTAAAAGAGGATGAACTATGTTATTCTTTAGTTTCTTATCCAAAATATGTTGGGAAAGCAAATGAAGAGTAGGAAATACCCATGGCAATCAAAGGTATGGTGGAGGATGAAGCACAAAAACCACTCCTTGGTAAGTTTGAAACTCTTTTAGATGAAATTTTAGATCATTTGAAATATGTTAGAGGTATCTTAGAACTATTAAAGGAACATAAGTTTTTCGAGAACTTTAAGAAATTGAAACTTATGGTAGAGAAGTCACAAACAAGAACCAAAAGACACTAAGAGCATGCTGATTTTAGAAGGAGAAGACATGAATTTAAAGGGGAAGACTTGATTTTAGCTCATCAATATCGAAGGGAGAGGTTTCCAAAAGGAAAAAGTGGACAAGATGGGATTGTTTTATATTTCTTTGACATAACACGAAGGGTGTAGAAATTACATGAAAGGAAGAATAAGGAGATTTATAAAATGATAAATTCAAAGATAATAAGGAAGACACCAAGCATAGAACACAAGGAGTATTTGAGTAGATGGAAAAAGAGGAATATGGGAGGGGCAACATGGGTTTGGAAGCCCAAAATCAAATGAATGTTCATGAGTCTACACTCATGAAACATTCTTTCTTATCCTAGGTGTTTGATGCAGGAGGATCAGGGGTGAAGTACAATCCTGCACAACCAAAAAAAATATTTTATTTTATTTTTCCTTTCCTCAATTTTGGTGTGTTGTTGGTCTTGCAAACATAAAATAATTCTCCTTTTCCCTTCCTTAAGCTATTTCACTTTTGTTTGGCATGAGCTTTGGATGAAATGTTTATGTATTTGATGTAAATTCGAATTACATCTTAAAAATACATCAAAGAATGATTTTTTTTTATTACGTTGTACCTCTCATGATTAAATTAAAGAATTTGAATAAATGTTTGCTAATGGTGTTTGGTGGCTAGGAGTGGAGGTGCGGAAGGATCTAGTGGATGTAAATTTGGGAAAAGATTTGAATTTTTGATAGGAAAAACAATCAAGGAGCTGAAATGCATGATACCCACACTCAAGAAGGAGTAAAGAAGATTCTGGAGATTTTGACTGGTATTTTGGGGGAAAAGGAAGATAGTCTAGGTCATGACTATGAGACCCAACTTCAATAAAAATGACATAATTTCCCCATACAATAACAAAATTAAGATTTTTAAAATGATCTAGAAATTTGAGAAAAATGCACACAAAACCCATGTTGGTACTTTAAAAGATTCATGATAATTAGGGAGTAGTGAAGGAAAGAAAGTGACGGGTTGGTGGTGAAACTTTGCAAATTTGATTCTTAATCTTGCTTGTAGAAGATTGTTGTTGTAGTTGAAGCTTTGTTAATGGATAACATGTTGAGCTTTGATAACTTTGTAAACTTCTAGTATTTATTTGAATACAAATGAAATAATTTTGTGTTGGAGATTTTTTTTCAATATTGTTTTAAGAGTTGATTTTATGAAGGCTGCAACAATTGAAAAACCTCTTTGGTTTCTCAATTGTTGACTGCATCAGGGTCTAGGTCAAACAAAACTATGGGGAGAAAGATTAAAAATAACAAATCAACTCCAAAATACAATCTACAACTTGGATCTAACAGATTATGCTTAAAACTGAAGGAACCAACAAATTTTCTAGAAAATATGAGAGGAATAAATGTTGTGCACCTTTCACAAAACATTGTCTCTGCAACCCTAATAGAGGCTCATTCGCCCTAGGGTGAATGGGTCCTAGCAGACTTTTCCAAAAAACTCTAAATTTGAGATTTGACTCTGAGACCTATAATTATTCCCCGTAACTTTGTACCTTCGCTCCCAGGTCCGGATCTGTGAAAAATCTACAAAAAAAAAATTGTTGTTTTCTGGTGGATAGGGGTTTGCCTCGGTCAAACCCCAAGTTTGGTAATTAAACCTTGGTTGAAAACATAGATCTAAAACATGAATTTTTTGTGAAATCCCTAACCTCAAGTGTTTCTAAGATTAGAAAACTTAAATGCAAAGAAACCCTACTCAAGTGTGCTAGAATAAGATCCCTAAATGAACATGAAAAATGATGAAGACCTACTTTGGGAGATCTCAAATCACCGTAATAAGTCATTAGACTAATTATACCTTCCTTTAAGTAGAAAGTAGAATGACAATAGAATATGAAACCACTTAGGAAACAATTCATTAGGCTTGGTTGAATGTCTTAGTGCATCTCCCAAAACCTAGAATCCATCATGATCCTCCATAGGAATATATCATCACTCATTTGGAAATGCTTGATCTTGATATCAAAATGAGCTTGAAGACCTACAAAAGCAACTAAAATGTTGCTCCAAGACTTCACTTTTGAATGCTTGATTAACTTTTCCTTGTTCTTGAATATGAATGCTTGTGATCTCATGTGAATTTCTCTTCCCTTCTAGTGTAAAATGAATGTGAAACTTAGTTTTATAGGCTTCCTTTCTAATTTTCCAATTGATGGGCTAAATGTTTTTCTTGTTTTTCTATTGATTTTAGCCTATATATTAGTCCCTTTTCCCTGGATTTCCATAATAATTCTATAATATTAAAAGCAATTAATGTGGATTATAGGATAAATGTACCTTAGGGAGTAATCGGTTAATTAGTACTAATTCTCATGATTATGTGTGGAAACAGGGTTCCTGTGGCCGTGAGGAAAAATGATGGAGAATATTGTCTTCATCCTTTTTGTTTCCAACTCCAAATCAACACTATTAATGTCTTTCACATGATAATAGTCGATTTGTTCATAGTCTTTAGAATGAGTAAGGTAGTTAATGTCTTTTTGCATTATGTTAGTAATTAGTTTTTGGCTTTTAAGAAAGAATAGGCCATAGGCCACTTCATTATTTCTGTAATCAACCTAGGTCTTGTTGAACTTTAAAATTGCATGTATTATTTAGATGATTTTGTTTCCATGTAAAATACTATATAATTTTCCTTTGTGTATTGAACATTTCTAACTTTTTGAATCAAGCAATATAATATTGGAATTATTACTGTTTGAGTTAAAAAGAGCTTCTTGATTATTCTCTTCAATTGGTCAACTGGGAGGCAAGGCCCACTTTCAGCCACCAATTGAATTTACTTTAGGATTGTTTTGTGAGTATGATTTATGTTTAGTTATTTCTATTTACTTTGTGAGAATAATTTAAGTATAATTCAGTAATTACTATTTGTTTGTGAGCATGGTTTACATGTCAACTAGTTTATTACATTTTGTTTAGGCACTTAGAGTTAACAATTATACATTCTAGAATTTATATCTGTTGCATAGTTCTTGTTTCCAAGTTCCATAGGTCTAGTTTCCAGAATTATCAGCTCCTGTCACTAGAATTTTGTCAATACAAACCATTGAAAATTTAGGAGTCTTTTAATATTAAACAAAAATAGTATTGTTTAATCATAACTGAATTGGATATAGCTAGATCTTGTATGCATTAAAGGATTTTATTTGAGTTAATTTAATTTGATGGTTTCAAAAGTTTGCTTTAAGAGCACAATTTAAGAGCATTCTTTTTTGTTATTCTTTCAAACCATTTAGATTTGGTTGTTTTGCATTTCATCCCCACTCAACTTGCTACTTGTTGGAAGAATGAAGAACATCTTATTATACATCTTTTGTGTTGTCATTGATGTCACCATGATTATGAGTTGCAAATGCAAGTTCAAGTTCTAGCTTGATACGATATTCAAAACGGGTATCTAAATTGGTATGTAGTTATTATCCTATAGTATTTTGGTCTACAATCCTTTGCTGATGATTACTGTTGATTTTAGTTTTGGGAAATGGTTTTTGGATGTTGGAAGCTTGTAAGTTCAAAATCTCATGTGCACAAGTGCTCATAGAGTGAGTTGGCATTACTCTGTTGTTGCATTTTGCTATTAGGTCTATCTATGGCCAACCTAATGTATAGTTGATGTTGTAATGGATTAATTTTGTATTGCAGATGTATGTGTGACCTATCTTAGGTTCATGCTGACATGTTGTAGCATGCTACATTCTTGAATTATTTTCAGAAATATTGTGTACATGATTGAAGCTGACAGTTATCTTTTTGGTGAATATGGGTTGCATCTAATTAGGTCGACCTAATTGATGCTTGCAGATGTATCATATATATATATATATTGAATAGTTTTGTGATTGTTGATGATTTAGAGGTGCAAAGTTGAGACAAAGAAGAATAAAAGTATATGAAAATGAAGTGTGTTAAGTCAGTTTATTGAGCATCAAAGGAACTCAATCAACACTTCTTAGGTGTAAATTTATCAGTTCATTTTCTGGCTGTAAGCTATTTTGTTACTATATCTTTTGTAGGTAGTGAGCCTCCCATTTTGGACAGTGAGTCTTGGTAGTGAGCCACCCCTTTTGCAATATCTTATAACTGGTTATAGTATTTTGTGAGCTAACCCTCACCGTGGTTTTTCCCATTTTTGGTTTTCTACATAAAAATCCTGCTGTTCATGTGTTGTATGATTTCATGTTCTATTAATGCTCTTGCTTATATTTACTGTTATATGCATTGGAGTAATTGGATGGTGTTTTTTCAATAAGTTTAAGAGGATACTAATTCACCCCCCTCTCAATATATTGGGTATTCAACAATTGGTATCAGAGCTTGGTTCCTCCGAAGAAGCCTAATAGCTTGAGGAAGATCTTGAAGATTGAACAAATGGATGATAAAGAAGAACTTTGGGCTACTCTTGAAGATCTTGACAGGGCTAAAAGTGAAAATAGAGATTTGAAAAAAAATCTTGATGAGGTAAATGAATGCATCTAAAAATTGAAAGAGTGATTGAAAAATTCAAAGAAAGACATAGAGAAGTGAGTGAGCAATTGAAACAAGAAAATGGAGAGGTTACCAAATTGAAGGTGCAGGTGGAAGAAAAAAAGAAAATTGAAGATTTCCTGAATATAGTGGTGCAAAGTAAGACTGATGAATGCACAAGACTTGAACAAGAGGTGGTAAACGTGAAAGAAGATATGGAGAAAGAAAAAATATGTGAAGATAATTTCAAGACAAGCTCCACCAAGCTTGATGAGTTGATTGCAGGGTAGAAACCCTCTAAAGAAAAAGGTGGTTTGGGAATAGAAGTAGGTGAAATCTCAAAGGTTGTGTAGACCTCAAACACAGTGGACAATCAGAAGACTCAAAATAAAGGGAAGCAAACAAGAAATCCAAGAAGCTTTGTTAAAAGACAGCCTATCAAACAACCAAATGCTCAAAGGTACCCATCTTTCAATGGTGTTTTCTTTTCATGCAATAAATTTGGTCACAAGGCAACAAAGTGCAAAAGTAGAATAAATCAATTTATTGGTCCCTTCTCTAGAAAATGTGTTACATGCAAGAAAGTTGGACATAGAGCTAGTGAATGCAGAGCTTAGATGGTGAATTGGTTTAATGGAGGTAGAATGAATCAATCTTTTGTTGGCTACTACTATACATGTAATAATTTTAAAAATAAATAAAATCAGTGCATATCAATGGTTAATGGAGGTCAAACAAGTCAGAGAAATGTTGTCTGCTACAACTACAACAAGCTCGAACACATTTCAAGAGTTTGCAAAAGTAAAAAGGGAAATCAATATGATCCGGTAAAGAAGAATGAACCAATGAAGACAATTGACAAGAATGAAGTTAAGCAAGAAATGAACAAGATATGGAAGAAGAAGGAAGAGCCAGAAACATCAAATGTGCCTGTTCCCTCATCCGGTGTAGACAACTCCTCTAGCAATTAGACCCAACATGGTCTTAGGGGGAGCTTTAACAGAAAATTGTTCGAACCCCTAGATATTTGGCATGTCAATCTTTGGCATGAAGATATATTGTAAAGAATGGATAGATAGAGGTTATGCAAAAAGAACCGGAAGAAAAGTTGTAGGTATGATCATTTGCAAAGAAAATTAAGGTTTAATAGTGTAGTGAAGAAAGGTTTTTATCATTTTTTTGAAATCTGTTGCATTAATGTGAATTAGGGTAGATCGTTGTTTCATAAAGTGATTTTGTAAGGAATTTTAGTGGAGAGTGATTTGGAGCATTCTTGAGGTGATTTGAAGAGTGAGTTGTACAAACCCTAGTTCTGATTTTTCATGAAGAAAAAATGTATTTTGCTTTTTTGTGTTGTGGGTTTGTGAGAATCGTCTTTTTGAAATCATTTGAGCTTGAATTGTGAAAATGGAAATTCCTGTAGTCGTTAATGTGTCGAAAAGACCTAGACTGTCCTATAAGAAATATTCTATGAAGGTTTTCAAAGACGGCCCTTTGGGCACCTTCTCATCGATTCCTCACGGAGTTATGCCTATGGAAGACACTAGAATGTATATTCAAGTTAAGAATAAGGAATACAATCACAAAAAATTGATAGACATATTGCAGAATGAGCTCACCGAGGATGATTTCTTGATAAAACCTGAGTATTCAAACATTGTTGTGAAGAAATTAGATCAATGGAATTACTTTCCTAACTTTAGCTCCACTGTTGATGATAAGTATGTAAAACCAATTCTCAGCAAAATGCATGATAAAATCTTGTGGACTGACAAACCTCATCTTATAACCAAGGAAGCAATTAAGGTTGTCACCGGACTTTGTGATACTAGACCAGTACCTATGTTGAAATATGTGAAGAATGAAGTGGTGATGGAACTCACCGATGCTACATATGATAGAAGGGATCTTGCTGCAAAGCCTATTACCAATCTTGTTGTGAAGTATGCTGCAATAATGATCGAACACAAGATCTACTTCACTAATAGAGAGAACTTTGTATCTGCTACAACAATTTACACCAGTTATGATATGGCAGCTACTGGTGTATATTATGATTTGTGTGAACTTCTCCGACAGTAGTTGTTTGAAAACTTGAAGATGACAAGGGAGAAGAAATATGCTTTTAAATTTTTCTCCTTGATTGTTTGTTTTCTATTCTAATTTCCTAGGAGACTTCCTGGAAGAGATGATGTGGTGATTTGGGACACATCCAGACCAATTGCACATCAAATATTTGACTACATGCACAGTTTGGGTGATTTGAAGGCTTAAGATAATGCTTTGGCAACATTTTTTGTTGTATTCAAGAGAAACATGAATGAAAGAGAAAAGATCCAAAAGAAAGTTGAGAAATACAAGAATGATATCATTTTTCTTGTCTCCTCTGATGAATGCATGATTGAAACTATTGAACCTTGAACTATATGGATTCAACCATTGGGCTATGAGGTTATAGAGGATGAAGCCAAAGGCTATACACAAGTTCTGTTGAAAATTCCAAAAGATACCAGTGAACCTAAAGTTGGCACTTATGCCAAAAAATCTATGGAAGTTCACTTGATGCATATGGAGCCTGTGATGAGAAAGAATGTAGATGCAATGATTAAGAAGGATAGCTTCATTGATGAAGAAATTACACAAGGTAGAGCTATTGGAGAGCAGGTGGTGGGAGAATCATCAGGACCAAGGAGATTTGGCAAGACTACTTCAAAACCAACCGTAACTCCTATAGTGAAGGAAGAACCCAATGTTTCTAATAAAGGAAAAGGCCTGGCTCCTTCTAAACCCAATACAAGATCTGGTAAAAGAAAAGAGACTCCTTTGGTGGTACCTATTAATAGAGGAAAGAAAGAAAAGGCTACAAGGGAAAAGAACCTTAGCATCACTAAAGAACAAGAGGAAAGGGAGGAAGATCCTACAACAAAATTGATAAGAAAGAAGAGAGGAAGCATGTCCTCTAGTGAAGGTGCTTCACAAGAAGCAAGTGTTGGCAGTAAAATATTTCATTATGTATTGTCCTCTAAAGAAGATGAAGAACATGGTTTTGGTTTTCATGTGCACACCAAACCAGAATCAAAGAAGGCTAAGATGTTAGAAGAAGATTCTCCGGACCAGGAGGAACAAAAGGACTCTCTGGTAAGACCTAGTTCCCCCTTCAAATTAGAAGCATTAGTTAATACCTTGATACATTTTGAAGATATGCTAAAGCCTACAATAGAATATTATACTCAAGTAGGTAGAGAGGACAAGAAACTTTAATTTTAGCTATCATTTAGTATGTCATCACTTTGGAAGTTAGTTGGGATTATGTAAAGAATAATATTCTTGAGAAATTATGGGAAGCCCTGATGAAGAGGAGATCAAAGGTTGGTGATTTGGAAGAAAATATTAGAAATGAAGCATTTGAGAAACTTGGGTCCTCTTTGACCCCGAATGATTTGAAACCTTGAAGAAGGTTTGTTCAAAGATGTTTCAGATGAAGAAAAGGGTAAACACTCTGATGAGAAAGGACAAGAAGCAGATAAAGAAAATAAGGAAATAAATTGTAGAAGCCATCAAGGGTATGGCTAAGAAATATGGTATGCTTGGTACACTCCCATCAAGTTTTGCACCTAAATCAGGAAAAGAAGTTTCTGCAGAGGTTAAGGAAGACATTCCTTCTGGTACAAGTGATACAGGCATTCCTCTATAAACAAATGATATAGATGTCCCTCTGGATACAAGTGTTGCAAATGATCCTCCAAAGATGTAGAAATAGAATGCAGAAGAAGTTGAACCAAAGAAGCATGATGTTGTCCCTTCAGAGCATGTTGAAGAAGAAAAGGATAAAGATGAAGGTGAAAAAGATAAAGTTGAAGAAGAAAAAGACAAAGATGAAGTTGAAAAGGAAAAAGATGGAAAAGAAGAAGAAGAGAAAGTAGAAGAAGAAGAGAAGGTAGAAGAAAAAAAATGTAGAGGAAGAAGAGAGAAATGGGGAATTTTCTGGGAAGAATGAAGAAGATCAAAGGCAAGTTGTAGAATCTCAAAGGTCACCTAGAGAATCCTCCTCCAGTGATGATGTATTGAAAGGCTTGTTATCTACGTAGATCAGGTTCCAGTTGGTTATTCCTCCAGAACTTCTACAACTCCCCATGATTCAAGGTAGTGTGGACTTGGATAAGATTTCTCCTATTCATAAATTGGTGTTAGGGGATGCATTGCATGCATCTAGAAGAAGAGACATTCTGGAAACACATCAAAATGGAACAAAGCTTATTGATGATGCTCTTAAAGCTTTGTAGGAAGCCACATCCAGTACATCAATGGATACATCTCTCACTCTGATAGAGAATTTGAAACTTCTATTGGAATCCTTTAAGGAGTATTCCTTTGGACTAGGTGAGAAGACAAGGCAAGAGGTTGAGGAGAAAATAGTAGAGAAAATACTTTTGGCACTTCATGATAAGTGTGCTCTAGCACACACCAATGTTGAAAAGAATTTGGAAGTTGTGCAAGCTTGTGAGTCTGAAGCAAATGTTGTCTTTGATTACTACATAAAGTGGTCGGATGCCACTCAAAATATCAAAAATATCATGGACTCCATTGAGTCCCAGTTGACTACTATCTCTAGTAATTACAGTGCATCCAAAGATAGAGATAGAACAACCTAGAATGTTATCTCTGCTCACAAAGAAAAATTCTTTATTCTACAGAAGGAGGATATCATTAGAAGATTTGGTCAACTAGGTGACCTTGTAAGAATGGAGTACACTTTGGCTGTCAATGCCTTGGTGAATGTAGAGGAATTAGAAAAGATCAATATGACTCTTGGTACTTGTTATCAATTAGATATGCACCCTGTGTTAAATTTGCAAAAAATTAACTATCTATTGACACATGGAAACCTTCTTCAGATGTGGGTGATCTAAACAAAGAAGGAATCTTGAGAGTGAGCTAGTTATTCTTATTATAATCCTATTCTAAATGATTTTCGAGGTAAAAGGAGGAAGGATAAATTGAAATTAAAACCTATGACTAATAGATGATTCACTAGAACTTACAAAAATTCAGACTTTATCACTCACAACAGTTTCTCTATCATAATAGCCCTCACAATCTCATTAGCACATGTTTTCATCGGTGATTTGCATGAAGATTTTAAAAGAATAAATACAACATGCAACCTAAAACCATGTAATTATGAACAAAGATTCACAACAGAAAGACATATAAGGATTCAAATTTGAAACACAAAGACATCAGATTGCCATTACAAAACTAAGACAAGAAAAATGGGAAGAAGAACTTTGTTGCTTTATTGAAATTGAAAGAGTGTGTATCTGTCTAAACTGAGTACAAAAAGTTTACAAGCTCTCAGAATGTGTATCAGAGCAAGAAACAATAATCTGGACTAAGAAAAACTCTAAGTTTCTCTCAAGATATATCACAAAAACCCTAATTCGAGCTCAAGAAGAAAGCTCAAGGAAAAGCATCAAAAACTGCCCCAAAAAGAGTAACTGAAATGGAAAACTCTCACCCTTTGCATGTGCATGCTGAAAAGCACCTAAAAATAGGTCTACTTTGCTTTAAAAGCAAAAAAAAAACCTTATCTCCTCTCCATGAAGCTCAAATCCGACCAAGAGAAAAATCAATCACCAATTTGCTAAAAATAGCAAAGAAATAAAATAATTTATAAAGCATTATTTTATTCTTGCTTTACAAGATTTGTAGATTCTCATTCTCTCAATTTGATTTATTTTTGCAATGAAGATTTTGGAAAATCTTTGCAAAAATACAAACTCAATCTCCATTACAAATTTGATTTTTCTTAGAAAAAATCATAAAACATTTATCAATATTTTAATTGATTTCTTTAAAATCAATTTAAAATAAAGCTAAGGCATGAGTAAACACCATCAAGGTATAAGCACAAAATGAGTTAGGCATTATTTAGACAATGTATCAAGTTAAATCCTAAGGGGCTAGGCATATTCATCAGCCACCATAGTGTTTGACTTGGGCATTAATAATTTTTTAAAAATCTAAGGAAAAAATACCCCTAAGTCGACTTAGGGTTGGAAGAAAACCCTAAGTAACAAAACCACCATTTTTTGCATCATTCACTTCATTTGTGTTTTGAAAGCTTGTTCTGCTATGAAGAGCTCTTCCATGTATGAGCTATGGTTTCGATCTTTTGATGAAGATTTGAGCCTCCATTGTTGTTGCTCCTGTTGAATCCATAGGTGGTAAGTTGATTCCAAGCCTCTTGCGGGCTTTTGTGAACTCCTTTGCTTCATCTTGCACAAGATTTTGGCCTTGAGGCTGCAACATCTGTGTTTTTTCTGATGCATTTTTTTTGTATTTTTGTGTTTGTTTGTTGATGTATCCATTCAACCGCCATATGTGAACTTGACCTTGCATTTTGGAAGCTCTATGATAGCTTGGCCACGACACATTATTCTTCTACATGCCTATAATGGTGAGTGTCACTTCTCTGTCATCTATCTTGGAATCTTCTTCTTCAAAACAAAATATTTAAAAGATTATCCCTACAAAATATTGCTCCTCTATAAACAAAAATAGACCCATTGTGTAGGTCGCGCCATGTATGTCCTAATTATGAATTTTTACAAAGAATTTCTTGCATTATAACCATTGCTTGCTTTAGGTAATTTTAGATCTGATAGAAAACTAAAATGGGCTTTCCTTCCTTTGTGAAATGATGAAAATTTTAAGAGCCAAAAGCTCTCTCCAGGCCACGGCCATTCATGCTCAAACTGGGTATTTTGAAATGTTTATGGGCTTGACCCATGATCACATTACATGTATTTTGTATCTTTGAAACAAACCCTCATGTGGGCATATTGTATTTTAAGGAAATAATGTCTATCTTTGATCTCTCCAAAATTCGAGCTCGACCCATGAGAGCATTGTATAAATTTTTCATTTTGACAAAACCCCCAGATGGGTATTATGAAAATAATGAAGAATCTAAATATTTTGTGACACATTCAAAACTTGAGCTTGACCCATGATGGCATTTCATTTTCACTCTAATTTCTGTCAAAACCCTTACATGGGTAAATGGTATTCTGAAGAAAATTGCATTTTGATTTAAAATCCTCATATGGGCATTATGCATTTCAAGCATAAACTGCATTTTTAGTCAAAAAACCCAATGTGGGTATGTTGAAAGTAATGAAGAATCTGTATTTTCATGAAAACCCCATGTATTATTGCTTTGTGTTTGGTGGTTTTAGCAACAAACCCTAAATGGGTTTCAGCCTCTGTATATTTCTATAGATCAACAAACATTTTTCTCTTTCTGTACTTTCATTCCTACACAAAACTTCTAACCAAACTTAACAAAACAATGAAGACATCTTGATTTATATTTATGTTAAGTCATATATTAAATCACTATTTTTGGAACAAAGCATTATGAAGAACATTCACCCCAATTAGGCACCATCCTGCACACAGGAACACTTTGAATGTTTGAATTCATTTGCTTTTTTTGCAATGTCTTTTTCAGAAATACTTGATACTATAGAGACTCCCTTGCTCTATTTGTTCATTTTATGAAAATAGCTTGTATATACTCTGATCTCGATCCAAACCACACACCTCTTTGATTATGATCATATGCAAAGAAAATCCCAAAATGATGTAGTAGGCCTTAAAAGAACCATGTACCTCTTTGTTTCATGATGTTGACCACCTGTACATACCCAAAAATTCTCCCTTCACTCTGCACTCTCCTTGCACATTCTCAATGAGTTAATGTCTTTTATCTGGCACTCTGCATGCATTTTTATGTTCCATTAAGAAAATACTATTCCATGCACTTGTTCTTCTTTAAAATATTTTAAAACGTTGCATCAATTCTATTTAATGCAACTCTTGTATTCAGTCCATTTAAGTCCCATGGCCCACATTCTCTCTTATAGCCACCTAGCACTTTTAGTTGCCTAATGGAAGCACCTTTCCTTGAACTTTCATACATTCTTTTCTTTCCTCTGAGCAGCTATAGCTGAAATGAACTTTGATCCTTGGTGTCCTTTGATAATAATGCTTTGAAGCTCCTCCAAATGTTTTTAGTTATCACTTCTTGACACTTTATTGATGAGGCATTATGTATGCCTGTTCACTATCATATTATGAGCATGAAAACTTGTTGTAACAGAACAAAATATCATGGGACAACATGAATCAAACATGAACGAAAAACCAATGGCAACAAAAAGCAATTAACTTTACAGTACTTAAAGATGCATTTCAGTTTAATTGAATCCATCAAGTTCATTGTCCAATGGTAATTCTCATTTCGTTATTCAGACTTGATTGTTATGAATGAACAATGCACTTGATTGCTTTGATGACTGAAATTATGCTTTACTCCTTCAATTGAATAGCTTAGATGAGCATGATAATTGTACTCCTTCTCAGCCCACTTGTAAGTTTAAGGGGAAGCATGTCGAGCTCTACCCTTGTGGGAGCATGTTTTACTCCACATGCTTTATGTCTTCATAAGATGATTAGCTTCATGACTTTTCCTATACCTACACAGGAAAAAAACAATGTTAGCATAAAAATGATGTGTGACACTCCATTTTCAGCTCTTGTTTCTGCACTTTTCTTTTATTTGATTCCATGCATTTCGAGGAGTGAATTATAGTCCTGTTGGTAGAGCATGTGGTATACCTCATATTTGGAGCTCTAACAAGACTTTCCCAATTTTTTGTAGGTGTACTTGGGATCAAAAACAGGATGGAGCAAGCAACAAGCATCTCAACTGAAGATCAAGAATCAAGTAATGACGAATATGTCTTCTGCTATCTACTTCCTTATCTCTTTTTACCTTCAGTTGTAGAATTTACTTTCTGCAATGAATGAAATCAGCTAAAACCACAGCTTGTGTGGATCCTTTAGTTTCTTCTTTCATTTTCATTCTGAAAGAAATGCATTGAAATGAAAAGTTGTACCATCATTTGTATTCTTGCAATCAAATTAAAAATTGTAATGTGAATAGCATCATGAAATAAATGAAAGCAATTGATATGTTTAATCATTTGTATATTCAATTTTGTACTTCATTTGTTCTACAAACACTGAGCAATACTTCTGAAACTCTTTCTTAAACACTTGCACAATTGGTACTTGATGAATACAGTGCAAACAACACTTAATGCACATGCAGAAATAACTAAACTTTCACTTTAAGATATAACAAAATTTAATCAGCTCCACCAATTGAGTTGTAGTACAAAATTGGTAATAGTACTTTGGATGATGCAGAGGAAAGTCTGGTGGAATTGGAATCTCTAAACAAAATGTTGATTGCTACTAAGAAGAGTTGGGAGAATGGTAAGACAACTTGGCAAGGAATTCTTAAGGAGCTTCAAGGCTTGCCATCCTTTGGGTAATGTTTTTCAGTTTTCATATTTTTGGACTGCCCTTTGTCCTTTATGTCAAAGGGGAAAAGAATGTCAAAATGTTATAAAAAGTATGTAGGGGGAGAGAATGTTGTGAAAAGGAAGGGAAAGAATGTGTTGTACATAGGATGTTTTGTATATTCTTTTGATTCATGTTGCCATCAATGACAAAGGGGGAGATTGTTGGAAGAATGAAGAACAAATTATTATACAACTTTTGTGTTGTCATTGATGTCACCATGATTATGAGTTGCAAATGCAAGTTCAAGTTCTAGCTTGATCTGATATTCTGAATGGGTATATGAATCAATATGTAGTTATTATCCTTAGGTATTTTGGTCTGTAATCCCCTGCTGATGATTATTGTTGCATGTGGTTTTGGGAAATGGTTTTTGGATGTTTGAAGCTTGTAAGTTCACAATCTCATGTGCATAGGTGCTCGTATAGTGAGTTGGAATTACTCTATTGTTGTATTTTTCTATTAGGTTTATCTCTAGCTAACATAATGCATAGTTGATGTTGTAATGGATTAATTTTTTGTTGTGGATGTATGTGTGACCTATCTTAGGTCCATTCCAACATGTTGTAGCATGCTACATGCTTTAATTTTTTTTGGAAAGATTTTGTACATGGCTGAAGCTGATAGTTATCTTTTTGGTGAATATGGGTTGCATCTAATTAGGCCGACCTAATTGATGCTTGTAGATGTATCAAATATATATTGAACATTTTCTGATTGTTGATGATATAGAGGTGCAAAGTTGAGATAGAGAAGAAGAAAAGTATGCAAAAATTATGAAGTGTGTTAATTCAGTTTATTGAGCATCAAAGGAACTGAATCAACACTTGTTAGGTATAACTTTATTAGTTCATTTTCTGGTTGTAATCCATTTTGCTACTATATCTTTTGTAGGGAGTGAGCCTCCCATTTTGGTCAGTGAGTCCCGGTAGTGAGCCACCCCTTTTGTAATATCTTATAACTGGTTATACTATATTGTGAGCTAACTCTCACCATGGTTTTTCCCATTTTGGGTTTTCCACATAAAAATCTTGGTGCTCATGTGTTGTGTGCTTTCATGTTCTATTAATGCTCTTACTTATCTTTATTGTTAAATGCATTGGAGCAATTGGATGTCTTTTGTTCAATAAGTTTAAGAAGATACTGATTCATGCTCCACTCTCATTATCTTGGGTATTCAACACTACATTAACCTCTTTGGTATATAACTACAACACCTTTCATGAGCTTACATTCCTCAGGTTGACATCTAGGAACAAACTGAGGAATCCAACACAAAATAATTGATTCAACCAATTTGATAGAATTATAAGGATAGTTCAAATTTGAATTTGAGAGCTTGAAATGCCACCAAAACCTTGTTCAAAGTTGATTTTAAGGCACTTAATGAGGAACCATTTTACCATGGGAGAATGGATCCTGACCTAAAACTTCAAGACTCCACAAATGTCAGGGCATTAATTTAATCCATAACATTTATTCAATGTGGGTTGTGGTGTTAGTAATTAAATAAAATAGGCCTTGGGTTACATAATAAAGGGTATTAGGGGCCTATTAATGACCCTATATTGCTCTAGCTCTATCTGTCCCTCATAGAAGATGATGTCCCATGTGGCGAGGACTCTACAAGCAGGCCTCACGTCCATATCGAAGATTTCCCGTTGGCCGTGGATCGACAATCGTAGAATACGCCAGACATCCTCTAGAGTGATGGTAGCCTCGCCAGTGGGGAGATGAAACAAGGATGTCTTGTTGTGCCACCTCTC
Source organism: Sequoia sempervirens (assembly GCA_007258455.2). Classification (NCBI taxonomy): domain Eukaryota; kingdom Viridiplantae; phylum Streptophyta; class Pinopsida; order Cupressales; family Cupressaceae; genus Sequoia; species Sequoia sempervirens. The sequence goes on from VDFB02058242.1 coordinate 51,706,366, forward strand.
GGCCAACGCTGACAACATCCCTAGGTGGGTGTGCACGGGCGTCGTGTATGCAATGTGCCACACCCCCGCAACCTCAAGTCGATACTAGTCCCTATTGCTCAGGTCTCGCAAGATGCTAGCCAAATCTCGCGACTGGTGCTCCCGAGAGTAGAGCTCCCTCGCCGCATCCTGCATCAAGGAAGGTCAACGTGTTAAAATTTTGAAAATTTTCTAGTTGAACACTCCAGAAACTTTCCCAGTGGCACAGTTTGTGATGGCGTGTAGTTTGATTTTACTCAAACTCCAATGCTAGAGCCCAAAAAGAGAAAAACTGCACTACCATGGTGCACTTTCCCTTCCAACATCTTAGTTTTTGTGAAATGGGCGATGTCGCGTAGCACTTTGTCAAACCGGCCTGGAAAACCCGAGCTTAGCGTCAGAGTTTTTAAACTCTGAACTGCACCGCTGCGGTGCAAAACAACATCGCGTGACATAGTTTGAATGCTGAGCGGTGCTATATAGCGTCGTTGCAGGCAAGCTGCCCCTTTAAAGCATTAAATAAAAAGACGAAGCTTGGGTAAGGGTCACATATTGGTGCCCTGATGCCAGGTGGCCGCTGGTATGTCTGAACTCGATCAGTGATGTGTAGGGGAAGCTATCATTGCACCATATCGCCAGAGAGTTAGAGCTCAAATCTCAAGGATGCTAGCGGAGGTGTGTGAAAATGACTTGAAAGTGACCCCTCGGGCCCCTTTTAAGCCTAAAAATTAGGGTTTTTTCACCCTGTTTGGCTGTCTTGCTAAGGGTTTTGGACCCCTGAACTTGTTTTTGTTTGGTTGAGGCTTGTTTTTCATCATTTTATTGCGTTTAGACATGTTTTTAGTCTCTCAGAGCCCTTTCAGACCTATTGGGTACTTTGTCATCTTTTTTCACGAGATCACCCAAAAAATTAAAATTTTTGTCTGATCTCTCGAGGGGGCATTATAATGGCATGTTTTCTCTTCCGCCAGGCAGCAGTGGGGCAAGTTTTTAAATATCAAAATTTTGGCTTTGATCAAGATCATTTATTCTTTGAACCAATGCAACGAGTGCATTGCTTCAAAGAGGGGCAAAATGTAGACACGTAAAATATCCCAATTGACATTGTGCATCTGATCCTAACTTACTAACATTGTTTCTTCCTGAATCATCCCTCGGTCTAACCATTTAATCAAATCTCCTTATTTGATTAAATTCATCAACTTTCATCCCTTAATTAAATAAATCATTTTATCTAAATAAGTCACTCTCTTTTTGTTAATTAAATCAATTCATCTGATCTAATTATCCCTATTTAATTAAATAATCAATTTATTTGATTAAATCTCTAAAGTCTATCCATTAAATAAAATAAATTAAAACCTTATTTGATTTAATCTAACACCATCTCTTTTAATTAAATAAATCAAAATCCTTATTTAATTAGCCTCTTATCATATTCCTCTCTTATTTGATTTAAATAAATCCATAAATTTGAGTCAAATAGGTCACATCATCTAACCCTCTCATTAAATTAATTAATCCTTGATTAATTTAATCTCATCTCATGTCCCATCCTCTAGATAATGCAAGTTGCACATGAAAATAGATTTAATTCATTTATTAAATCTCTATTTTCCTCACAAGGCATCTTTTGGAATATTCTCTCAATTTGAATTCAAAAATTCCAAGTCAACATGTACATCCAACAAGGAAATAAATTCATCTTACATGTCCTTTGCCTTGAGCCAAGTGGCATTTATTGCATTTTCCCTTCCCTCTTACATGTCATTTCAACAAATTTAAAATTCAAAATTATGCATTTATTGTCACAAACCCCAAATCTTGCACATCCTTCATCCATTCATAGCTTGACAAGTGGCATCATACCATTGGATGAATGTTAGTCCCACATTGCTCAAATTTGGACATTCATCCATCTTGGAATTCTATAAATAAAGAGCTCATATCCTCATTTGATCATCCACAATTTATGCAAAGTTACCATGCTCAAATATCCATCAAATTTCATCAATCATTCTTGAATCATAGTTAGGTTTTGCAGATTTTAGCTTGGAGCACTCTTCAACATCAACAAAGTGGATCAAATCTTCATCTACACATCAAGCTTGCATCTTAGGAATTGGGAAAGAGCCAATTTTCATATCAAATTGGCACCAATTCCCCCATGGGATCATGAGTTTGCACATCTAATTAGGATTTAATCTTTGTTTTATCATTTCCATTGTGTTCTTTGATATTTTCTTCCTAGTTTGGATGTTGTAAATGGATTTCATGGGGAATCCTTGTTTTGGCTTGCAATCTCTTGTATGACTTGTTTATTCTTGTTGTTTTGTAGGTACCAAGGTTGGGGTTTGCACAGATACTTATATGGATTGATTAGGGAGAATGAAGCCCCCACTATAGTTATCTACAAAACCACAATGTTAGGAACCACATCCTGCAACACAAATTCGTTAGTCATTGAAAAATCCTCTTATCAAAATTCTCTAGAGAATCAAATTTGAGGGTAGATGTATGCCCCCTGATTTTGCTTGCTTTATGGAGGTCGAATCATGGTAGCCATGAAACCATATCAAATTACCTAAGTCTTATCATAGGGTATTTCCAAGTACCATACCACATAGTGACAGATAGTTGATGAGATCAAGAGTGGAATTATGAATTCAATGCAACAAATGACACTGAAAAAAGAGTTCTCTAGCCCCTAATATGTTGATTTGAATGAAATATACCTAAAGTAAAATACACATCTTTTTAAAGAAATTAGGCATATATGAATGAAAATGAAACTTTTACCTATCATTTTTACATTCACCTCTTTGCAATTTTCTTTGGTGTAGAGTGATCTAGGATACCAAGAAAAATAACTTACAAGCCTCCCAAACTTGATATTCTTCGTGATGAGGTGTGATATGACCTACAGTGATTGAATTATTTGTTTCTTTGTCTTTGTTTTCATGCATTTACAATACTTTCTATGTATTTTTAGTATTTTTAGGACCCTAGAAAAGAAATTCACAAGCATCCATCTTTGTCACAAAGCATCCCTTGTTGGAAAAAAATATTCTGCCTTGGAATTGTATAGGAGTGAATTTTCACCCCTTATGCAAATTCCCCTTTCATACATCCTCACCTTAGAAAACAAAATCCAAAGTTGAAATTCCACATTAGCTAGCTGACTTCCTTCCACTTGGAATTTGTCCTTTGTGTCGGTAGAAGAATATTTTTCAGGGATGCCCATGTGGCGTGTAGATGTCTGTGTGGCATGCTTACGTCCCTGATGGATTCCTACGTCTGAAGCTAGTAGAGGTGATACACTTCCCATTGGGAATAGTTTGTAATGTCCCTCTTTGACCAACTAACCTTGAAAATGGTAGATTCTCTCTCTTCTCCTTAAAATTCTTCCACTTTTCATTCAATCCATCTTCTTTTGCATCCTCTAAGCATTCAACTCATCTTTTTTCCCATCACTTCTTGCATTCTCAAGCATTCTCAGCTTTCATTTCACTCTCAACAACACTTCAACACTCCCTTACAACAATAACACTCCATCAACTTCATCCAACAAGTGTGAAGCAAGCCATTGTAGCAGGGGCTTGAGGTTTTGCAACACCTCCCTTCATTACAGTCGAGGCTGTGGTGATTTTTTAAGCCCTCTTTCTCCATCATTAGCTAGTGAGCTCTTGGTGGAGGTGGTAATGTTTTCACTCCTCTCCTTTACGATTTGGTTGAGTAGTTATATACTATTTTGTAGTGTTATTGTGTGCTTCCTTTCTTAACTTATTTATCATAAATTTCTCTATTGTTGCTATTTGGCTATCTATGGAGGTGGAAACACCAAAATAAGGGTCTAACTGAGGCAGGCCCCTATACAACCCCAAAAAATTTCCCCTCTTTCTTGTATGTAGGTGGATATGCATTTGGATCTAATGAGCGAATATACACTTTTGTGAGGTTATCTTCATCATCTTAGTTCTAGTCTATTTACTTTATCATTTCAGTATCTATTTTGCATACTTCCTCATTCCATTTTTACCACTTAGATTAAACTAGCTAGGCTGTTAGTAGGTCTTTTGGTAGTTTTACTATGTTCACTATTTTCTTGCTATACGGATTCCAATGCACCATGCTGACATCCCAGAACTGTGCTACCATCCTCAGATAGAGAGTTTTCCAAGACATAGAACCAACTCCAAAAATATAGCTGCCTAGCCCCAAACTAAAGCTCAGGTCTGCAGAGTGTTGAAGGACATTATAGTCCTCATCATTCTCATCCTTCACATTAAACACCTCTTTAGAGTTAGGTAAGTTAGGGAAGCCTTCTGCTATTGGCTCTTTGTGACCTAGGGCCTTGACATGGCTGGTCCCCATCTCTTACATTTTGGTGAACCCGACAAGAAGAGGGTATTTTTCAAAAAACTAGGAATTTATTTACCCCTACTTGGTAGGGTCATAAATTTTGACTCAGTGATTGGAATTCAAAACTTTTTGCATCGTTGGAAATTTCTCCAAGAGAACTAGTTTGGTCCCTAAAATACTATGCCTTTGGCTATTGAATTTTAAGGACCGATGCAAATTCCAACCTCAAATTCTACTCTGAAGACCTCTAAAAATGAAAATTACTAAAACCTAGAAAATACCAAAAAAATTAGAAAATCAGGATTCTCGGTTTTTCTTAGTTCTATCATTAAAATGAATTTAATATCCTCTTTTATGAGTTTAGTATCTAGTTTTGTTCAAAATGTTAATAATATTCCATTTCATGCATGTGATGGTGACTTGGTTTTTCCTATGTCACTTGGTGTCTTTGATCCTTCTCATGAAACTCCTCTTGGTTTAGATGAAATCATTGATACCTTTCTTAATGTTTTTTATTTGATAAGCAACATTTATAGGGTGGTGTACCCTTTACACAATGAGCCACAAGGGCCAAAAAAGATCAAGTCCAAAAACCAAAAATAACTAGCCAAAAAACATAGACATGGTAGACTAACAGTAGACAGAAACACCACACAACAGTAGCAAACTAACTGGCATTCTCCCAATTCTGAGAGAGGAGATTGAAAACATCATCCCTGACCCATTTGGGGCCTTCTTCAGTAGTCTTCTTATCCATCTCGTCCTTCATCATAGTAGAGAGGGTGCTAGTAACATAGTGGACCAACTTTCCAGCGAACCAGGTCAAGCCACTGAACTTCTTCTCCATCTTCCCCATCCGCTTCTACAACACATGAAGCTCCTCCCATTTATCCATAGTCTTCACAATATTAGCACACTCCACATCTAGTGGGTCCAAGGAATAAGAAACTAAGTTCTCATTAAGCATTTTGTTGAAGTCCGCAAGGTTGCGAGGCCCTTCAAAAAACTCCTCCACATCCTTAGACTCCTCCATATTCCTAATACCTACTCCTCATCAGAATCAATTTCACTAATCTGCACTTTCTTGTTATTTTTTCCAACCTGCCAAATCTCCTAATGTTGGTATTTTCAACCCCTGTCTCCACTATAGCAGTGACCATAGTATCCCCCTTGGAATCTCATTCCACCACATTCTTTCCTCTATTGTCTATGGACAATAGCTCCATCAAACCCTTCCCCTCATCCTTCACTTTCTTCTTAGTAGTAGGTTTTTTGTCAGTCATGGCAAGGGAAAAATTAAGCTCATAGAAACCAGCCACAACATGAGACTGGGAAATCCCTACATTCCCCTTATTCTTCTTGGTGGCCAGTTTAAGCTTAGGGGTTTCGATAGTCATTAGAGGGGTTTTTCTTTTGGGATCCTTAGACTCAGCCAAGGAGATATTGGTCTAAGCATGGGGTTCAATTTCCTCTATACGGATAGCGGAGATGGGTTTGGGCTGGTAGAGAAAATGATAAAGTCTCAAAATGAGGCCCTGGTGGAGCGGCAAGGAGGAGGATCTTTAGGGTTTTGGGCAACAAACTCAATGCACTTCTCAATAGAGCTTTCCAAATTTGTAAGTAAGAAAAATGGGAAGCTTAACAAAATTTAATGGCAAAGGTGATTCAAAAGAGGAAAATGATAGAAATAATAGGTTTTATATCTACCTTCTAAGGGGACATACTTCATGAGAGTGAGGTAGACTTGATCCCAAGGCCATGTGAGAGCTTCTCTTTCAAAAACAGACTAGTTGCGAATAGGTTTTTCATTACCCACAAAGAAGGCATTCAAGATTTCATTGTCTTGGGCCTTAGTGTGCTTAGGGTACTTTCTAGTACACAATAGCCCTGTTGCTTGAGTAATCACCTCCTTGTTCACCTCAAAGGAGATACCACCCATGGTAACCCTTCTTTCTTTCTAGGAATTCACAAACTGTGTAGATAACTTCAGATCATGACCCACCAAATTTTCCATTAACAGTACCATCCCACCTTCAATGTAGATGTACCAAACCAGTGGGTCCTTGTGAAATTCCCCAAAACTATTAGGATTCATTCTCACCCTATCACCACCCATGTCACCACTTTGCAAACTGAAAAACTAGTTAACATGTGAGAGCAAAAGGTTAGAACTTTTGACAAAGTGAGAGGTCGCCCAAACACTAATATTTTTAAGCCAAACGAGACTGCCTTGGGAAATCAAGACTATGTATATGACACATGCTTGAAGAGTTAAATTCCAAAAGGAAATCTTGGCGATCTCATTAATGAAAATATTCATACACTTGCAGCCAAGTAAGCAAGAAATGATGGAAATAGAAGGTTTTCCTTCGACTTTTCTTTTGCACAAGTGCCTATGAAAGTTGGCCTTAGGGCCAAATTTAGATAAAACTAAAGTCCTACTCTTTCATAAAAGAATCAATTTAGCAAGAAATGATAGGACCAATCAAAAGCTTCACCTCATAATTAGTTTTCACATCAAATTTGAATTAAAAAATTAGCAAAGATATATGAGTGCTGAGACCAAACCCCGAAAAGAGATTACATAAGGCCAGACCCAACTTGGTTGTAATCTCAAAATACTCCCTATTACTCCTCATAATTTCCCTTTTAAAATTGATCTCCACCCCATTATTCAAATTTTGCCACTTTTTTGACACCTAAGCTGTTGACTCCATCCACATAGCCCAACAAAAAAGAATGTGGACCCCCCATAAGGCCAAAGTAATCGCATGGTTAGTTATCATCATGGAACATACAAGTTTCGTGCTCCTTAAGGATTAAACCTTGAATACCTAGCAGTAGGTTCCCTAATTTTTTCCAACATTTAGAAACTTTCCAAAGGGTTCCAATATTAGCCAAAGCATTAGCCACTTGATTACCCTCCCGGTAGATGTGGGTAGCAATCTTCAAATTGAGCTTAGACACAAAATATTTTATGTCTAATAAAATGTCTTTAGTACTCCATCCCAGTAATCTATCAAGATTAACAACATCAATTATAGACTTAGAATCTCTTTCAATATGTAAATTCTCAATTCCCATTGTGATAGCTAATTGAATGCCCTTTAGCAGTGCTCTTGCTTCCACAATCATGGAGGATTGAATCCCAATCCCCCCCAAGTAACCAGCCACAAAATTACCCTTATAGTCTCTGATTATACCTCTTATGCTTGCCCTACCTGGGTTTCCTTTGGAAGCTCCATCAAAATTGAGTTAATGCCAACCATGGTCAAGAGGTTTCTAGATAGTGTCTCGTCAAGCCTAGGATCTAGAGTTGTCATAGGAATTGGCATCAAGATTTTGATGCCAAGCTTTAGCCATTTTAATTTCCCACTTAGCAGGGGCTTTGTCTGGGATTTTCCCTTTGAAAATTGAAATGTTTTTGAGATTAGCCTTGACCTTATACCAAATACCTCCTTTGGACTCATCTCAATATTCCTAAATATATTGTTGTTTCTCTCTTTCCACAAGCACCAATAGATAATGGGGGGGGACCTGGTTCTAGATCTCACGAGGTAAGAGGTGAAGGAAAGGCCCAGACTAGCCCAAGATAAAGGATTTGATGTCTTTGCACATAGTCCACTAAGTGCCCAAATACTCCAAAGCTAGCTCCCACAAACTAATAGCAAATGGGCAGTGTAGAAGTAAGTGGTCCACAAATTCTTCATTGCACTTGCATAACAAGCACCTGTTAGGGATCTAGAATCCCCTTTCCTTAGATTATCCTGAGTAAGAATTTTGTTATGGTAGGAAGTACACCAGAAAAAAATTATTTTCAAGATCATGTGTCTATTCCAAACTTGCTTCCAGGGACCAAGAACCAAACCCTGGTTTGACAACAGATTGTAAGTCATTTTAATAGAAAGATCACCCTGCTTATCATGAGTCTAGAAGAAATAATCCTCCATGTTGGTCAATGGTAATCTGGTAAGGGAGAGCAGGTCCTATAGGGACTTGGCTAGGAGACCCAACTCAGGGAACAAAGGGCAGCAAAGGACCAAGTCTTTCCACCTCCTAGCCCCTAGCTGGCGAAGGAGGTAATAAATAATGTAAAAGTTGAAGAAGAGTTGTGCCAACCTCATTAGGTTCCTAAAGTCAAAGTGAGCTAGAGTGGTGTCAAATAACCAAGGGTCTTCCCAAAATATGATGTTGTTACCATTTCCAATCTTCCATTTCATCCCTGTCCTAAGAAGCCCCTACAAACTGCAAATGTTCTTCCAAGCCAAGGAACGCAAAGGATGATCATTGGAGAGGCAGTTAATCAAAGGTATATTGTGAAGATACTTAGTGTTCATAATCTTGCACCAATCCTTTTTATTTCTTAGTTGGTCCCAACCTACCTGTACAATCAAATCCTTATTGGTGAAAAGAATATTCCTTATCCCAACCCCACCACAAGGTTTAGGTTTATAGACTTTGTCCCATTTAACCAGAGCAAACTTTTTCTTTTCCTTGGTCCCTGACAATAGGAAATTCCTTTGATTTTTTTTCAAACTGCTCAACAATATATCTGGGGATCTTGAAAATGGAGAGGAAGTAAACAGGGATCCCTTGGAGAGCTGCAGAAAGAAGATGCAATTTTCTCGCATGATTGAGGATGGAACCTTTCCAACCTACCAACTTCCTTTGGATCCTTTCCAGAGCCGAGTTCTAGAATCCAGGGCTGACTTCCTTGACAATAATGTGTAAACCAAGATATACTTAAGGGAGAGAGCCACTCATACAACCTAAAACAATAGTCACCCAAGCTTGAAGGGTAGGAATGTTATTGAAGAAGTAAATCATGCTTTTATTATAGTTAATATATTTCCTAGAGCATGTAACATAGTTATTGAGACAAATTTTCTATTTCCTGGCATCAATCGTAAAGGTTTTCCCAAAGAGAAAGGTATCATCCACAAATTTTTGGATAACAGTAGGCTCCAAAGAAGAGGTAGCCTTAACACCCTTAATTGACCCCCTGATAGTAGATTAGAAATGTTCCTGCTCAAGAAATCTACAACCATGATAAATAAATACAGTGAGAGGGGATCCCCCTATTTGATGCCTCTCCCAGCATTAAAAAACCCAAAAGGAGCCCCATTAACTAGAACATAGTACTTCACCGTGGATATACATTCCATTAAGAGGTTGACCACATGTTAGTTAAACCCAAACTTAGCTAGTAATTTAGGGATAAAGTCCCATAACACCTTATCATAAGCTTTTAAAATATCCAATTTGAGAGTCATACTAGCATTATTGCATTTTTCCATTGAGTGGAGCAATTCATGAGTAGTTATAGTTGCATCCGGAATATGACGACTAGGAACAAAGCCTTTTGTGTGGGGCTGATAATTTTGTTTAGAAGGGGTTTAAGACTATTCACCAAGATTTTAGAGAGGATTTTATAAAGGGTATTGCATAGGCTGATAGGCCTAAAATTAGTTATTGACTAAGGATTAGCAACCTTGGGAATTAAGATGATAAAAGTGTGGTTCAGTTGTTTGAGAAGCTTACTAGATTTGAAGAAATCTCTAGCAGCCAAGATAAGGTCCCCACAAATAATCTCCCAGAAAATCTAAAAAAAGGCCAGGGGAAAACCATCTAGGCCAGGTACCTTGTAGGCCTGCATGTTAAAAGTTGTCATTTGGACTTCCTCAAGAGTGACAAAATTTAGGATGCTAAGTTTATCATCCCGGGTAATGGTGGTCGAGAGAGGGTCCAACAATAGATTGTCCAAAACTAGATTGGGAGCCTCAGCAGGGGCTAAATAAGTGTTCTAAAAGTAGTCTGCCACCAAAATACTGATCTAGGCAGACGTATTGACTACAACCCCCAACTCATTATGCAGGTTAGTTATCTAATTCCTTTTCTTGTGTTTTAGAACAAAAACATGAAAAAATGAGGTATTTATGTCCCCTTCTTGCAACCATTGAACTATAGATTTATGTTTCCAAAAAAAATCCTCTTTCCTTAAAATTTTCTCCTACTCCCTTTGACTCTCTTTCCTAATTGTAGGTTGGCATACTGACATCCCCTTCTTCCATATATTTTTGGATGGTCTTCAACTTATCCCCTAAAGCTTTTTTTTCTGAAAGACATCCCCAAAAACTCTTTTGTTCCAACCTTTCACCATGCATTTGATATGCTTAAGTTTATAAAAGATCCTAAACATGGGAGAGCCACATACAGGAATGTTCCACCATTCAACAATTTTATTCTTAAAATCAGGATGGGAGTTCCACATTATCTCAAACTGAAAGGGAAAGGTCCAGCAGCTGAATGGTCATTCATGAATAGCAGTAGAGGGTTATGGTCATAAAAAGTCCTAGGAAGGATAAGGAGATTAGAATTGAGCAGGGTCATCCAGTTGTTGGAGAAAAGGAATATATCTAGTCTGACTTGAATCAAACCCTCCCAAAGATTCATATTAGTCCAATTAAAGGATTGACCTAATAAGTCAATTTCAATCAAACCAGTATTACTTAGGAAATTCAATAGATCAGCCATGTTGTAAGAATAATCCACCAGGCCACCACTTTTCTCCAAAGGATATAAGGGGGATTTGAAGTCCCTAGCCACCAACTAGCAAGATTCCTTATTATTTTTTAACCAATTAGAGAGATCCTACCATAGGGAATTCCTAGCATTCCTTTGGATAGGGGCATAAACATTAATAAGCGACCAAGAGCCACCCAGGTAGGAAAATAAGACTCCCACACTAGTTTGAAAGTGGAATAATCAGAACCATTGATCCTGAATGGGTTCCATAACACTGAAAGCCCACCAGATTCCCCCTCAGCATCACTACAAGTGTAAAGAGCACCTGGCCATATATACTTAGCAATATTATCAAAATTTTCTTTCTTCATTTTGGTTTTTTGTAATAGTAAAACATCAATCTTATGTTCTAAAACATAGTTCTTCAGTGCAAGATATTTATGACGGTTATTCAACCCTTGCACATTCTATGACAAGACCTTTATTTTTGACCCTTATTTGAGGACACTTCCAATGTCCTCTATTTACCAATGGCTATCTCATTCATTATCTCTCTCTTCCAGGTTTTTCATTGAGTGGGACTTCCCAGTTTAGAGTTGCCACCCACATTTACCTTCTTCTTTTTTCCTTTTTTCTTTGGTGTTGACCAGACCTCCTCTTCCAACACTTTCTCCTAGGTCAAACCCACTGATTCCATAATAACTACCTCATCTTTAACTTTGGTAGTATCTTCCTCCATTATTTTCCCTTCTTCACCTTTGGTCACACTAGGCCTAGGAGAAAGGTCAAACCCAATATTCTTTAGGGAGTCACCAATATCTGCATCCCCCCAAAGATCCTGGCTAGGGGAGATAGCACCGACCTCTAGGTCCCCACCAATGAGAAAACTCTTGACCAGAACAAGTGTAGTAGAAACTAGAGCCAGGTCCACACAAGAGACATCCTCCCCAACAAAATGACCCCCAAAGATAACCAAGGGCTCATCAAGAACAGGTGAGCTAGACTTAGCTAGGGAGTCAACAACCTTTAGAATGTATTTTTTGAAGGGGTAGTGGTCTTCAACAGTAGACTCACCAGGGTTAGGTACCTGATTAAAAGAAGATTTGCAGTTAGAGATAAGGTGGTCAGGTTTAGCACACTTCTAATAGTAAACCACAAAATTTTCATAGACTAGTTGGACCCAAGTACCACACTTATAGCATAGGTTCACTAAGGTAGGAAGCATCTTATGCACACCAATATTTACACAAAAATGGGAAAAATCTAACCTAGATTTGGACCAGGTAATGGAATTTGAAGTAATAAACTGGCCCAAGGAATCCCCAATGCTTTTGAAAATGGATTCATCCCAATATTCTTGAGGTAACCAAGGCAGGCAAACCCAAATTGGCAATGATTTATTTAGATGTAGAGCAGGGTTGAAACCTGGCTTCTAGTAGCATAAGGATAGACTGTGCTTCCCATACACCCAAGGCCCAGAAGAGAGGACCACGAACAAGTCATCAGAAGCCATGAATTTGAAAAGGAAAATCCCACCTATCATGGCACAAATTTCCACACTTCCTTTGAGGTGCCATTTAGTAGTAGCCCATCTCCATACCATATCCATAGAAGGTTGGAAGGAGAGAAAATGACCCACTACAACATTTTCCATTAAGGAAAGAATCATGTCACTGACTGAATCAGAGATAGAAAAGTCAGTGCCCATAACAATGACTTCCTCTTCAGAGTGAGGAGAGGAGCCCTTACTACTTTGACTACCATTAATCAACACATCCATCCAACCTTTAACCTCTAGAAGGACCGTCACTACCAACACTTCCACACCAAACATAATCAAAATCATGGGTTACCTAGAATGACCCAGAATCACAAGAATCTTTGAAGTAGACAAGCTGAGAGTGGCTCCCGAGGCACACAAGCCTGTATGCAATAGTGCAAGTCTCAGGTCAGGAGGGGACAGTTGGGGACCATGGGGTATCCCAATGCAAAATTCACCATCCACACAGGTTGTTCAAATGTAGATAGAGGAGAGAGAAGTGGGAACATAAGTTTGTATTTTTTTTTCACTTACCTTTCTTAATGTTACTCTACCTTCTATTTGTTGAATACCCAAGATACTGAGGGGGGGTGAATCGGTATCTTCTTAAACTTATTGAACAAACACCATCCAATTACTCTAATGCATATAATAGTAAAGGTAAGCAAGAGCATTAATAGAATGTAAAAACACACAACACCTGAACTCCAAGATTTTTATGTGGAAAACCCAAAATGGGAAAAACCACAGTGAGGATTAGCTCACAATATAGTATAACCAGTTATAAGATATTACAAAATGGTGGCTCACTACTAGGACTCACTATCCAAAATGGGAGGCTCATTGCCTACAAAAGATACAATAACAAAATGGCTTACAACCCGAAAATGAACTGATAAAGTTACAACTAACAAGTGTTGATTCGGTTCCTTTGATGCTCAATAAACTGACTTAACACACTTCATCATCTTTGCATATTTGTCCTTCTTTTCACACTCAATTCATACTTCGTACCAAAAATCTCAAAACTATCCAATATATATAATTGATTCATCCACAAGCATCAATTAGGTCGGCCTAATTAGATGCAACCTTTATTCACCAAAAAGATTGATTGTCATCTTCAAGCTTATACAAAACCTTTCCAAAAACAAATCAATCATGTAGCATGCTACAACATGTTGGCATGGACCTAAGATAGGTCACACATACATCTGCAACACAAAATTATTTCATCATATCACCAACTATTCATTAGGTCAGCTAGAGATAGACCTAATAGAAAAATGAAACAATAGAATAACACCAACTCACCATATGAGCACTTGTGCACATGAGATTCTGAACATACAACCTTTTAGCATCCATAAACCATTTCCTAAAGCTGCAAGCAATTATATTCATCAACAGAGGATTGTAGACCAAAATATTGGAGGATAGTAACTACACACTAGTTCAGAATACTAGATCAAGCTAGAACATAAAATTTTAGTTGCAACTAATATAACATGGTGACATCAATGACAACACAAAGCTGCATAATAAGATGTTCTTCATTCTTCCAAAAATCTGCCTTTTGTCATTGATGGAAACATGTTCCAAAAAAAAAAGAATTTACAAACCTCCTATGTACAATACTCTCCCCTTTTCTCTCCATGACCTTCACTCCATAACATTCTCTCCCTTTTCTCTCCCCCTTTGATATCAAGGAAAAAGGGTAGTCCAAAAAATATGAAAACTAAAAAGCATTACCTAGAGGATGGTGAGTCTTAAAGCTCCTTAAGAACACATTTCCAAGATTTCTTACCATTCTCCCAACTCTTCTTAGTAGACAACAACATTCTATTTAGAGATTCCAATTCCACCAAACTTTCTTCTACATCATTTGGAGAACCTAGAGTCAGATTGTTCTTATCTAGTTTCTCTGCACTCACCAAAGCATTGGCTACCAAAGTGTACTCCATTCTTAAAAAGTCACCTAGTTGACTAAATCTTATAATGATATCTTCCTTCTACTTTTGTAAAATAAAGAATTTATCTTTGTGAGTAGAGATAGCATTCTAGGTTGTTCTGTCTCTATCTTTGGATACACTATAAGTACTGGAGATAGCAGTCAACTAGGAATCAATGGATTCCATGATATCTTTGATGTTCTGAGTGCCATATGACCACTTTAAGTAGTAAGCAAATACAATATTTTCTTTAGACTCAAAAGCCTACACAACTTCTAGATTCTTTTCAACATTGGTGTGTCCCTGAGCACACTTATCATGAAGTTCCAAAATATTTTTCTCTGCCAAATTCTCTTCAACCTCTTGCCTTGTCTTCTCACCAAGTTCAGAGGCATACTCCTTATAGGAGTCCAATAGAAATTTTAGATTCTCTAGTGGAGTGAGAGATGTATCCATTGATGTACTGGGTTTGGCCTCCTGCAACACTTTAAGAGCATCATCAATAAGCTTTTTTCCCTTCTTATGTGTTTCCAAAATTTCTCTTCTTTTAGATGCATACAATGCATCCCCTAACACCAATTTATGAATAGGAGAAATCTTATCCAAGTCCACACTACCTTGAATCATGGGGAGTTGTAGAAGTTCTAGAGGAATCACTGGCTAGAACCTGATCTTCTTTGATAACAAGCCTTTCAAAATATCATCGTTGGAGGAGGATTCTCTAGGGGGGAATTTGAGATTATACAACCTACCTTTGATCTTCTTCATTCTTCCCGACAGATTCTCCATTTCTCTCTTCTTCCCCTGCATTTTTTTTCTTCTACCTCCTCTTCTTCTTTTACTTTCTCTTCTTCTTCTTTTCCATCTTTTTCCTTTTCAAAATTTTCTCTATTTCCTTCATTCCCTTCACCATCATCTTTATCTTGTTCTCCTTCAACTTTATCCTTTTCACTTTCATCTCTATCCTTTTCTTCTTCAACATGCTCCAGAGGGACAACATCATGCTTCTCTAGCTCAACTTCTTCAACATTCTTCTTCTCTATCTCTGGAGGATCATTTGTAACACATGTATCTGTAGGGATATCTACATCATTTGTTTCCAGAGGAATGTATTCCTTTACCTCTCTAGAATATTCTTCTCTTGACTTAGGTGCATAACTAGATGGGAGTGCACCAAACATGCCATACTTCTTAGCCATACCCCTAATGACTTCTACAGTTTCTTTCTGTATTTTCTTTATCTACTTCTTGTCCTTTTTCATCAAAGTGTTCACCCTTTTCTTCATCTAGAACATCTTTGAATACACCTTCTTTAATATTTCCAACTCATTCAGGGTCAAAGAGGACCTAATTTTCTCAAAAGAATCATTTCTAATCTTCGCTTCCAATTCAACAGCCTCTAATCTTCTTTTCAACAAGGCTTCCCATAATTTCTCAAGAACATTGTTCTTGACATAATCCCAACTGACTTCCAAAGTGATAACATACTGAATAATGGATAGAATTAATGTTTTCCTATCCTCTCTACCTACTTGATCATAAATTTCTACAGTAGGTTGTAGCATAACTTCAAAATATATCAAGCTATTGACCAAAGCCTCTAATCTAAGAGGGAACCTGGTCTGGAGAAACTTCTTCTAACAATTTTTCCTTCTTTGATTCTGATTTGGTGTACACATGGACACCAAATTCCTATTCTTCATCTTCTTCAGAGGATGACACATAATGAAATCTTTTAGAACAAACTTGCTTGTTGTGAAGCACCTTCACTAGAGGACATGCTTCCTCTCTTCTTTCTTACCAATTTTGTTGTAGGATCTTCCTCCTCTTCCTCTTGTTCTTCAGTGATACTAAGATTATTTTCCCTTGTACCTTTTTCTTTCTTTCCTCTATTGACAGGTACCATCAAAGGAGTCTCCTTCCTTTTACCAAATCTTGTATTAGGTTCGGAAGGAGCAAGGCCTTTACCTTTACTAGAAGCACTGGGCTCAACCTTCACTGAATGGGTTGCGGTCGGTTTTGAAGGAGTAGTCCTGCGGGATCTCCTTGGTCTGATGATTCTCTCACCATCTATTCTCTCATGGCCCTACCTTATGTAATTTTTTCATCAGTGAAGACAAAATTTCTAAGAATTTAATCTACCTTCTTTCTTATCATAGGCTTCCTATGCTCCATGCGTACTTCCATAGATTTTTCTGCATAAGTGTCAACTCTAGGCTCATTGGCATCTTTAGGAATTTTCAACAAAACTTGCACATAGCCTTCAGCTTCATCCTCTATAACCTCATAACCCAATGGTTGTATCCAGATAGTCTAGGGTTCAACAGCTTCAATCATGCACTCATCAGAGGAGACATGAAATATTATATCATTCTTGTATTTTTCAACTAATTTATTTGGGATCCTTTCTCTTTCATTCATGTTGCTCTTGAACACAACAAAGAATGTTGTCAGAGCATTATCTCAAGCCTTCAAATCACCCAAATTGTGCATATAGTCAAATATATGATGTGCAACCGGTCTGTATGTGTCCAAAAAAACCACATCATCTCTTACGGGAAGTCTTCTAAGAAAGTAGAACAACAAACAAACAATCAAGGAGCCAAATTTAAATATATATTTCTACTCCCTTGTCATCCTTAGATTCTCGAACAATTGATGCTAGAGAAGTTTACAAAAATCACAATCTCACCATTAGCTGCCATATCATAACCAATGTAAATTGTTGTAGCAAATACCAAATTCTCTCTATTCATGAAGTAGATCTTGTGTCCGATCATTATTGCAACAAACTTCACATCAATATTAGTGATAGGCTTTGTAGCAAAGCCCTTTTGTCATATGTAGCACCGGTGAGTTCCATCATCACTTCATTCTTTAAAGACTTCAACACTAGTACCGATCTGGTATCACAAAGTCTAGTAACAACCTTAATTGCTTCCTTGGTTATAAGATGAGGTATATCAGTCCACATGAATTTATCATGCATTTTGTTGAGAGTTGGTTTTACATACGTATCATCAACGGTTGAGCTAAAGTTAGTAAAGTAATTCCATCGATCTAACTTCTTTGCAATAATGTTTGAGTACTCAGGTTTTATCAAGAAATCATCCCTGGTGAACTCATTCTGCCATATGTCTATCAACTTTCCATGATTATATTCCTTAGTTTTAACTTGAATGTACATCCTAGTGTCTTCGGTAGGCATGACATCATGAGGAATGAATGATAAGGCACCTAGAGGGTCATCTTCAAAAACTTTCAAAGAATACTTCTTATAGGACAGTCTAGGTCTTTCCATCACATTTATGACTACAAGAGTTTCCATTCTTCAACAAATCGAGCTCTAATGATTTCAAAAAAATGATTCACACAAACCCACAATATCACATAAGAGTAAAATACTTTTTTCTTTTGTAAAAAACTAGAACTAGGGTTTACACAACTCACTCTCCAAATTGCCTCAAGAATTCTCCAAATCTCTCTCCACTTTCTTCAAATGTGCAAGTGATCAAAATTCCTTACAAATTCACTTTATAAAACAACGATCTGCCCTAATTCGCATTAAATGTGGCAGATTTCAAAAAGCTAATAAAAACCCTCTTCACTGCACTGAAAAACCCTAATTTGCTTTGCAAATGAACATGTCTGCAACTTTTCTTTTGATTTCTTTTTCATGACCTTTTTTATCCATTCCTTAGAATGTATCTTCATTCCAAATATTGACATGCCAAATATCCAAGGGGTTTGAACAATTTTCTATTAATGCTCCCCCTAAGACCATGCTAGGTCTAATTGTCGAAGGAATTGTGCACCAGATGGGGGCACATACGCATTTGATGTTTCTAGCTCTTCTTTCTTTTTCCATATCTTTTTCATTTCTTGCTAATCCTAATTCTTATCAATTGTCTTCACTAGTTCATTCTTCTTTACCAGATCAGATTTCTTTCCCCCTTTACTTCTGCATACTCTTGAAATGTGTCTATGCTTGTTGCAGTTGTAGCAGACAACAATTTTCTAATTTGTTTGAATTCCATTAACCCTCGATTTGCACTGATTTTATTTTTGTACAAAATTATTACATGTATAGTAGTAGCCAAAAAAATATTGATTCATTCTACCTCCATTAAACCAAATTATCATCTGAGTTTTGCATTCACTAGCTCTATGTCAAACTTTCTTGCATGCAAAACATTGTCTAGAGAAGGAACTAGCATATTGGTTTATTCTACTTCTACACTTTGTTGCCATGTGACCAAATTTATTGCATGAAAATCAAACACCATTGAAAGATGGGTACCTTTGAGCATTTGGTTGTATGATAGGCGGTCTTATAGAAAAGTTCCTTGGATTTATTGTTTGTTTTCCTTTATTTTGAGTCCTTTGATTATCTACTATGTTTGAGGTCTACACATCCTTAGAGATTTTACCTAATTATATTCCCAAACCACCTTTGTCTTTAGAGGTTTCCTACCCTACAATCAACTCATGAAGTTTGGTGGATCTCGTCTTGAACTTTTCTTCACAGAGTTTTTTCTTTCTCCATATTTTATTTTAGTTTCACCACTTCTTGTTCAAGTCTTATGTATTCATCAGTCTTGCTTTGCACCACTGTATTAAGGAAATCTTCAATTCTCTTCTTTTCCTCCACTTGCACCTTCAATTTGGTAACCTCTTCATTTTCTTGTTTTAATTTCTCACTCACTTCTCTATGTCTTTCTTTGAATTTCGTCAATTGCTCTTTCAATTTCTAGATGCATTTATTTACCTCATCAAGATTTTCTTTCAAATCTCTATTTTTACTTTCATCCTTGTCAAGATCTTCAAGAGAAGCCCAAATTTCTTCTTGATCATCCATTTGTTCAATCTTCAAGATCTTCCTCAAGTTGTTAGGCTTCTTTGGAGGAACCAAGCTCTGATACCAATTATCGAATACCCAAAATACTAAGGGGGGTGAATCGGTATCTTCTTAAACTTATTGAACAAACACCATCCAATTACTACAATAGATATAATAGTAAAGGTAAGAAAGAGAATTAACAAAACATAAAAACACACAACATATGAACACCAGGATTTTTATGTGGAAAACCCAAAATGGGAAAAACCATGGTGAGGATTAGCTCACAATATAGTATAACTAGTAATATGATATTACAAAAGGGTGGCTCACTACCAGGACTCACTATCCAAAATGGAAGGCTCACTACCTTCAAAAGATACAATAAAAAATGGCTTATAACTAGAAAATGAACTAATAAAGTTACACCTAACAAGTGTTGATTTAGTTCCTTTGATGCTCAATAAACTAACTTAACACACTTCATCATCTTTGCATACTTGTCTTTCTTCACATACTCAATTCATACTTCATACCAACAATCTCAAAACTATCCAATATATGCAGTTGATTCATCCACAAGCATCAATTAGGTCGACCTAATTAGATGCAACCCTTATACACCAAAAATATTGATTGTCAGCTTCAAGCTTGTACAAAACCTTTCCAAAAACAATTCAGGCATGTACCATGCTACAACATGTCGGCATGGACCTAAGATAGTTCACACATACATTTGCAACACAAAATTAATTCATCATATCACCAACTATTCATTAAGCTAGCTAGAGATAGACCTAATAGGAAAATGCAACAACAAAATAATGCCAACTCACCATATGAGCACCTGTGCACACGAGATTCTAAACATACAACCTTTCAACATCCATAAACAATTTCCTAAAACTTCAAGAAATGATATTCATCAGTGGAGGATTGCGAACCAAAATACCAGAGGATAGTAACTACATACTAGATCAAGCTAAAACATAAACTTGTAATTGCAACTCATATAACAAGGTAACATCAATGACAACAAAAATTTGCATAATAAGATGTTCTTCTTCATTCTTCCAACACTTCATTCCAATGCACTCTCTTTTGGAGATGATGCATTCGTGACTGATGAATCTTGTCTCTATTCCAATGCACACTCCCCTGGAGATGATGCATTCATGAATGATGAATCTCCTTCCACATTTGATCCTGTTTGGATCAATGTTGAGAATATGTCTTCAAATATTTATTCTACTAGTTGTGATGATTCAATAAATATAATCTATGCCTTTGTTACCTCTGAAAGGCCTAAGGGACCAGCCATTTGCATGACTCCAACTAGTCATTCTCCTAAAAGGATTTGTTCTATTGATGGTGTTCCATTTGATAGCGATTCTCTTGATCTTTCTAAGGCTCCCTCTTATAGAGTGATAGCCCACACTTATGAGAATATAATGAATACATAACCAAGCCTTCTTCAAGCTCCTAAACCTACAACTAAAGCACCCAATGATTATGATCTTGTTGAGAAACTCTGAGTTACTCCAGCTAAGATCTCACTATGGGACTTTCTTCATTCTGCTTCAATTTATCAAGGTATGCTTCAAGAAGCCTTGCAAAAGATCCTCTTTCCTTCTTTTGCTAGGCCAATAGATGTTGATGTGTTGATAGCTCATATTCGTCATGATTCACCAAATATTATGTTCTATCTACACGAGCTCCCATCTTCGAAAGTTCAAAAGAAAGTGGAACTTCTAATGATTATAGTTAACATTAATAATATAAACATTAGACGTACTCTTGTTGATGCTGGTTTGGTGCTTAATGTATGTAGCATTAATTTATTGCCTAAGATTAATATTGATTCATCTTCTCTTAATGCTTCTTTTGTTGACATTTGTGGGTTCGATAATGTTGATTGACAGGCCCTAGGCACGATATTCTTTCCTTTGAGGTTGGGACTCATTATCATACCCACCCTTGTATATGTTATGTCAAAAAAGTTACCATATAACCTTCTTCTTGGTAGATCATGGATTCATGCTAAGAGTGCAGTCCCGTCTACCTTACATAAATCTACTAAGTTCATTTGTAATAGTCAGGTAGTCACAATCAAGGTTGACCCTGAGGCTATGTACTTATGTGAGATGGTAGCTTCTGGTCAGGCTTCGGTTGTTCCTACTCTTATTCCTCTGGTGTCTTCCATTGTGTTGATGTTTACTCCAATAGTACCTACTACAAAGGATACTCTTGAGATAAATATCCTTGAAGAAGATCCTTTTGAAGTAAGAAATCTTAAGTCTCCTCCTACCTCTTCTTAAGAAAATGCATGTCTTGGTGATGATTGGGGTTCTTTATACTTTACAAAATCCTTCACTAGAGAATATAAAGTCGACCTGATCCACTTGAGCCTTCCGACAACATCATCCAAACCTACTATCAAAGATGATTACTCTTTTGCATCACGAGGTAATATGAGCAACAACTATAATATTCTTAATGTTGATCCTCCCCCTTTTGAGGAAGACCACCATGCTTCTATTAGAAATCCTTTCAAGAAGGTTGATAGTGATCTCGTAAAGGAGTGTGATCCCCATTGTTGGAATAACACTCTCTACAGAGATCCTCCTGCATTGTCTTCTATCTTTGTGCCTTCTTGTGAGCAGTCAAAATTTTCTCCAAAAGAGAAAGGTTTTCTTCCTACTACTCATTCCTTATTCAAGCAAGAGCGTATCGTGTTAAGGCTTCTCAATATTGGTTGTTTCCTCTTCCTTCTCCTACACACAAGAAATTTCATAGGCATGATAAAGAAAAACATTCTTTCTGCACATGCCATCAAGTGCCTGGCCATTCCAATAGTGAATGTAATGCCTTGAATGATAAAATACAACAAATTTGTGATTTTGGTGCCATCAAACTCTCATTTGACTAATGCACCCACCCTTTCTTCACATGACAAGTGATATCGAGGTTTACCTCTATCTTGTATTTTATAAATATCTTGCATGGTTCTCCTCCCCTGTATGTTGGGGGTAGTGATAACTTGTTCTAGAGATGTGTTTCCTTATAAGTAACCCCTCTCTTCTCTCTATCTTTCAAATAAATCATCCCTCTAGTGGACCCTTTTTTCTTTTGAAGGGTTCTTGAGGGACCCCCTTTGAAAGTTTTTATCTTACATGAATTTTTTGGCATCTAGCTTTGGGTCAGCCTGACTAGACCTTACTTTTCAAACAACATGTCCCTTGAGTGGACCCCTTTTCTTTTGGAGGGTTCCTGGGGGACCCCATTGAGATTATTCCAATTTGTTGATGGTTTGGGTGACTGTCTACATGGCCACTTTATTTTTGGACATGCTTTATCTATGGGTAAACATGTCGCTTTGCAGGTGCACCTGTGAAGCCATTTTCTGACTCTATGAAGTCTCCCTTATTTAAGTTTCCTTCATGTGAGAGATCTTGTGGGATACTTTCTCATAGGTATTCAGGCCTATAAGACACTTTCTCTGAGCTTCCTCCATATGAGAGATCTTGGGGGTCACTCCCCTACAGGTCTACAGGTCTATAGGGTGCTTTCTTTAGGTTTCCTTCATGTGAGAGATCTTGGAGGACACCTTCCCTACAAGTCTGCAGGTCTATAGGGTGCTTTCTTTGGGTTTCCTTCATGTGAGAGATCTTGGAGGACACCTTCCCTATAGGTCTGTGGGTTTATAGGGTGCTTTCTCTAGGTTTCTTTCATGTGAGAGATTTTGGAGGACACCTTCCCTACAAGTCTGTAGAGAACTTTTTCAGGGTTTCCTTCATGTGAGAGATCTTTGAGGACATCTTCCCTACAATTTTGCGGGTCTGTAGGGTGCTTTATTTGGATTTCCTTCATGTGAAAAATCTTTGAGGATACCTTCCTTGTAGGTCTGTGGGTCTGTAAGGTACTTTTTTCTAGGTTTCCCTCATGTGAGAGATCTTGGAGGACACCTTCCTTGTAGGTCTGTGGACCTATGAGGCACTTACCTCTTGGGGCTTCCTTCATGTGAGAGATCTTGGGGGTTTCCTCCTTGCAGGTCTGTTGGCCTATAAGATGCTTTCATTCTATAGCTTCATAGTTTTGTGGGACTATGAATTCCTTTTCCTACCCTGCATTTTCGAGCTCGCCAGATTACGGTTTGCTTCCTTGATGGTTTAGGCATAAATTTCTAACCCTATTCACTCTTCGATCTACTTTACCAAAGCACTCATCAATATTTGTGCTTGCTAAAGTCAGGGAAAAATGTATAGGAGTGAATTTTCAACCCTTACGCAAATTCCCCTTTCGTACATCCTCACCTTAGAAAACCAAATCTAAAGTCAAAATTCCACATCTGCTGGCTGACTTCCTTCCACTTGGCATATCTCCTTTGTGTTGGTAGAAGAATATTTGTTGGGGATGCCCATGTGGTGTGTAGATGTCTATGTGGCACACTTACATTCCTGACGAATTCTTGTGTATGAAGTTGGTAGAGGCATTACACTTCCCATTGGGAATGGATTGTAATGTCCCTCTTCAACCAACTGACCTCGAAAATGGAAGATTCTCTCTACTTCAAATTATTCCATTCTTCATTCAATCCATCTTCTTTTGCATCCTCTAAGCATTCAACTCATATTTTTTCCCATCACTTCTTGCATTCTAAATCATTCTTAGCTTTCATTTCACTCTCAATAGCACTTCAACATTCCATTACAATAATAACACTCCATCAACTCTGTCCAGTGAGTTCATTGCAGTCAAGGCTATAGTAGTTGTTCAAGCTCTCTTTCTCCATCAATAGGTCATGAGCTCTTGGTGGAGGTGGTAATGTTTTCACTCCTCTCTATGATTTGGTTGAGTAGCTATATGTTATTTTGTAGTGTTATTTGTGTGCTTCATTTCTTTAATCCTTTATCATACATTTCTCTATCATTGCTATTTGGTTGTCTATGGAGGTGGAAACACCAAAATAGGGGGTATGACTAAGGCAGGCCCCTATACAACCCCAAAAAATTTCCCCTCTTTCTTGTGTGTAGGTGGACATGCATTTGGAGCTAACGGGTGAATATACACTTTTGTGAGGTTATCTTCATCACCTTAGTTCTTGTCTATTTACTTTATCATTTTAGTATCTATTTTGCATACTTTCTCATTCTTTTTTACCATTTAGATTAAACTAGCTAGGCTGTTAGTAGGTCTTTTTGGTAGTTTTACTGTGTTCACTATTTTCTAGCCATACAGATGCTAGCGTGCCCAAGAGACACTAGCACACCGCGTTGACATCCTAGAACCGCACCGCCATCCTCGGATAGAGATTTTTTTAAGGCACATAACCAAATCCAAAAGCCAGCTCACCTAACCCCAAACTAAAGCTCGGGTCTGCGGAGTGATTGAAGGACTTTATAGTCCTCATCATTCTCGTCCTTCACATCAAACACCCCTTTAAAGTGAGGTAAGTTATGGAAGCCTTCTGCTCTTGGCTCTCCATGACCTGGGGCCTTAATGTGGTTGGTCCCCCTCTCTTACAGGCACAAAGTGTCCCATTTTGGCACAAAATTTCCAAAAATGACCAAAGTGTCTAAGACCCCATCTAAAAATGGCCCATATGTCCAAATTTGTTGTAAAGTATCCTAGAGCAGCTTTAGTGTACTTTTTAATTATTTAATGAATATATTTAGGATTTACTTTGATTATTTTATTATTTAGATCCCTCCCTCATCTCGGTAGCATCTCAGAGGAAAATGATTATGTTTCTTCCAAGAACTCATCACATGACTGTTAGATATTGATATTAGTATCCTACAGGATACAAGACTATTTTAGGTGTATTCCATGTCATCGATGACATATCATGATGGTATGTTGATGGCCCTAGTAGAGAGATGGGATGCAAATACATGTACCTTTCATCTACCTATTAGGGAGATGACTATTACCTTAGAGGACATACACTGCATCCCATAGCTACCCATCTGAGGTGAGGTTGTGCATTCAATAGATGAGTGGACACATGAGGAGATGCGATATGATATCTTGTACTATATAGGGTGCCCCATCCGAGAGTTGAGTGTCAGGCCTCATTTTGAGCTCAAATGGCTACTACATGTGTGAACGTCACTATCTAGTAGATTTTCATCATTACTATAGCACTCACACTGGTTCTTGATGGATGATGGGAACATTTAGATAGAGGACTAGTTCACATTATTTGAGACATGGAGAAACATAGGATCATCTATTCTTGGGGTCATAGTATGTTGGCACATTTGTATTATGATCTAGGGTGGTTTGTTTACCAGGAGCTAGATAGTATAGTGCATTATACACTCTTATAGGTTTGGTGTTTTGAGCATATCACGTGCACTAGAACCATAGGATATCTAACCATAGCAGTCATGGGCTACTCATGGACCTACAGTTATTCACTAAGGCGAGCATGGTAGGAGGGTTATTTTCTTCACAGGCGTGTTAGATTCAATCGATTGCATGAGGGTGATATTTAATAGAGATCATATCTTAGGGTACCACAGTGGGTAGAAGAGAGACATGAGCTAGGAAGACTTCAGCAAGATCAATTTTTTTCTAGGGAAAGATGACAATATAGTGAGACCTTTCTATTATGATTGTGTCATGCACTTGTTTGGAAAGGTACAGGTTCCACCGAGGGCTCAACCCAGGTTTTGAAATTAGCATGGAGTGCCCCTAGGCCTAGGGACACTCGCCATCTTACTATTGAGGATGTTTACATTATTGACTCAGAGGATGAGGACCATGATAGGCCCCCAGTCTTCGATGTTGATGACGTAGGCACTACACTAGCCTATGATCAGTGGCGGATCATAGCATGACCATCCCATGTCTTTCCTAGACATCACCCTGTGTGCCATATAGGACCTCTTCTAGGGCATAGAGGTGATAGAGATGATGAGGAGGTCAATATGATATAGATGATGATGATACTATACTAGATATATTACTTGATGAGGAGGAGGATATTTAATCGATGAGTGATGATACTGATGAGACAAATGAGGCTTTAGTTGCCCCCGAGAGGAGAGATTTACCTCCTAAATGAGTCACTAGAGCATGTGCAATAGACCCAAAAAAGATCCACACTCATGAGTGTGGGGAAACCAATAGTAGTGGGCCATCCATCCTTCCTACACGAGAGGGGACTGTTATTACACGATTATACTCCAACCAATGAACTGGAGATCTAGGTGATGATGTGCTTGTTTGTACTTTCATTATGCTCTTAGCTTTATGTATATGATTTATATATATCATGATGTGTACTAACATCTTCTATAATTTCCATCTTGCAAGGTCCACATGAGAGTAGCGTGAGCTCTACCAGCAAGTGACCAAAGAGATGGTGCCTCCATTGCGCAAAGAGGATGATATACCCTCAAAGTACATACCCCCACCTTTTACGGGGAAACATGTAAACCTCTTCAATCCAATTGAAAGATTGATCATGGCATATGAGAGTGCCACCAGACATGTTGATCGAGCTTTAATAGAGCTTTTAGCACTATATAGAGTATATGATGAGCTTCAAGCCTCTTGAGCTTCGAATGATAGAGGGATGGAGACCACCCTATGAGTAGATATCTTGAGGCTATAGGAGGACCTTACTAGGGTGTAGGTAGATGAAGACCACATATATCAAGAGAATGTTGAGGCACTTATGCAAGAGGTGAGAGGGGTTGGGGAGGTGTGGGGATCAATGTTCATGAGAAAATCATGATAACATTCTACTGTATCTCGATGAGTGCCAACACCAGGCTCTGAGGTGTCTAACAATCATAGGCCCCACTAGCATTGTATTTTTTATTATATGTACTTGAACCCTTTATGCATAACATATGATCATTTATGTTTTTTTCTTATGAGCTTATGCTGAATTAAATGTTGATGTGATTTATCAACTAATCCTTACAGTATGTAATAGATGTCTCCATGATCTAATGCTTATGTGATCTAATTAAAAAATCTTAAGTTTACATTAGATACTATATTATGATTGAGTATGCTATGTTAAATTAAATGCACTTATGATCTAACTCTGAGAATACTAATTGTATATAAGGATATAATCTAACACAACACACAAGATGAATTTGAATAGTATGCAAACTAAAGTAATAATGAAGCAATGTGAGATAAAAATATAACATTATCTACTTAACCTAACAACACTACTTTAATAACATACTAGTCAAAGAAGATGTTAGGTGTAGTACTGACACAAATGTGAAAAAAAGATAGGTTGTTTTAGAGGTGTACCATCCATTTCCATTAATGTATAGGCACCAGACCCATAATTTTCTTCAATTAGATAAGGTCCTAGCCAATTAGGGCTAAACTTTTTTTTTTCATCTAGAGGGACATTTACATTACATTAATTCTCATATAACACTAAATCACCTTTATTAAATATACGAGGTATGACATGATCATTAAAACTATGCTGCATTCATTTGGAATAAGCTTAGAGATGCTCAAGAGCATTGATACATTGTTCATCAAGCATTTCAAGCTGATGCAATTGCTTTTATTTATATGTATTATCATCAATAAGCCCTTTGAGAGAAATTTTCAATGAAGGAATTTCTAACTCTAAGGGCATTATTGCTTTGAAACCATAAATATGGTTGTAGGGAGTGTTTCTTGTAGATGTTCTAGTACTTGTACAATAAGCCCATAATGCATAAGTTAATTGAGTGTGACAATCTTTATTATGCTTACTTACTATTTTCTTTAAGATTTGTTCAAGAGTCTTGTTAGCTGATTTCACTTGACCATTTGATTTTGGGTAATATGGTGTAGAAAATTGATGTTGAATATGAAATGTTTCCAATAATTTCTTCACATCATTGTTCTTAAATGGAGTTCCATTGTCCAAAACTAATGCATAAGGAAGACCAAATTGAGCAATAATGTGTTCCAATATGAAATGACATATTGCATCAACTATTGCGAAATGAAGAGGGATAACTTCTACCCACTTCATGAAATAATCTATTGCAGTAATTATAAAGGTATGTCCAATGGAAGAGGGTTGTGATTTTTTCCAATAAGAACCAAACCCCAAATTGAGAATGGCCAAATAGGTACTTGGGCACGAAGCTTAGAAGCAGGAGCAAGAATCAAATTGTTGTTTTCTTGATATTTATGGCATTTCTTAACATGAGAAAAAATATCTTATTCCATATGTCTCCAGTAATATCCTATATGGATTAGCCTTTTAACTAATGATCTTCCCACAAAATGTCCTCCACAAGCACATGCATAAGCTTCTTCAAGTGCTATAGGGATTTTAGATTGTTTAAGACATCTAAGTAAGAAACCATTGAATGACCTTCTATATAGAACGATCGCTAGAATTATGTATTTAGATGCGAGTTTTCAAAGATGAGCTTGAGTGTTCCTAGTTGTATGCTTAGGAAAGGTACCTTACTTTAAGTAATTGAATATCATTGTGTACCATTCACTAGAGTTTTCAACATCAGTTACTAACACTTATTTAACTTTATCATCTATTGATGGTTTTAAGATTGTTTGGATTGTAAATGTGAAATCAACAAAAGGATCTTCAAGAGATACAAGGGAAGCAACACTTTCCATTGCATCTGCATGTCGATTATCATTCCATGGTATGTTGTCAATGGCATATGATTTAAATTTATCTAATAACATCATCATAAGGTCTTTGTATCAAATGAGTTTATCATCTTTTTCTTGATATGAACCATTTATTTGTTTAATTAATAATTTAAAATCATCAAATATAGAAATATGTTGAACACCTAAGGCTAACACTACATGTATATTAGCGAGTAAAGCTTCATACTCTACACTATTATTTGTACATAGGAATTTTAAATGGTAAGATAAGGGAATAAGCTTTCCTAAAGGATTAATTATTATAAACCCAACTTTGGAGCTAGTTCGACACTTAGAACCATCAAAATACAATTCCCATGTTTCTTTTTCTTTTTCATTAGTCAACACACTTTCATCAGGAAATGAATCCATATTTGGTATTGCTAAGGGAGAAGGAGAATCAACTAAATGGTTGGTTAAGGCTTGTCCTTTGGTTTCCTTTTGAGAGATAAATTTAAGATCAAACTTAGTTAACAACTTAACCCATTTAGCTAAGCATCCTAATAAATCAGTTTTAGCAAAAAGATGTTTTAAAGGATCGAACTTTTTCATCACATGAATTTATGTGTTTAGCAAGTAATGTCACAATTTACTAGTAGAAAATACAATAGCCAATTTTTTTTTCTATCATTTTATATCATGTCTCATAATTAATCAGAGTTTAGCTAATGTAATAAATGAGATTTTCTTTACCATTATCATCTTATTGAGCCAACAATATTGCTAGAGCATGGGCTAATGTTGTTGTATAAAGGATAAATGGTCTTTCTTGCATATTGGGTTGTAAAATAGGGGAGTAGTGAGATAATATTTTGAACTCTCAAATTATTGTTTACAATCCTCATTCCACTTAAAATTAACTTCTTTCTTAAGGAGTTGTGTAAAGGGTAATGTTCAGTTTGCTAAGGATGCTACAAAACAATCAATAGCTTGAATTCTCCCTTTTAGGGTACGCAGCTGAGAAATGTTTTTAGGAGGTGGCATGCTAATGATAGCATCAATTTTCTTTATTTCCACCTCAATGCCTCTATGAGATACTATAAAACCTAAGAGCTTTCCGCTATCCACACCAAATACACACTTCTTTGGATTCAATTTAATGTTATTCTTTTTCATTCTTTCAAAGATTTTCTGAAGGATATTCACATGTCTTGTCAAGTTAAAGATTTGGATAGAATATCATCAGCATAATCTTCCAAAATCCTATGTATGTAATCATGAAATATCAATGTCATAGCTCTTTGATATGTTGCACCTACGTTCTTTAATCCAAAAGGCATAACCACCCAACAAAATGTTCCCCAAGTTGTAGGAAATGTTGTCTTGTATTGATCTTGAGGGTTGATAAAGATTTGATTATATCTCAAGAATCTATCCATGAACGATAACAAAGCATGTCCCATAGTCAAATCTACTATGATGCCAATATTAGGAAGGGGAAATTCATCTTTTAGAGATGCTTTATTAAGGTCACGAAAATTCGTACACATCCTTATACGATTATCAAGTTGTTTAATTACGACAATGTTTGAGATCCAAGGAGAATAGTGAATAGGATGAATAAAACTAGCTTCAAGGAGTTTTTCAATCCCAACCTTCACCAATAAATCTATCTTAGGATTCATCTTTCATATCTTTTGTCTTACTAGTTTAGCATCTTTTTCAAGGACTATGTTGTGTGTTACTATCTTAGCATCAACACCTGACATGTTCGAATAAGTACAAGAAAATATTTCATGAAAATCATGTAATAAGGTTGCATGATCTTCTTTTTCATCCTCATCAAGACACTTTCTTATTTGAATCACTCTTTCTTCATTAGATGTATCCATATCTATGTTGATTGTATCTCCCATAAGAAGTGGATTTTGTCTTAGAATTTCAAAATTGTGTTCTTCTTTATCATCATCACCATCATTGATTTCTTTTTTTTATTCACTTGTTTAGTACTAACCATAGCACAAGTGACTCCTTGTTTCTTAGGGGGAGTAAATGACTTATCATAAACTCCCAACATTTTTTTCAAGTATTTATAATCTTCAAAATATTCCAATGATTTCATGCATGTTGTAACAATCAATTCAAGATGCTTCAAAGTGAGAGTTTTCTTAGAGGAACTACACATGATGGTGTTGATGTTGAGTGAAGGTCTTTTCATTTTTTTTGTTATCTTAGAACATAAATATCCAAGACCAATTCTTGTTTCTTGTGTGCTAGGATCTATAGGAACATAGATGCCTTGTTCTTTTCTTCAACATCCTTTCCATTATAACCAAGTTGTTTCAAGAGATCATAACCTTTTCCATAGATTTTTTCCATCTCTTTTGGATTCAGTGGTTGTTCATAGTCCACTTCATCAAATTTTCTTGTACAACTTGTGTCTTCTTCCTGCATAGATGAAGTAGATGCTTGTGAGGGTTCCTCCAATATTTTTTTTGACATTACCATTGATTCTTTTCCCTTTTTAGGTTGTTTTGTCATTGTCTTATATTCTCCCATGAATGTTGGTGTGAAATCTAAGGAACCCCAATCATCTTCTAATAACTTTATGGCTTCTTCAATATCATTTTTTAATTTTCCTTGTATGATTTTTACTTTTGAAGGTGGTATCAATATTTTCAATGGAATTTTTTTTATCTTTCTTAGTGTGCAAAAAACTTTTAGGTTCAAGGTTCGCCTTGACTATGTAAAATTTATTATTGTAAGCATACTTCTTTAAAAGATGAAGAGTCAAAGGAACCGCATGCATTTTATGAATCCATGGTCTACCTAAAAGAATATTATATGAAAGATCATGAGGCATAACATGGATAGTAGTTTGCAATGTGGATATTCCAATGGTAATAGGTAATGTGATTACACCAAGTGGTTGTTTTCCTATGTTATCAAATCCACAAATGGATGAGTCAGATTCAAACTTAATCTTATTAATTCCAATCTTATCCAAAAGGTTCACACTACACACATTAAGGGTTGAGCCATTTTCAACAAGGGTTCTCTTTATTCCTTTCCTATTAATAATAGCTATGATCATGAAAGCTTCATATTGTTTTTGAACTTCCAAGGAGGGTAACTCACTTTGGTAAAAAAAAATTCCTAGATTAACTGCATTCATTCCTTGGACTAGGGATGGCACATCATTTGGATTTGTATTAGGAGGAACCACAACAACTTGTTGTTTGAAGCACATTATGGTAATTAGTTGAGGCTTGAATGAGATCCCATAAGGATATCTTAGTAGCAGTAATCTTAAGTTGTTCAACAAGATCATACTCCTTTCCATTATGCGAAGGAAAGCGAGGAGCACCAAGAATTATAGGTTGAGGCGATGGTAATGACACAAAGTGGTTTGTTGTTTCCTATTGTTCCTTGTGTGATATGTATGAGCAATATTATTGTAGCCTGATTGCTATGAAAAATTATCATTATCAAGTTGCCTTGTAATGTTCAAGATATGTCCTAGTTTCAATGGTTTCTTTTTAGGTGGTTCTAAGACAACCATGAGTTTTTTTTGAACTTGAGGTTGTTGTGAGGGTGGGTAAAGGATAAGTTGAGGTGTGTTTATGTTAACGTCTCTTCATTTCAATTTTTCATGACAAGCCTTAGTGGATGAACCTTGTGAGATGAAATCCTCAAGAGCTTCATCTAACATATCAAAGTCATCACTACTCAAGGGTTTTAGGGATAGGTTAACTTGGAAAAAGAGATTTGACATGATCAAATAACTATGCTTTCTCCAAGAGTTTCATCAAGTTTTGCTTGTTTCTTTTTATGTTTTTGGTTTTATTTTTTTGTTTTCTAATGATTACAAAATGTAAACTAATCTATGTAAGCTATGAAATCATGGTGAAAGTAAAGGAAAAAAGTAGAAATATAACACTAAATTTGACTAAAATATGCAAGGAAATGATTTCCAAAATGTTGCAAAATCTAACTAAATGAGCAATATTTTGAATGCACAAATAAACTATTTCATAATTTTAATTGTCAAATCTAGAAATAGAAACATAAATGTAGAATAGAGACCAAAAAGCACTCATAAATTTGTTAAAAAAAATTGTACAGGGACTCATTCACCCTAGGGTGAATGGTTCCTAGGTTAGGGTTTTTTAAATATGAATTTTCAGATTATGAGCTTATCCTATACGTTTTCTATTTTTGATATGTAACAAAAAATTTTGTAATAGATTTTTCCATATTTATGTCTCTAAATGCAAGTTTAACTAAGGTCAAATGATGAACTATGTGATTATTTTTAAGATTCAATATGAATCTAAATTTTAAATTAAATGATTGAATGTTATTCTTAATGCAAGTACTATGCAAAATAAATTTAGATCTAGTGCAATTTTCTAATGTTTTTTATGATTTTAAGTGATACAAACATGCCAATTTTAACTCTAAATACAATGTTCACTAATGCAAGATTAAAGAACCCTAAATGTAATGCAACTAATAAAAATATAATACAATCTAGCATAAAACTTAGATTTAGGGTTGAGAGGACTCCAATTTTTAGAATGTTGTTATACAAGGTCAGGTTCACCAAAATGAAACATAGAAAAATAAGGTGCTCCTAGGGTTTCCAAAAATGGAAAAGTGGATCCAAAGGGGAAAAAGGGGTCTGTTAGCTCTCAAAAACGCAGGCTGAATGCCTCAAGAGGTTGTCAATCTCTTGATACGCTTTAGGGTAACAGACAAGGTCAAGAGAACTCAACCTTCTACTCTTTAGGTGCTGTTGAACCCAGGCGGGTGTACCTTTTGAATTGAGCAGACTTATCTTATGATTATCCTTCTGAAATGCTTTGTCCACAATGGCAGATGACAGTGAACAAATGAAATCAAATCTGATAGCAATCTTCTAATCTAAATCCTAAAATGCTTAATTAACAGATATAAGGAAACTGAGTGAATTCAAATAATGAAATTGCAGAGACTAGTGCCTTATTGGGTATGCGAAGTCAAATGAAACAGAAGTGGGAAACTTATTCTGGCAGAAAATCAAATTACAGGCATATGATCTGTTCATAACTTGTATAAACAATGCAGGATTGTGACTACTAAGCTCTACTTTAATAATCCAGATGAATCTCCCTGATTACTGTGATCAACAAAAAGAATTTAATCTCTGCTTGAGAGAACCAATAGATTAATCACACAAATACATCAAATGTGCACTGATAAACTAGAAATAAGCTTGTTACTTCAATTTAAATAACCAGAAAGAATCAACTTGGAGACAACTTAGCAATACTTTTCAATAAACTCAACATACAATTGATACCAAAAATAAACTGCCACACCAGCTGAATTTCATTGAAATCACCATTTGAAAGTATGCAACATAGTCTCTGGAATGAGAACTTTATTCTACTCTGTCCATTCCTAATCTACCTACTGTATGATTCTAAAATCTGATCTAAAATCTGATCATTCAATTACAATCGGGAGTGCATATTTATACACCAGCATCAGGAAACAAAATCAAATTGGAAAACCATGTCGGCCACCGTAGAATTCAGGCAAAAACCAAGTTGGCCTATAACGGTTAAAATTCCATATGTTGGCCCACAGTGTTTGAATATTAATCATCAATGGAACAATCACCAAGACATCCTGTAAGTATGCCAAAGGCAAAATAACATTAATCACTATATGCCTGCGTCCTCTGTTCATGGCCGTGACCACCTGAGTCGTGGAGATATCATATCAAAAACCCTTAGTCATACCGAGAGCACATATGTGTTACATTTGTTCTAATCACTGAGACACAAGAATCATCATACCAAAATGCTCCCTTTGTTTTATTCACTATCACCGTAGCTTCCATTTGTCGGGGGACCTCTTGTAGATAACAATGTTTCACCGAAAGTCTTCAATCATGTTCAAGTCGCCGAGAATTAAGAATTTTCCTGCCAACGAGGATCCTCTGTCACTATAACCTCCAACCCTCAGTGAGACGTCTTGTAGAATGTTTTGTTACATCGAAACAACTAAGCACACCAAGATCGCCAAGAGAAATCAAAGCTCTCGGTGAAAGCCACTCGTTACCTGTCGGCAAGACCTGACCTTTTCGTTATGACCTCCTGCCAGAAACTCATGCTTGGCCAAAACGAAACCCAAATGTCATTCGGCGAGACATCACAAACCTTATGCCGAAAGAGTCCACATATGTCTCATCGGTGAGACACTCCCGCATTCATCAAGACTTACTCTGAATCCACCATAGTCTCACCGAAAGTATATTCAAAGAGAAACCATGTGTAAGGTCAATGAGACCAAAGGTCACTCACCAAGACCTTACAACAAGAGCCATGACTCCCCCCCGACATGCATCCTTCAGTTGTCAGTTGCCAAGACAATTAGAAATTGCTAAGACCTCAGCCCGACGACCAAACTCATGCCGATATGCCCATCCTCGGTCGCCGAAATAGCACGAATGTCATGCCGATAGCCACCCACAGGAAAAATCTAGTCATCGTAACAAAGAAAAGGTCTTGTCGAAACACCTGCAACAAACGAATGTTAACTCACAAGCAACATGGGTCAAGGAGACAGTAAAGAACCTATGCCGACATGGACCCAGACATGAAAAATGCATAACTCAATTGATTCAATGGGGCAATATGGAAAACTATAGATGAAATATGCATATGGTAGGACCAAATCAGGAAATTTATGAGGTAAATCAACATGTAAAGACATCAGATTTTTACAGTTCCAATAGGGTCCTAATTCTCTAATTTCATTAGGAAATGAGATCCCAATAAGGAATTGACTAACCACCCTTAGGAAAATCAATTCTATGGAGGAATCTTTATATTTCCTTTTTGTGTCAGGACAGGGATCTAGGTCAAACAACACTTTGGGGAGAAAGATTAAAAATAGAAAATTAACTCCAAAATGCAATATACAACTTGGATCTAATAGATTATGCATAAAACTAAAGGAACCAAAAAAATTTCTAGAAAATATAAGAGGAATAAGTGTTGTGCACCTTTCACAAAATGTTGTTTCTACAACCCTAACAGGGAATCATTCACCTTAGGGTGAATGGGTCCTAGCAGACTTTTTTTGAAAAATATGAATTTGAGATTTGAGTCTCAGACTTTCAATTCTTCCCTATAACTTTGTACCTTCACTCGCAGATATAGATCTGTGAAAAATTTGGAAAACAAAATTATTGTTTGTTGGTGGATAGGGGTTTTCCTTGGTCAAACCCAAAGTTTGGTAATTAAACCTTGATGAAAAACATAGATCTGAAATATGAAATGTGTGTGCAATCCCTAACCTCAAGTGTGTCTAAGATTAGGAAACTTAAATGCAAAGAAACCCTACTCAAGGACTCCACAAATGTCAAGGCATTAATTTAATCCATAGCATTTATTCAATGTCAATTGTGGTGTTGGGAATTAAATAAAATAGGCGTTGATACATAATAAAGGGTACTAGGGGCCTATTAATGAGGTTTTAAAATTTAGAAAACTCATGTCAAATCTAAGATTAGATTTTTCTTTAGAGTGCTGAGGGAATTTAGAAACATTTGCAACCTTCACTCCATCTTCCAAGTCCATAGTACACTATCTTCCAAGTCCATAGACTAAAATTTTGACATTAATGTTGGCTCACCTTCATACAGGATCATCTCCAAACCTAATCCTCTTTTGAAATCAATGAAAATAATATTCCAGCAATATCCCCTTTTATCATTGATGGAAAGACTAAATTCTCATACCAATGAGATGAAATGGTTTGATACCAATTGATATCAATTGAGGCCTTTTGAGCTTTGTACCAATTGAACACACTAGGTAATACTCCCATTTGATATGCACCTTTATCATGCTCATTTAGCTCAATTGAGCATATGTTCATAATTCTCCCCCTTTGAAATCAATGATAAATGGAAAACTCCCCCTGACACATTACTCCCCCTTTGACAAGTAGAGAGAAAATGGGAATCATGATTATGCAACCATCAAGTCATTAGAAATTTTAAGACCACTAATACCTAACTTGATCTATCTTTTCTATTTCGAGGGATGAATGAAATATAGATGAAACTCCCCCTAGACTTATGCCCCATCACTTAGACACTAGTGATATGGTGTGGGAGTGACTTATGCCCCATCACTTAGACACTAGTGATATGGTGTGGGCGCAATGACAACCAATTTTTTCCTCAGATATTCAAATTGCTCCTTAGGAAGAGGCTTGGTAAAAATGTCAGCCATCTATTCTTTTGTGGGAACATACTCCATGTTGACTTCCTTATCTGCAACCTTCTCTTTTATGAAGTGATACTTAATGGATATGTAATTTATTCTAGAGTACATCATTGGATGCTTTGATATGTTTATAGCACTTGAATTGTCACAAAGAATTGAGATTGGTTCCTTGTACTCCACCTTGATATCTTTAAGAGTTTGCTTCATCCATGGGACTTGAGTACAACATGTTGCTACTACCACATACTTTGCTTTAGTGGTGGATAGATTGACTGATTCTTGCTTCTTGCTCATCCAGGAAACTAACCTATTTCCCAATAAAAATGCTCTACCACTAGTTCTTTTCCTATCATCCACACTTCCTACCCAATCAACATTTATAAATGTAGTTAAATTGAAGTCCTTGCCTTTGGGATACCATAATCCATAGTCAATAGTACTCTTGGTGTATCTAAAAATCCTTTTCACTATGTTGACATGTGACTCTTTTGGTGCAGCCTGAAATCTTGCCACTAGACATATTGCTTGCATAATATCTGGCCTTGATGCAATTAAATACCATAATCTTCCAATCATTGACCTATACATTTTTTTATTTTCCTCAAGTGATTCATCTGATTTACTCAATCTACAACCAACTATCATGGGGGCAGTGACTAGTCTACTGTCTTTCATGCCAAATTTCTTGAGATCTCCTTAGCATACTTAGTTTGAGATAAAAATATCCCATTATCATTTTGTACAATTTGTAAACAAAGGAAAAATCACAACTCTCCTAACATTGACATCTCAAATTCTTCTTGCATGTGTGTAGAAAATATTTTACACATTTTATCATTGCTAACACCAAAGTTGATGTCATCTACATAAACAACAACTATGATCATGTGTTCTCCTTCAGACTTGAAATACAAGTTATTGTCTGCACATCCCTTTTTGAATCCTTTTTTTTACAAATATTGGTATAATCTTGAATACCATGAGCTCTAGGTGCTTGTTTTAGACCATATAAGACATTTCTCAATCTGCAAACATAATCATCATCCTTTGACAGTTGAAAACCTTATGGTTGTTCTATGTAAACTTCCTCTTCTAAGTTTCCATTTAGGAATGTAGATTTGACATCCATATGATACACTTTGAATCCTTTGTAGACTAAAAATACAAGAAACATTTTGATTGCTTCTAGTCTTGCCATAGGTGCAAATGTCCCATCAAAATCAATGCCTTCAACTTGTGCATACCCCTTGCATACTAATCTTGCCTTGTTTCTTACTACAACTCCATCTTCATTCAATTTGTTTCTAAATACCCACTTGGTTCCTATTACATTTTTTCTTGGGGGCTTAGGTACCAATTCCCATGTTTTATTCTTCTCAATCTAATTTAACTCTTCTTTAATATCTTTTATCTAGCTTTCATCCTTACTGGCTTCAGAGAAAATTTTTGGTTCAATTTGAGGCAAGAGAGCAAAGTTTACTTGTTCTTTGTTCTTTGAAAATATCCTTCTAGTATGAACTCCTTTTTTATCCCCAATTATCTAATCTGTTGGATGATATTTTTGAACATACTTTGTAGGTTCCTTCTCAACATCTACCTCCTTAGATTCTTCTTCATCATTTGCCACATTTTCCTCATAATCTAACTCATCATCAAAATTTTCTTGATCAAATTTGATTTGTTTTATACTTTCATCAATCTTTACATTAATATTTTCCACAATATTGTTTAGCCTTTTGTTATAGCATTTATATGCTTTTCTTTGAGTGGAATATCCTAAAATATTCCTTCATCACTTCTTAATTCAAATTTCCCTAAGTTTCCACCTTCTCTTTTGATGTAGCATTTATTGCCAAACACCTTAAAGTATTTCATAGATGTAGGTCTACCATACCACAGCTCATAGGGGGTATTGTCACTATGTACTCTAATTTGAACTCTATTCAGAATGTATAATACAGTATGTATTGCTTCTCTCCAAAACATATCAGTTAATCTAGCCTCTTTTAGCATTTTTTTGGCCATATCCTACACAACTCTATTCTTCCTTTCTACCACTCCATTTTGTTGAGTTCTATGTGCCAAGTATTGTCTCTTGATTCCATGTGCCTCATAGTATTCAAAAAATTCATTATATGTGAATTCTTCTCCTCTATCTGACCTTAAGCATTTGATCTTTCTACCTCTCTTTCTCAACCATCTTCATGAATATCTTAAATCTCTCAAATGCTTGTGATTTGTCCCTTAGAAATGTCACCCATGCCATTCTTGTGTAGTCATCAATTAGTAGCATCAAGTATCTTTCTCCTTCCAGTCCTCTTGTTCTTATGGGTCCACATAAATCAATATGAACTAGTTGTAAAGGCTCAGTAGTTGAATACTCTTTGGTTGGAAAACTAGCCTTTGTTTGCTTTCCCTACTGACACTCTTTGCATATGGCATTTGCAAGCTTGGTTACTTTACGCATGTGTCTGACCAGACCTCTTGAACTTACTTTTACCAAGTTATCAAAGTTTATATGACCTAATCTTATATGTCATAACCAACTTTCATTAGCTTTTCCTATTAAATAACTTTGAGGTTTTACTTCATAAAGGTTGTAAAGATTATTGTCGGTTCTCAGTCCTTATTCAAATATCTTTGCATTCTTTCTGATTTTACAACCTTCTAAATCAAATGTGACTTTATAGCCATTGTCACACATTTGGCTCACACTTAATAAATTGTGCTTTAAACCTTCAACATACAAGACATCATTTGTAGGATTTTTTCCATCTAGGCTTAAGATTCCCTTATGACATATTTTGACTATGGTGTTATCACCCAAACTCATAGATCCTCCATTAGATTTCTTGAGTTTGATGAAATTTCTATTATCGCTAGTCATGTGTTTGGAGTAGTCACTATCTATCACCCATAGATTTTTCTTTTTGGCATGCAAAGTTGTTTGTGCAATCATTGATTGTGTGGAGATTTCTCCCTTTTCTTTCCACACATTCTTAATTTTCTTCTCTATCTTTTCTACCATCTCCTCCTTATTATCTAATTCTTTGTTTGTCTTAAGAGATGAGACTTTCTTTTTCTCATTCTTAACATTTGGTTTTGTAAACTTTGTTCTACAATTTTTAGCTATGTGACCAAAGTTGTTACAGTTATAGTAGACTATATTCATATCAAGTAAAGGAGAAAAATAATTTATGCTTTCAAAGTTTGCACTCCTTTTAGGAACAATTCTACATTCTCTAGCCCTATGACCAAACTAATTACATGAATAATAGTATCCATAGAAATATGTGGAATACTTGTTCATAGCATTTTGTGTTGGAGGAGGGGGTATTTTGTTCATCCATCTTGTTTCTCTCACCTTTACATGAATCCATCACCATCAATTTTTTGAAGTTTTTATTTTTCTTCTTATGCATAGGATCTAATTGGTTATTCTTCTTGTCTACAGTAGGATTCTTTTCTTCTTTGGTTTTCTCCACCTCTATAGATTTCCCATTGTGGTCACTTCCCTTGCAATTACATTCCTTATCAGACTTAGAATTGTCTTCTACTTTAAATCTTTCATATAGATTTGCAGAAGCATCAACAAAGGATCTTATCCCTTTCTCCAAACCTAAGCCAAATTTTTCTTTGTTTGCAGGCTTTTGGGTGTTTAATAATTCATTAAAATATTTGAACCACTTTTTAGTTTGAGTCATTTTTCTATTTGTTTATTTTCCTTGGAAAAATCCTTAGAGAAATAATTTATTCCTCAAGCTTCATGCATCTATCAACTTTAGACTGCAGCTTGGATTGAATTACATCTCTCGTTCTCTTGGTTTCTTCTAGTTTCAGCTTCAAATCTACCACATTCTAGGTAAATTCTTCAAGTTCCTTGCTTAGTTTGTTAAACTCTTTTTGTGCAAGTTTATTTTGTTATCTGTTCTCCTTTATCAACTTCTCAATCTCATCTCTAAGATCATCAATCTCATCTAGGGCACAAATGAGTTCTCCTTCCAGATCAACCACTCCTTCTTCACCCTCTTCAATAGGGTCTTCAGCCTTTTCATTTTTCTACTCCTTAGACTCTTTTTACATGAAGAGAAACTCATTGTTTCTAGCAACAAAGGCATAATTTTTTTTTATCATCTGAGCTATTGCAGTCTGATACATCACTATCTTCTTGGATATATAGACTTTTCTTTTTCTTTTGAAAATATCTTCTCT
This sequence comes from Sequoia sempervirens, assembly GCA_007258455.2. NCBI lineage: Eukaryota > Viridiplantae > Streptophyta > Pinopsida > Cupressales > Cupressaceae > Sequoia > Sequoia sempervirens. The sequence goes on from VDFB02058242.1 coordinate 51,747,709, forward strand.
TAGGGTAGTAGGGTTTCTTCATTTTATCATCTACCTCTTGTTCAGAGTTTCCTTTCTTAGTGTAAGGACATTTAGCTGTGAAATGACCTACTTTTCCACACTGAAATAATTTGAAGGGCAACTTACCTTTGTATTTTCCAGATCCTCTTATTAGTCTCCTAATGAATTTTTCCTCTTCTTCATCAGTCCCATCATCCTCAGATGGAGTCATTTATGTCATGTATTTCTTGGAGGGAACATCCTTCTCCTTGTTGACTATCTTGAAAGAAGCTTCTTTCTTGGATGGTTCTCCATCTCTCATCCTCATCTCATAGGTTGTGAATATGTCGTGTAGCTCATTCAAAGTTAGTTTTTCTATTTCTCTCCCTTCTTCTATAGTTGAGATCTTAGATTCATACTTGTATGTCATTAATCTAAGAAATTTTAATATAACTACATCCTATTTCATCTCTTCTCTATATCCTTTAATAGAGTTCAAAATTCCATTAACTCTCAAAAGATAGTCTACAATATTTTCTTCCTCTAACATTTTAGACCTTCAAATCTAGCTTTTAGTATCTGAAGCTTTACCAGTTTAACTTTGTCGTCTCCTTCATAAATCCTCTTCAATGTATCCCAAACATCCTGTGCATTCTTGCAATACATGACTTTGCTATGCACAAACCTAGATAGACTATTCATGATAGCGAACTAGGATTTTTCATTATTCTCAAACTCCTTTTTGGTTGTTACATTAGTAGTTGGTGTGGTAGGTGGTGTGTATTCTGTTACCACTAAAATTCATACATCAAAACCTAAAGATCCCAAATATGCTTTCATTAATGAGCTCCAATAGGCATAGTTTGTTCCATCAAACCTAGGTGGCTTGGTTAAGGAAGAGATTTCTTGATTGGCCATATTTTGTTCATAAATTCAAGGATCTACTTGAGTTGATTAAGCTTCTCCTAGGGAACCTAGGGCTTTGTTTGGAACACAACAGTCTACTGAGAGGGGGGTGAATCAGTAGATACTAAAATTTTAGTCTTCTTTCATCAAGAGTAGACACAAAACTTAGAAACTAGGTGTGCAGATTAAAACTTAAAGATATGACAAGCACATGTACATAAAATATCAACACATAACAAAAGATGTACATGGAAATCCTAAGATGGGAAAAACCATAGTGAGAAAACATTGCTAGGAGCTATTGTCCTGATCTAGCCCCACAATAAAATCCTTTGTTACAATTTTTAAGGGCACTAACCCTAAGGAGACACCTATCCCCTGAACTAAGCACCAACTCAGTTATCTAATGGCACCAACCAATCAGTTTTACAACATATAAGATAATTACAATTTGTTCCTAAGGAACTCTTATCAATGTTATAGCTAATTTTTTAACTTCTCAACTCTTTGTTGTTGTCACAACAACTCTATTCACTACTTTGGACCCCACTGCTTTAGCTCTATTCCTCTCCTTCTTTAGTGCATTCTATATCTACCTCAATGCACTACTACACTCTTCTACAACTCTCCTTTTCTATTTTTTTGTATTTTGATTCAGGATCTTAGAACCACACTACTATATTCTTTCTGCTACATACTTAGACACACTCCACATCTATTTTTTGTAATGAACATCAATCATGATTGCATTGGGATCTTCTACTATGTCATATATTCTGTTAGGGTGAATATATTCTTCATTGTCCTCCAACTGCACTAAATCACACAACATTAATTCTTGGTGTAGATAATTTCCGTTCCTTTCCATCAAATCAAACCCTAAGATCGGATATGCAGTTAATGCTCTCTTCTGATCATATGATATGATCTTGATTTCTATCTCTATGGCCATCTATACTACCATTTTGTGCATCCAATAACATTACACCTGTCATTAAAGTAGGTAAACCAATTAAATCTTCATCTCCATATTGGTTAGTAGGTGAAACCCTGTTTACACACAGTTATCCATTAGTGATCATCTTGTTTAAATATTGGTCGTCGATCTCCTACCAAAAACTTGCATTCTTCTTTCATCATCACAACTTTAAATCATGACCATCTAATAAGCAATCATTTAACTCTCCTTTGTTGATCATGTCCTTCAAGAAAATTCACATCCATTTCCTTGATGTAGTAATCACCATTGGATTAGCTACTGATTAATATATGTTGTCCCCCACTATCCTATAGGTACTAATAATGGACCCACCAAATTTTTGTGGGTTGGCAGGCATGTGCCATGTGTCTTGATTTCTTATCATCCAACATCTTTGCTTCACAAAAGTGATTTAAAGTGATGATGCCATGTGTTATAGGTCCCACCAAGGTTCTATTTTTCATCAACGTGAATTTTTCAATTAGTTTCATTTGATCTACATTGTTCCCCATTTCCCCGATAGATACGAATAGGTCCCACCATATGTGTCATAGGCTAGTGGGTACCGTCAGATCATCCTCTTCAACTTGATCATTGTTGTTGATCAACCTCATTCTACAACTTGTTCATGATGACATCATATCTTATCCACTTTTTTGTTTTTGATGTAGGTCCCACTTTCCTCATCACTAATTATACTTTATCCACTATGGATTGCTTACCACCAATCCCTGCTTCCCCATGAGATTTAGTTGGGACCCCCCACAAACTCATTGGACTAGTGGGGAGACTGTTAGATCTTGTAGTCTCAACCAACACCATTGATCCTATTGGAACTATAAAATTCTAATGATTTTACATGTTGATTTCACTCATAAATTTCCAGATTGGTCCTACTGTGTGCATATTTCACCCATATTTTGCCATATGGTCCCATAGTTTCCATTGGGTCATGCATTTTTTACATTATGGTTCCTATCAGCATGAAGAAATCAGGGTCTTTCCTTTCCATATTGTATTTCTATGAGTATAAGTCTGTGTTGCCTATCAGCAAGACTTATTTGATGTCACAACAATCAAGATCCATCTCCAGGCATCCATTGGCATGACATTTTCATTGTTTTGGCGATAGAAAAGGAGCATATCACAAAAATATTTTTCTTCGGGGCAACATCTTGGCGAACTCGCCTTGTCTTGCTGACCAACGTATGAAAAGATACATCAGCAAAAGTTAAGACATCGATGTAACTTCACGGTGAATTCAATATGTCTTACCGACTAGCACATAGAAGGGTCACTTCGGCCAAACAAATAGTTTCTGGTGTGAAGTCATAATGAATTCACATTGTCACATCGACTGTGGCAGAAGGATGTGTATATCGGTAAGAGTTAAATTTTTTAGAGTGAGGTCTTGGCGAGTGACCTCCGGTCTCGCCGATATTGTAAAAGAAGGTTTCCATTGGTGTGAGATTAAGTAGTCACAGTGACACACAAGATGAATGAATATTTTTGGTATGACATAATGTGCTCTATGAGACATCTTCCCGATATCATAAAGTCATAGTGACATGCAAGAGGTAAAAGGACTTTTGGTGGGACATAATGTGGTCTACGAGAGGTCTTCCTGACATCACTAGGTCACGGTGAAAGCAAATGAGGAAAAAGTCTCAGTGATTGGTAAATACATTAAGGAAATACATATCGATAACACAATGAAATCTACAAGAGGTCTCCCCGACTTTGATAGGTCACAACGATACACAAGAATGAGCGGGGCAATTGACAGTGATATAATTTCCTTCGACATAACTATGATATGTCTTGGTGACTATCCCAGTGTTGATTCAAAAATTCAAATACTACTGGTTGACATGTGAAAGCTCAAATACAGTTGCTGGCTGACTTGGATTATGAAATGATGTGTCTGTTCAGATGCATATGTATAAATATTCATTCCCGATTGTGAATGGAAATCATTAGATCAGATTAGATTACAATAGGTATATTAGGAATGGATGTAGTAGAATAAAGTTCTCATATCAGAGACTATGATGCATGTTTTTCAAATGGCGATTTCAATGAAAATCAGTTGGTGTGGTAGTTTATTTTTGGTGTCAATTGTCTGTTGAGTTTATTGAAAATTATTGCTAAGTTGTTTCCAAGTTGATTCTTTCTGGTTGTTTAAATTGATATAACAAGATTATTTTTAGTTTATCAGTGCACATTTGTTGTATTTGTGTTATTAATTGACTGGTTCTTTCAAGGAGAGATTAAATCCTTTTGGTTCATCACAGTAATCAAGGAGATTTATCTGGATTATTAAAGTAGAGCTTAGTAGTCGCAGTCTTGCATGTTTATACAAGTTATAAACAAAACATATGCCGACAATTTGAGTTTCTGCCAGAATAAGTTGCCCACTTCTTTTACATTTGACACTATATACCCAATAAGGAACTAGTCTCTACAATTTCATCATTTGGATTCATTCAGTTTCTTTACATCTGTTAATTGAACATTTTAGGATTTAGATTAAAAGATTGCTATTGCTAGTTACACCAAGTTCAAATTCATTTGTTCACTTCCATCTGCCATTGTGGACAAATCACCGCAAGAAGGATAATCTTAAGTCAAGTTTGCCCAATTCAAATAGGTACACCTGCCTAGGTCTGGTAGCACCTGAAGAGTAGAAGGTTAAATTCTCTTAACCTTGTTTGCTACCCTGAAACGTATCAAGAGATTGGCAGCCTCTTGAGCCATCCCGCCTGCATTTTTGAGAGCTAATAGATCCCATCAGAAATAATTATTTACTCGAGACAAGAAAAATTAAGTACCGCAAAAATATGCTCAGTTGTTGGTAACTACTAGGTGAAGGGGATAGTTCCCCACATGATGTGATAGGCTTAATTTATCACTTAAGTTACCTGCAACTAAAAAACACAAGTCACCATCAAATTAGAAACTTTGTTCTAATGCCATGATTGTATATGCCTAGGGTTTAACCAACAAACCCTATTTCTGGCTGAAAGCACAAGTAATCCTTTTTTGACACAACCTTCAACCTCTATTCCTACCAAACACATTTCTAATCTACTCTCAGAAAGCCCATGTCAAATCTAAGATCATATTTTACTTTAGAGAGCTAAGGGAATTTAGCAATATTTGTAGCCTTCACTCCATCTTCCAAGTCCATAGTACACTATCTTACTCAGACCAACATTTTGACATTAATGTTGGCTCTCCCTCATATAGGATTAGCTCCACCTCTCACCTAATCCTCTTTTGACATCAGTGACAACAATATGCCAGCATTTCCAACATTATTTCATTTACAGAGATTTGATTCTCCAAATCATCATATGATGCAAGAGAAAATAATACTCCACTTTTAAAGATCCACCAAGATTTGTAACTTATAAAATTATCATGCACAAATCAATCTTAAATTTAAGAAGGGGATTTACAAATTTAAATTTTTGATACCATATTAGAGTCACTCAAGGACTCAAGCTCCTAGGATCGCCTGCAAAAACCAAAATATCCTTCTATAAGAGAGAAAAACAAGAACATAAATTTGCAATAATGGATGAAAAATATATTAGATCAAATGTGATGAATGATGTGCATTTGCAATACAATACAATATAATATAAATATACATAAAAGGCCTTATATAGGAAATATTGAGAGGTAGAAAAAACTAGGATGATGACAAGTATCTTAATCCTATGTCATGTGACACATAGGGGATAATATAAGATAATATCATATGAAAATTAATACTTCTAGAAATATTCATAGCTCACTAAGTAAAATTAACTTGTGAATAATGTTGGATATTCTTGATATGTGGTTTTCATTGATGTCAACACTATTGCCATTAATTTCTTTAAGGTTGTATATGTCGAGGATATTGAGAAAATTGTAATAAAATAAGTTGTAGGTTGTTGGTGATGCAGTGAAGTTCAGCATGGTGTCTAGCTCAGTGTATTAATGATAAGAGGTTGTAGATTAAAGGGTTTGTTGACAAGTATATATAGTTTATCCACATGAAGTTTTAGAGGTTTGCATGAAGATTTGATTGAGTTATGAGTATCTGTGTTTTGACAATTGCTTTGTTGCTTTAGTTGGTGTTCTTGAAAGAAGATGATGTGTTTCTAGTAATTTGATTTGTTGCAGATGCTTCTGTGGTGATTCATGATGCTTGTGGATGTTTCTAGATCGTTATCTATTTGTATTGTTGGTCCGCATTGATTGTTGTGCTCGTGATTGGTGAATTTCTTCTGAGTTCATTTTTTTCATGATCATGGCCAATAGGGTGATTGTAGCATGTTGTGGATCTTCGAGGAATAATTTTTGAAGGTGTTCCATATTTGAGGATGTTGTTTTGGGTCCTTACTATGTTTTTGCTGAAATTATTTGGTCTGCATTGATAATTTTTTTATTGATTTGGGATGATAGTTTGTCCACGTTTCATATTTTGTTGGGCTAACATGTAGTTGGTGTTATCCTTAGTTGCAAATATATATGATCGAATATGGTGTGCGATGTATGTTGTGTGCTAAGTGTGAATAATGTTCTAATATTTTGAAAGCATAAGTAAAGTGTGAAGAAGAGTGAGTAGATGAAAGTGTTTATGTGCTTAACCAAAACTATAATCAAGCATTACAAGATGGTATTTTATCAGTTCAAAATCTTCCGGATGTAATTTGAATGTGATTGTAAGATAGTGAGTCTTCCTTTGGGCAGTAAGCCTTTTTGTATTTGAGTAGTGTGCTCTAGGCAGTGTGCCTGAATGAATGTGCATTCCCCATTTGTAATACTTTTAATAGGGTATAATCTTGTGGATTAACCTCCACTGTGGTTTTTCCCCTAACAGGTTTTCCATGTAAAAATCTTGGTGTTATGTGTGTTTTGATGTGGTGATGGTTTATGCTTTCATGTTTATCTATCAGATTTGAGAATAAGTTTAATTTTTATAATTTCTATGAAAATTGATTCACCCCCCCTCTCAGTTGTTTGCCCTTGTGTTTCCAACAATTGGTATCAAAGCAGGTTCCTCTAGAGAAGCTTAACCGCTTGAGGTGATCTAGGATGGCGACATATAAGAAGGATAGTCTAAGATTTGATGGAACTAATTATTCTCTATGGAAGACTCGAATGGAGTGCCATCTGAGATGCATTGGTGAACCTTACTTGACAATTACAAAGAAAAGGTATATCATCCCACATAATGGTCCTTCTACTATAGGTGAGATTAATGAAGTCGAGTACAATATCAGGGCTAATGAAGCATTGTTGAGTGCTCTGACTGATTCTGAGATAAAAAATGTAATGGAGCTGAAGACTGCTTATGAGATTTGGAAAAAGTTGGAAACTTTGTATGAAGCTAATACCCATGTGAAGATTGCTCAACTGCAAAGCCTGAAAGGGAAATATGAAACGTTGAAAATGGGTGAAGATGAGAACATCACTTCTTTTATGTAGAGAGTGAATGAACTTGTGTATAGTATTAGATGTGTTAGTGGAACATTGGAAGAATCATAAATTGTTGCTAAAGTGCTCAGATCCTTGCCTACTACATACAAACACAAAGTTTCTCCTATTAAGGAGATCCGAACTGTGACAAATGTAACTAGAGACATGTTGATTGGTAAGCTTGCTGCTTTTGAGTTAAGTAATTTTGGTGAATCTCTTCCTAAGACAAAATCTAAATTCAAAGCTACTATCTCTGGAAAAGATAAGCAAAGATATGATCTAGAAGAATTTATTCTAGAAAAATGTCCAAGTATGAGCAGGAAATGAGAGATATTGAAGAAGAAGAGAGAAAACTAGATGTGCTTGAAGCACTTATTCCCAAGAGGGTAACCAGAGGAGAAGGTAAGTATAAAGGGAAATTTCCTCTTAAATTTTTTCTTGCAATAAGATAGGTCATTTTTCCTCAAGGTGTCCAAAAAGAGTTCCTAAGCCAAAACCTAACAAGCCCAAATTCCAAAGAAAGTGTTATTATTTTGTTTATGAAGGTGTGACTAATGATGAATCTGATAAAGGGAATTTAAGTGAGGATGAATGGGTATTTATTGCTATCAAGGAAAATGATCCAGTACCTACTAAATCTGCTAGTTGCATAAATGTGGAGAAAGCTCTAGTTGCCAGAGTTGAAGAAAAAGATGAATGGGTGATTGACAGTGGATGCTCTCATCACATGACAGGTGATAAAAGTAAATTTGTGAGCTTGGAAAAGTATGATGGTGGTGTTGTAAGATTTGGTGATGACAAATCTAGCATAATCCATTGCAAAGGATCCATTTCTCTTGATGGTAAGCATAATACTAATGATGTTCTATATGTGGAAGGATTGAAGCATAATCTCTTAAGTGTTGGAAAAATGGTTGACAAGGGACACAATCTTCAATTCAAGGATGGAAAGTGTAGAATAGTGGGGAGTTCTGGAAATGTGATTGCATCTGGTACAAAAACAAAAGGTATTATCTTTCACCTAAGTGCTACTAGTAAAAGTTGTATGATTGCTCAAGTTGATGAAAGTCGGTTGTGGCATAGGAGATTGTGTCATGTAAAATTTTACAATATTATCAAGATAAGTTCTACTCAGGCAGTGAGAGTTCTTCCTAAGTTGATAAAGCCTACTAATTCTATATGTAAGGAATGTTAGTTAGGGAAGTAAACTAGAGTTTCATTCTGGAGAAAACAACATTGTTTGAATGCAGTGTTGGAGCTTATGCATACTGACTTGTGTGATCCTTCTAGAGTCAGAAGTTTACAAGGAGAAAAGTATTTCATGTTACTTATTGATGATTATTCTAGATTTATGTGGGTTACTTTATTAAAAGAAAAATCTAAAGCTCTAGAGAAATTCAAGATTTTTAAGGCTATGGTTGAGATAGAGACAATTCTAAAGATTAAATGTCTAAGATCAGATAGAGGTGGTGAATTCACTTCAGATGAGTTTAATTCTTTTTGTGAAGAGCATGGGATAAAGAGACAATTATCTACCCTGCAGACCCCTCAGCAAAATAGTTTTGTGGAAAGGAAGAACAAGAAAATTCAAGAAGTTGCTAGGACCATGATGCTAGAAGGAAATGGTCTGCATATCTATTGGAGAGAAGTTGTGAGTATTGTCGTTTACACTCTCAATCGGGTACATGTCAAAGGTGATACTAGTAAGAATCCTTATGAGCTATGGTTTGGTCATAATCCTACTATTAGATACTTCAAAATCTTTGAGAGTAAATTCTATATCAAAAGCGATGAAGATATACAAAATTTTTATGCTAGAAGTGATGAAGGAATATTTCTTGGTTATTCTACTAAAAGTAAAGCCTGTCGGTGCTACAATGAGAGATTGAGGAAAGTAATTGAAAGTGATAATGCCAAGGTTGATGAAGACATAGTTAGATCATCTAAAACCTGTAGATATGATTCATACGATTAGAATGACAATTCAGATAATGGAAAGAAAGTTCAGAGTCTAAATCAAGTTCAGATCATTTTGGTGAATCTGGAAAATCAAGAGGAAGAAACTAGTGAAAGTGCAGAAGTGAGATCACAAGAGCCTGAAGTTCAAGAATACCCTAAGAATCCAAGGTATGTAACACTAAATCGTTTAGAAGATCAGATTATAGGTGATAAGAAAAAAGGTATTCAAACTAGGAGAATAATTGCAGAAAAATATTGTTTGATCTCAAAGATTGAGCCTAATAATGTCAATGAAGCATGCAAAGATGAACATTGGGTGGAAGGAATGAAAGAATAACTACTGCAAATTAAGAAGAATGATACATGGATTCTTGTTCCTAGACCTAAGGATAAAAATGTAATTGGAACTAAATGGGTCTTTCAGAAAAAACTGAATGAGCAAGGTGAAGTTGTTAGAAACAAATCAAGACTTGTGTGTAAAGGATATTCTTAGATGGAAGGAATTGACTTTGAAGAAAATTTTTCTCTTGTTGCTAGGATTGAAGCTGTGAGACTATTTCTTGCTTATGCTGCTTACAAAAACTTTAAGGTTTATCAGATGGATGTCAAGTTAGCATTTCTAAATGGTGAACTGGAAGAAGTGTATATTGAGCAACCTGATGGATTTCAATTGTCTGATCAGGGAGATATGGTTTTCCTATTGAAGAAAGAATTGTATGGACTTAAGCAAGCCCCAAGAGCATGGATGCCAGATTGGACAAGTATTTTTTGAAGCTTGGATTTAATAAAGGTATCGCTGATAGTAATTTGTATTTCAAGATTGATCATGATAAAGATTTGATTGTTGAAGTCTTTGTTGATGATATCATTTTTGGAGGAGATGATAGTTTGTGCATGAAGTTTTCTGATGAGATGCAGAGTGAGTTTGAGATGTCTAAGATTGGAGAAATGAAATTCTTTTTGGGATTGCAAATTACATAGCTAGATAGAGGTATCTTTATATGTCAGTCTAAGTATGTGAAAGAATTGCTAAAGAAGTTTGGTATGGAAGATTCAAAGCTAGTTGGTACACCTATGGTGACCAAATGTATGTTGACACAAGATGATGATTCTCCTAAAACAAATCAGACTAGATACAAATCCATGATTGGTGGATTGCTCTATTTGACTCAAACTAGACCTGATATCATGAATTTTGTATGCATTGTTGCAAGATTTCAAGATGATCCTAAGGAATCTCATGTGACAGCTGTGAAGAGGATTTTTAGGTACTTGAAGGGGACCGTTGATTTTGGCCTATGGTATCCTAAAGAAGATGACCTTACTTTGAGTGCCTTTATTGATGTTGATTAGGCAGGAGATGTGAATGACAAAAAGTGTACTAGCAGTGTTTCCATTAATGCCAAAGGGGGAGATTGTTGGATATTTTTGATATGTAGTTGTCATTGATTTCAATAGTATTTCCATTAATGTCTTTAAGGTTGTATATGTCAAGGATATTGAGAAAATTGTAATAAAATAAGTTGCAGGTTGTCGATGATGCAGTGAAGTTCAGTATGATGGCTAGCTGAATATATTGATGATAAGAGGTTGTGGATTAAAGGGTTTTTTGAAAAGTATATCTATTTTATCCACATGAAGTTTTAGAGGTTCGCATGAAGATTTGATTGAGTTATGAGTATCTGTGTTCTGACAGTTGTTTGATTGTTTAATTAAATTCATCATTTTCTTCTATTAATCGAATAATCAACATTATTTGGCTAATTCACACGTTTCATATTAATTTTCATCCTATTTGTTTAAATAATCTTAATTTTTTTAATTAAATGTCATTAATTCCTCTTTTTGATTAAATCAAATAATTTTTTAATTAAAATCCTAAATTCCTCCACCTTGCACAATTAAATATTGTTTTAATTATTTAATTTGACTAATTTCCCACTCAAAGGAATATTCTTCCATTTCAAATTTGAACATTTCCCTTCAACATGGAAATATCTTGCACATTCCTCCTAAAATTAAGGATTTGTGTTTGTTGAAATCAATTACAAACCTTGATTAACTTTATCAATCCATGTGATGTTTCAATATCATTCATGGATTTGATCATTGATCCATGTCAATTCCTCTCATTCATTTCTATCTCTTGATTAACCAAATTGACCCTAGCCATTGGTTCACCAAAAATCCTATAAAGGGCCTCTGTTTCATGAGTAATTCATCCACAAAGCTTAAGAGTAATTATGCTATAGCCATTTTAGAGCCATCTTTCAGAGAATTTATCCATTTCATCTATTTCTCCATTAAAGAATCACTTCAAAGCTTGCTTCAACAATAGGATTGGGAAAAGGCTAATCATTCCACATCAATTCAACACTAATCCCACAATGCATTTAAGTTTACAAGTGTAATTATGTTTCCTTTTGTCAAATTGCTTTCAATTTCATGTTTAATGGCTTCCTAGTTAGCATTTCAAATATTTCATTAAATGAGTTAATTAGTCTAATTGATTGATTTGATTATTTATTTGAATTATATTTAGCCTAGTTAATATTCATGTTCACATATTTGGACAAGATCTATGTTGTGGATAAACCTCACACCATGAATTATAAATCAAAGAATGCAACAAACATCCTAAAGTGTAATGGTCACCTCCTCGATCAAAAGATGGAAAGAGGAGGTATCTAAATGCCACCACTCAACCAACATAGTCATCATAGCAAGGTGTGTTTGAATCTTTGGAATATGTGCAATGAATCCTAAACTAATAGCCCTAAGAAAGAAGTTTTGATCATCTCCAAAATGCCTCAACCACGACAGAACACTAGATCTCCTCTCTCATGACTATAGAGGATGGAAGGTCTCCTACATGCATCATGTGCACAATGTCAAATTTGCTAAAAATTGGAAAAATTATAAAGCATCCTAGAAACACAAGTGTGACACTTTAAACAAGTGTGTTGCACTATCAAATTTACAGCTATGTCACACTTTTATAATAACACTACCAAAAATCAAGTGTGTTAATGTACACATGTGTGCTGCACTAGTCCATTTTTTAGGTGCACCACTCTAGAGAAAGTGCACTAATATAAACATGTACACCACTTTGGTAAATTTTAGAGGTATGTGGCTGAAAAACATATGCATGACACTTTACAAGTGTGCTTAGGGTTTAAAATCTATGTCACAAAAAGTGTGTCGATCTAGAAGAAAGAAACTACTTGGGGGTTTAACAAGTGCATCACAATTTTGTAAGTGGATCACTGGTAGCACAAGTGATTCGCTAACCATAACAAGTGTGCCGCTAAAATTGTAGCACACTTGTTGAAAATTTTTGACCTGAAAAATACCTATATAGAAATGCATGTAAGAAAAAGTTTCTGGAGTACGTACTAGTGGCCTGCATCAGCTGGGCACTGGAACTCATAGACTCAATCTGTGAGGTGTAGTGAGAGCACACGGTCAGCCATCACACCATCACATTAGGATCTCTAAAGGGTCTCTCTCACAATATCTCAAATTTTTCAATCTCAAAGTGTGCAAATGAGCTAGAAAATGACCTTTGGCTCCTATTTATAAATGAAAATTAGGGTTTTGACCTACTAGCATAGGGGAAACCTAGAGATTTGATCTCTTATCCCTATTTCTGAGCTTGGCAACCCATTTGAAGAGTTTTTTTAGTGTCATGGATCTTATTTTCACATCCTCTTTGCAGTTGAAATGATCTTATATCATTGTTGCGATCTTGATCAAAAAATCAAAATTTTCACTCGATCTTTCAAGAGGTAGTATATCAGCATAAATTTCTTCCATTAGGGCACAATGGGCATCGAGAAAAATCATAATTTTTTATTGAAGCAGCAATGTTGATTTGAAAAGCATCAGTTCTTTGAACCAATGTAGTAGATACCTCACTTCAAAGAGGGGTAAAATGTAGACACTTAAAATTTTCTCAATCAATATCACACATTCGATTTGGTTCACTAACATCATTTTCCTCCTGATTCGACCCTTTTTGACTATTTAGTTAAATAATCTTGATTGTTTATTTAAATTCATCATTCTCTTCTACTAAATGAATAATCAACATTATTTGGCTAGTCCACCCATTTCATATTAATTTTCATCCTATTTGATTAAATAATGAAAATTATTTAATTAAATTCTCCAAGTTCTCTCTTTTGATTAAAATATCTTAAATTGTTTAATTAAATGTCATTAATTCCCCTTTTTGATTAAATGAGCTAATTGTTTAATTTAAATCCTAAATTCCTCCACCTTGCACAATTAAATAATGTTTTAATTATTTAATTTGACTAATTTTCCACTCCTCAAAGGAATATTTTCATGGAATATTCTTCCATTTTAAATTTGAACATTTCCCTCAAACATGGAAATATCTTGTACATTCCTCCTAAAATTAAGGATTTGTGTTTGTTGAAATCAATTGTAACCCTTGATTAACTTTATCAATCCATGTGATCTTTCAATCTCATCCATGGATTTGATCATTGATCCATGTCAATTCCTCTCATTCATTTATATCCCTTGATTAACCAAATTGATCCCAGCCATTGATTCACCTAAAAATCCTATAAATAGCCTCTATTTAATGAGTAATTTATCCACAAAGCTTAAGAGTAATTATACTATAGCCATTTTTAGAGCCATCTTTGAGAGAATTTATCCATTTTTCATCCATTTCACCTTTTTCTCCATTAAAGAATCACTTCAAATCTTTCTTTAACAACGGGATTAGGAAAGGTTTGATCATTCCATATCAATTCAACACTAATCCCTTAATCGAATTAGGTTTACAAATGTAATTAGGTTTCCTTTTGTCAAATTTATTTCAATTTCATGTTTAATGGCTTCCTAGTTAGCAATTCAAAGATTTCATTGGGAATATGAGTTAATTATTCTAATTGATTGATTTAATTGTTTATTTTAGTTGTAATTAGCCTGGTTAATATTCATGTTCACATATTTGGCCGAGATCTGTGTCATGGATAACCCCCACACCATGAATTAGAACTTGAAGGATGCGCAAACATCTGGAAGAGTGATGGGAAGATGGAAAGAGGAGGTCTCTTAATGCCACTACTCAACCAAAATGGTCATGATAGCAAGGTGGGTCTAAATATCTGGCATATGTGCATTGAATCTTAAATCGATAGCCCCTAGGAGGAAGTTCTGATAATCTCTGAAATGACTCAATCACGATGGAATGTTAGGTATCCTATCTCATGAATATAGAGGATGGAAGGTGTCCTACATGCATCATGTGCACAACATCAAATTCTCTAAAAATAAAAAAAAATCTAAGTTAGACATCCTAGAAACACAAGTGTGCCACTTTAAACAAGTGCATTACACTATCAAATTTACAACTGTGTTGCACTTTTATAAGTGCATTGCTAAAAATAAAGTGTACTAATGTACACATATACACTAAATTGGTCCATTTTTGAAGTGCATCACTCTAAAGAAAGTGTGATAATATAAACATGTGCACCACTCTAGTAAATTTTAGAGGTACATGACTAGAAAGCATATGTGCGACACTTTACAAGTGTGTTTAGGTTTTAAAATTTGTGTTGCAACAAGTGTGTCACTCTAGAAGAAAGAAATTTCTTGGGGGTTTAACAAGTGCATCAAAATTTTGCAAGTGTGTTGTTGGTAGAACAAGTGCATTACCGACCATAACAAGTGCATCATTGAAATTGCAACACACTTGTTGACAATTTTTGACCTAAAAAATACCTATCAAGAAATGTGTGTAAGAAAAATATTGCAAGGTATGTACAAGTGGCTTGCTTGGCTGGGCGTTGGAACTCATAGACTCGATCTATGAGGTGTAGTGAGAGCACATGGTCAGCCATTGTGTCAGGAGCTTAAAGGGTCTCTCTCACAATCTCTCAAATTTTCAATCTCAAAGTGTATAAATGAGTTGGAAAATGACCCTTGGCTCCTATTTATGAATAAAAATTAGGGTTTTGACCTACTAACATAGGGAAAACCTAGATTTTTGATCTTTTATCCCCATTTTTGAGCTTGACATCCTATTTGAAGTGTTTTATTAGTGTCTTGTAGCTTATTTCTGCATCCTCTTTGCAGTTGAAATGATATTATATCATTATTGCAAACTCAATCAAAAAGTCAAAATTTTCGCTCAATCTCTTGAGGGAGCAGTATACCAACATAAACTCCTTCCATTGGGGCATAGTGGGGCATTGAGAAAAATCATAATTTTTTTAATTTTTTGATCTGAGCAGCAATGTTGATTTGAAAAGCATAAGTTCTTTGAATCAATGTAGCAAGTACCTCACTTCAAAGAAGGGAAAAATGTAGACACTTAAATTTTTCTCGATCAATATCACACATTCTATTCAGTTTACTATCACCATTTTCCTCCTAAATTGACCCTTTTCAACTATTTAATTAAATAATCTTGATTATTTGATTAAATTCATCATTTCTTTTATTAATCAAATAATCAACATTATTTGGCTAATTCACCCTTTTCATATTAATTTTCATCCTATTTGATTAAATAACACAAATTATTTAATTAAATTCCCTAAGTCCTCATTTAATTAAATAATCTTAAATTGTTTAATTAATTGTCATTAATTCCCCTTTTTTATTAAATGAGCTAATTGTTTGATTAAAATCCTAAATTCCTTCACCTTGCATGCAATTAAATAATGTTTTAATTATTTAATTTCACTAATTTCCCACTCCTTGAAGGATTATTCTCATGGAATATTCTTCCATTTCAAATTTAAACATTTCCCTCCAACATGGAAATATCTTGCACATTCCTCCTAAAATAAATGATTTACGTTTGTTGAAATCAATTGCAACCCTTGATTAAGTTTATCAATCCATGTGATCTTTCAATATCATCCATGGATTTGATCATTGATCCATGTCAATTCATCTCATTCATTTCTATCATGTTGGTGTTTCCATTTGATGGTCTAGCATCTCCTAAAGGGTAGCTACTCCTTATACTTAGAGACCCTAGGTCAATGGCCAATGAAGAGGAGATGACTGATTGGAAAGCCTCTCCTCTGCACTTTAGGCTTTGCAGGACCAAGGTGGGTATCCCTATACATTAATGTAGATCATCACACTACAATGGTGGAAGGCCTTCAATGGGTTAAATCATCTACACAACCTTCACTACTGGAAATGGCTTGTGGTAGTGTGGAAAGGGAAAACATGAAATAAAATCTAAACTAAGAAAGTAGGAAATGTTCTTAAATTGAATTTGTTTATTCTACCCTAGCATCATACTTTGTGAATCTCCTTGGCCAGTGCCTAATCCACATGGAGTTAGAAATGAAATAAACTCCTACAATAGACCAACCATGGATTCTCATAACCCTACTACCTTGTAATAGGAAACCAACAAAAGGATAATCAACATGTTACTTAGTCATCCACACTGCACTACATCACCCTCATTATCTCTATCCAAGCAATTACAACACTTCTTGAATGATAGGAAAACATAAATATAACTCAAACAACAAATGTGTTTGAAGCATCAACACAACCCTTGATTATATTAATTCAAAAGATAATGCATACAATATTTGGAGAACATATAGATTGACATATATAATGAAGCAAAATACAAATGTTGTATGGTGGTCATTTGTTGTTATTATAGAGAATAGCTCATTACATTCCTCATCTATGTTTGAAGGACTTACCCTATTCAACTTGACTCAAAGCAAAGAATTATAGAAAGCATAGAAAACAAAATATGGTAGGGAAACACTACACTAGACCACTCAGGTTAGAGAGTAGAAGTCCAAATAGAACAAAAAAAACAAAAAATTCCTTTATAGTGCAGGCATAACTCAGATTTTGAATTCAAACCCTAACCCTAACTCAATCAGAGTTGCAAAAAGGATTAAATATGATCATATTACAAACAATATGAATTCCCCCCAAAACTAAAACAACAACTAGCCATAAAGGCTTCTGACACCTTGAGCACACTCCAGGATTCATGGAATTTTGAAAATAGGCATAGAAATCCAAGGAAATCCACACTTAGAAAAATAAAATCACACCCTAACAAAGAATATAACCACTGCAACACTTCAAGGAATAAATGGTGCAGCTCAGCAATCACTTCAACCTTGGAAGAAGTGCAAGAATGTGATATGAAACTGTCTAGAGTAGATTTGGTAGCTGAGAAATAGATACACCATTACTGCACAATCAATACATGCAAATAGGAGCATCTAACCATTGAGGCAATCACATTTTGAATTATGGCCATCAATTTATCCTAATTACACCAAGATCCAGTGCCTATCACTTACTTCCCACAGCTTTAAAACCTGACTGTTGGATTTAAACACTTTAAATTAGGGCTGCATGATCATTACTACAAAACCATCACAACACCACATGACTCACAACAATGTGAGTCATCCAATCATGCAATCGGGCAATGCCAACTATTAGCCTTCATCATCATAATTGGGTCCCACACTAAACACTACCTTCATTATCACCAAGTCGCCAAGAAACTAAACCTAAGAACCTCATGTCGAAGGTTATGAATTTTTGAGAACCAACAATATGCTGACCAAGGGCCCACCTACACACATAAAAAGTTAATACACACATGCATATAAATCATAACTTCAAAGGGGGCCATCTTGGGACATAAGACTTAGGGGATGATAAAATATTAAAGGCCCATGACTTACGAAAAGATAAAACATTTGAAATGGGGTGGAAAATGGAAAGACAAGGTAAAGGGGCTGATGAACACACAACCACCAAGAAATAAGTCATAACTTGGATGATCGACAATCATTGATAACAGGGAGATCACTAAGTCACCCAAAATCTGAACCATAGAACCTCTTGTTAGAGGTTGTGAAGTTAGGAAAACCCGCGACTTGTCATTAAGAAACAGATCACCAAGTCAAGATGTTACGAAACTTCAAAACCCCATGACATAGGTTAGAAAAACCATGAAACCCATGACTTAGAGAAAATGAAAAAGTACTCAGAAGGGGCCATGGCTTAGGCAAATGAAAAGAAATGACATAAAGTCATGACTTAAAGGGTCAAGCCTAAATAGGAACAAGATGCCAATAGATTTTACAAGTACCACTAGTGGCTCCAGTTGGGGACATCTACTTGAAAAAGTAGAGTGAGAATTCAGATCTCTAGAGAATTAGACCATGCCAACCGTTGGGCAACAGAGTAACCCAAAACATACCACCTCATTTGATATCCCTAGGCCACCAAATGAAAAAGGGGAATTAACATTTACCCCTGTCAAACACCTTCCTATTAAAGGAGTTGGTCTCCCTTAACCAGTAATTATTTTTGTCACACCATAGAAACACAAGTAGCCTCCTTCCTTCAAAAAAAAATATGTGATTACCCTTGAACAAGTGAGAACTTTCTCCATGTTTGGACTTGCTATTACATGGTAACCACATGATATAGGCCACCTCACTGCCTCCCATTGCATTTTTTGATTCTATGTCTGGTGATAAAAACTAAGAACATTGATTAGCATCATAAGAAAACCTCTATCTCTTCAAACCTGCTAATCACTTCACATGAATCAAGCCCAAAAGAAAAATCCTTAGACTCGCATGAAATAGAAAAATGTGCCATCTCATCATGTTGACATGTAGAGGGAAACTCACCCTCATACAATTCAAACTGAAAAATTTGAAGCTTAGGCACATGAGGGATATGAGCAACCAAAAAATTACCACCATGTTGCTACTCATCAGGACTACAAGCAACATGCTTGAATTCATCAATGTCGATGCATACCTCATCAACACATCCATTCAAATCATGAGGAATTTAATATGAAGATCTATACTCTTCAGATTTCCTCTCTTTTTCATCTTCTTTACAATGTGCTAAAGTAAATGTGTCACAAAAATTTGAACTATAACACACATCAAGGGAACTTACCTCAGCAACATCACTCTACCATGAAAAACTTGAATCCCACTTCTCATGAGGAAGAATATGAGTTGCATCCCCTAAAAAAATATCTTCATATGTGTCCATATGATCCATAAATTCATACTCCTCAGGTGCAAACTCATCATAAATAACATCTTTAGTTGTACTAACATTAATCTTTTCATTTTCATCTTTGCAGATAGCTACATCTATGCTATCCTCATGCCAAAAATTAGTGGCAACTTCAAAAATAGAACAAGGGACAAAAGAATGTGAGAAATCAAACAAGGGGACAACCTCTTGTTCATCACCCATAGTATGTGTGTCTTCTTCTTCCTTGCTGCTACACAAACTAGCAGAATCATATCCCATCCTATCAAAATGGAAATCACTATTAGACTCATCATTTCTTCTCTCTTCTAGTTGAAATTCACCACAAAAACGGTAACACTCATCTGATATAGAGAAAAATCTCTCTTTCTCCATTGTTTCATCATCAACAAGAGGTACCTCTACACAAAGTTCTTTTGTGGGCTACTCAAAAGAAGAATCTTCACCACTACAAGATGCATCATTTTTCTTTTCTATACCAGGCAGACACCTAGAATAAGTATCATCACATAATATAGATAGGAAGCGGTCTCCATGCATCTCTATCAACTTATCAATCAATGAAAGCCAACCATCAATGTCTCAAACTCCTAAAGGCTTCCAACTTTGTGGAATCGTACTCATACCCAGCTCAAGTCTCTCACAAAATAAATCAACACATGTTGATTCATCTGGCCTTTCTGATTCTGGTATAGCAAACCAACATTCCATGAACTTGTCATGAAAATAAGATGGGGATTCATCCCCATATCTTTCTATGTTCCATAATACATCTAGAAGTGAGAAATTTCCAACCTTAGATTCATATTCTTCTCCAACTTCCTGGCTATGCAAAGAACTAACATTAGACAAATGACTATTATTCACCTTACCAAATTGGTTAGTGAATATTTCTTTAAACTCACGCCATGAACAAATGGAATGCAAAGGAAAGTTAACAAACCGGTCCTTAGAATCATATTCTAAAGTTCTTACAAATAACTTCATGACAACGTCCTCTTCTTCTATCTAGCCTTCCACCAACAAATTAGTGAAATCTTGCCAATGTCTTGATGTTGATTCTTCTAGACTGCCTCTAAACTTAGGAAAATATTTCTTTATTTCCCATGGCACATAATGTGGATAACCATGAATTTTATTGCAATCCATAGGGTTATACATCTCCAAAGAAAAAGGTTTTCTTTGAGGATATGACCGTGGTTTACACATGACAGAATAGCTAGTAGAGGGGGAATCCATTTGATGATACATTTTGAGTCTTAACCCTCTACAACTAGCTATAGAATATCCAACTTCTCTTTTCCCTTTTGAACTAGTTCCTTAAAGCACTGAATAAGGGACAATATTCACCAAAACTTGTAGAACTTCATAAAAAATGTTGCAATAGAAAATACCTAAAAACTGTTGCAACCAACTCTTCTGATGATGTGGAATATTATGCCGAGTTGCCACCTCTTTGAAAGAGGAAAAGATCTTCAAGTAGCAGACAACTCCTTCCAAGATCAATATATTTTTCAATTCTCTCCACCAGTAGAGCACTAGACTTCAAGAACACACCAGAAACGTTGCAGCAACCTCCTTCTTCAAGTATGTAGGTCCCTTTGTAAATGTCTATCTTTCTCAATAAGGCATAGCATATTCGTAGTTTCTCACCTAGAGATTCATGCACTTATCTTTATCTTCCTCAAAGCATGTGGTTCAGAAAGATTCAAGTCATATATTCAGTTGCTCACCAAAATATTTCTTCTTTTTCTTCAATGACTCTTTTAAGGAAAGATGGTCTTATAACAAATCTTCACAAGTTGTTCCTAGCAGAGTCACCAATTTGTTAGTGTTTCCAGTTGATGGTCTAGAATATTCTATAGGGTAGCTACTCCCTATACTCAGAGACCCTAGGTCAGTGGCCAATGAACATGAGATGACTAATTGGAAAGCCTCTCATCTACAATTTAGGCTTTGTAGGACCAAGGTGGGTATCCCTATACATTAATGCATATCATCACACTACAATGGTGGAAGGCATTCAATGGGATAAATCATCTACACAACCTTCACTACTAGCAATGGCTTGTGGTAGTGTGGAAAGGGAAAACATGAAAGAAAATATAAACTAAGAAAGAAGGAAATGTTCTTAAATTGAAAGTTTTGATTCTTTCCTAGCCTCATACTTTTTGAATCTCCTTGACCAGTGCCTAATCCACACGGAGTTAGGAATGAAATAAACTCCTACAACAGAACAACCATGGCTTCTCATAACCCTACTACCTTACAACAGGAAACCAACAAAAGGACAATCAACATGTTACTTAGTCATCCACACTACATGACATTACCCCCGTTATCTCTATGCAAGAA
This sequence comes from Sequoia sempervirens, assembly GCA_007258455.2. Taxonomy (NCBI): domain Eukaryota; kingdom Viridiplantae; phylum Streptophyta; class Pinopsida; order Cupressales; family Cupressaceae; genus Sequoia; species Sequoia sempervirens. The sequence continues at coordinate 51,769,451 of VDFB02058242.1, forward strand.
ATTACACCACTCCTTGAATGATAGGAAAACATAAACATAACTCAAACAAAAAAATGTGTTTGAAGCATCAACAAAACATGATTATATTGATTCAAAAGATAAATTATCTTTTGAATCAATATAATCTTGACTTATATTTGATTTCAAAAGATAATGTGACCATTTTGTTGGTTTCTTGTTGCAAGGTAGTAGGGTTATGAGAAGCCATATTCTAGGAGTTTATTTAATTCTGACTCCATTTGGATTAGGCACTGGTCAAGGAGATTCAAAAAGTATGAGGCTAGGGCAGAATCAAAACTTTCAATTTAAGAACATTTCCTACTTTCTTAGTTTAGATTTTCTTTCATGTTTTCCCTTTTCACACTACCACAAGCCATTTCTAGTAGTGAAGGTTGTGTAGATGATTTATCCCATTGATGATTGACATATATAATGAAGTAGAATATAAATTTTGTATGGAATTCATCTTTTGTTATTACATAGCATAGTTCATTACATTCCCTATCTATGTACAAAGGGCTTACCCTATTCAACTTTACTCAAAGCAAATAATTACAGAAAGCATAGAAAATAGAATCTGGTAAGGAAACACTGCACCAAACCACTTAGGTTGGAGAGTAGAAGTTTGAACAGAACAAAAAAAACAAAACTTGCCTTTATAGTGTAGGCATAACTTAGATTTTGAATTCAAACCCTAACTCAATTAGAGTTACAAAAAGGATTAAATCTGATCATATTACAAACAATAAGAATTCCCCCCAAAACTGAAGCAACAACTGGCAATAAAGGCCTCTAACACCTTGAGCACACTCCAACATTGATGGCATTCTAAAAACAAGCATGGAACTCTTAGGAAATCCCACTCAGAACAATAAAATCACAACTTGACAAAGAATATAACCACTACAATACTTCATGGAATAAATGACAGCACTCAACAATCACTTTGGCCTTGGAAGAAGTGAAAGAATGTGATTTGAAGTTGTTTGGAGTTGATCTGGTAGTTGAGAAATAGATACACCATTATTGTGCAATCAATACCCATGAACAGGAGTAGGTAACCATTGGGGAAATCACATTTTGAATTATTTCCATCAATTTAAATAAGGGTTGCACGATCATTACTATAAAACCATAGCAACACCACATGACTCACAACAACGATGTGAGTCATCCAATTGAACAATCGGGCAGTGCCACCTATCAACCTTCATCATCATAATTGGGTCCCCTACTGAACGCTACCTTCATTATCGCCAAGTCCACAAAAAACTAAACCTAAGAACCTCATTTTAGAGGTTATGAAATTTTGAGAACCAATGATATGCCGACTGAAGGCCCACCTGCACACACAAAAAATTTAATATACACATGTGTATAAATCATGACTTAAAAGGGGGTCGCCTTGGGACATAAGAATTAGGGGATGATAAAATATTAAAGGTCTGTGACCTAGGAAAAGATAAAACATTTGAAACAGGGCAGCGAACAAAAAGACAAGGTAAAAGGGCCGGTGAACACATGACTACCAAGACATAAGTCATAACTTGGATGACTGGAAACTACCGATAACAAGGAGATTACTGAGTCACCAAAAATAAGAACCACAAAACCTCATGTGGGAGGTTGTGAAGTTGGGAAAATCCATGACTTTCCATTAAGAAAGAGATCACCAAGTCGGGAAGCTATGGAACTTTAGAACCTCACGACATAGGTTAGGAAAACCATGAAATCCTTGACTTAGTGAAAATGAAAAAATACTTAGAAGGGGTCGTGGCTTAGGCAAACAAATTTTTTTTACATAAAATCATGACTTAAAGGGTCAAGCCTAAGCAGGTGCAATATTCCAACATGATTTTAGAACAAAAGTGCACGCCAAGGTTTTAGGGTTTTATAATATAAGCGTTTAAGCCCTTCGTGCAACTTTTGAACTGTAGACAGACAAAATGGAGGAAATCAGAGGAACAAGGTGCAAAAAATAATTGAAATGGCCATGGATTTTACAAGTACCACAATATCCCTTGATTAACCAAATTGATCCTTGCCATTGATTCACCTAAAAATCCTATATATAGTCTCCATTTCATGAGTAATTCATCCACAAAGCTTAAGAGTAATTATACTATAGCCATTTTTAGAGCCATCTTTGAGAGAATTTATCACTTTTGCATACATTTCATCTATTTCTCCATTAAAGAATCACTTCAAATATTTCTTCAATAATGGGATTAGGAAAGGGTTGAAGATCAATTCAACACTAATCCCCCAATGGGATCAGGTTTACAAGAGTAATTAGGTTTCCTTTTGTCAAATTGCTTTCAATTTCATGTTTAATGGCTTCCTAGTTAGCATTTTGAATATTTCATTGGGAATATGAGTTAATTAGTCTAATTGATTGATTTGATTATTTATTTTTGTATTTATCCTAGTTAATATTCATGCTCAGATATTTGGTCAAGATCTGTGTCATGGATAACCCTCACACCATGAATTAGAACTCGAAGGATGTGCCAAACATCCTCAAGAGTAATTGTCACCTCCCTGATCAAAAGATGAAAAGAGGAAGTCTTTGAATGCCGCCACTCAACCAACATGGTCAATATAGCAAGGTGGGTCTGAATCTTTGACATATGTGCATTGAATCCTAAACCAATAGCCCCCATAAAGAAGTTTTGATCATCTTCGAAATGGCTCAACTGCAACAAAACACTAGGTCACAGTTTAAACACAAGTGTGCCAATTTAAACAAGTGTGTTGTGCTATCAAATTTACAATTGCATCACAATTTTGTTAGTGCGCTACTAAAAAGAAAGTGTGCTAATGTACACATGTATGTTGCACTGGTCCATTTTTCAAGTGCACCACTCTAAAGAAAGTGTGCTAATATAAACATGTGGAATTCTCTAGTAAATTTTAGAGGTATGCGGCTAAAAAGCATACGTGTGCTTAGGGTTTAACATATGTGTCGCAACAAGTGTGTTGATCTAGATGAAATCAACTACCTAGGGGTTTAACAAGTGTGTCACAATTTTTCAAGTGCATCATTGGTAGCACAAGTGCCCCACCAACCATAAGAAGTGTGCCGGTGAAATCATAGCACACTTGATAATTTTTTACCTAAAAAATACATATCTAGAAATGTGTGTAAGAAAAAGTTTTTGAGGTACGTACTAGTAGCCTACATTGGTTGGGTGTTGGAACTCATAGAATCAATCTGTGAGGTGCAACGAGAGCACACAATTAGCGATCACATCAGGAGCTCTAAAGGGTCTCTCTCATAATCTCTTAAATTTTCAATCTCAAACTATGTAAATGAGTTGGAAAATGACCCTTGGCTCCTATTTATGAATGAAAATTAGGGTTTTGACCTGCTAGCATAGGGAAAACCTAGAGTTTTGGTCTTTTATCCTTGTTTTTTAGCTTGGTAGCCTATTTGAAGTGTTTTTTAGTGTCCTGGAGCTTATTTTTGCATCCTCTTTTCAGTTGAAACAATCTTATATCATTGTTACGATTATTGCAATCTTGATCAAAAAATAAATTTTTTGCTCGATCTCTTGAGGGGGCAGTATACCGACGTAAATTCCTTTCATTGGGTCATAATGGTGCATAAAAAAAAATTATGAATTTTTAAATTTTTTTTATCTAAACAACAATGTTGATTCAAAAAGCATAAGTTCTTTGAACCACTATAGCAAGTACCTCACTTCAAAGAGGGGAAAAATGTAGACATTTAAAATTTTCTTGATCAATATCACACATTCAGTTTAGTTTACTAACACCATTTTCCTCCTAATTTGACCCTTTTCAACTTTTTAATTAAATAATATTGATTTTTTAATTAAATTCATTATTTTAATCTATTAATCGAATAATCAACATTATTCGGCTAATTTACCCTTTTCATATTAATTTTCATCATATTTGATTAAATAATGTAAATTATTTAATTAAATTTGCTAAGTCCTCTCACTTGATTAAATGATCTTAAATTGTTTAATTAAATATCATTAATTCCTCTTTTTGATTAAATGATCTATTTTTTTAATTAAAATCCTAAATTCCTCTACCTTGCACAATTAAATAATGTTTTAATTATTTAATTTGATTAATTTCCCTTTGCAAAGGAATATTCTCATCAAATATTCTTCCATTTCAAATTCAAACGTTTCCCTCCAACATGGAAATATCTTGTACATTCCTCCTAAAATTAAGGATTTGTGTTTGTTGAAATCAATTGCAACCCTTGATTAGCTTTATTAATCCATGTGATCTTTCAATCTCATCCATTGATTTGATCATTGATCCATGTCAATTCCTCTCATTCATTTCTATCCCTTGATTAACCAAATTGATCCTAGCCATTGATTCACCTAACAATCCTATAAATAGCTTCCATTTCATGAGTAATTCATCCACAAAGCTTAAGAGTAATTATACTATAGCCATTTTTAAAGCCATCTTTGAGATAATTTATCCGTTTTGCATTCATTTCATCTATTTCTCTATTAAAAAATCACTTTAAAGCTTACTTCAACAATGGGATTAGGAAAGGGTTGATCATTCCACATCAATTCAACACTAACAAATGTAATTAGGTTTTCATTTTGATGTAGATATTGTTGGATTTCACCTAAATCAACACAATTCAAGTTAGTCCAATCAATAATCAGATTCACAAAACTTTGACAAAGCATCTTTTTAGTCTAACTCTGCCTTGACACAAGTAGGTCTGCAGAACCAATTTTCTCAACTTTTATTCTCAGAGAACCTTCCAACACTCAAGCCCTTGACACTTTTAGATACCCATCAAGGCCAACTAAAACATATTTCAAAACCCCCATAGGTTCCTTTTGAACAACTCAATCAAATTCTTAAGACTTCATTGACCTAGTAGACCAATTAGGTCTCTTTTCCAAAGAAAGTGTTCTTCAATCTCACCTCCAGTCTTGAATAACTTCTCAGAACCTTGAAATAGGTAACCAATATCCCAATTCAATAAGTTTTAGATTCACAAACTCTCATTCAGTCGCTGATCTAGAAAACCCTCATTCTACACATGTAAGGGTAGGGCTTATTGAAATTGATGGTTCCCAACTAGATACAAACTTGACTCTACCTCCAAAACTCTCCAATATGTCTTCCCACAGTCAATACACCATCACACAGCCTCAACTCACCTTATTTCATCAAACACTCATAATTCCATCATTTTCAAACCCTAAATCACTATTTTCTTCAGGACAGTCATACCTTTTCCCCCAAAACTCTTCATATAGATCAAACCTAATGCTCTACCATCCTAAATATAACACCCTAGGCCCATTCCAATTAGACACAATGAATATAGTATGTGGAATGGGCTTTAATCCATCATTAGAACCTCAAAACTTTAAAATTGCACTTACAGGCCTGTCAACAATAATTTGATAAAATATCAACTAGAACTCAATGAACCACCCTCAAAATGGATTCAAAACAAGGTTAAGAAAAGTATTGAAAATTTCCCACAATTATTCAAATAAGATGCTACTGTACAGTCACATACAAGAGTCTACAAATTTAGTTTTGAATGCAAAATACAAGATTAAAGAAAAACAAGGGTTTCTTTTATTGATTCTCCTTCAAATTCACTTTAACAACCTTGTACAATGATGGAGTGCCACTATTTAAAAATTTTCCACAAAAAATTCCCTCCAAACCGATCAACTAACTTTCATATTCCAATTGACCATTGGGTTCCCTAAAAATTGTATTTTTTGCATTTACAACATTTGACAATTTTGACACTTTTGTCAATTTTGTAACTTTAACCCCCAAAACCTCCTAATGACCATTATATAGACTCAATAAAATATTAGATGATAAAACAAGACCTTATTTATTAAAATATAAGACTTAACACACTAAAATCCTTCAAAAACCCTTGTTTACACATTCTTGCATTTTTTGAGCATCATTGACAACATTGCATCCCCTTACAAAAATGAACTCCTAAATACATTCAAATGGTCCATTAGACCTTATTGACACACCTAAAGACCAAAAAATCCTAAAACAACCTATTCCCAATCGGACTTGATCAAAGTTAGATAAAAGTAGGTTGGTGCTCCTACACCACTTTTTTCAAATTTCTTTCAATTTCATGTTTAATGGCTTCCTAGTTAGCATTTCAAATATTTCATTGGGAATATGAGTTTTTGATTATGGGAAAAATAGGTTTTGATGAGGCCCTGAAACCTAGTACAAACAGGTTTTACAAGGACCTGAAACCCAAAGAAAGAGAAAGTTGCCTAAAATAAAAGGCACGAACCATTAGCAGCCATAAAGAGAGAGACAAGACTACATGAGCTACACGAAACAAGTTTGGAAGGGGCCTTAAACCCTTTTTCAATTTTTTTTTTGACTGGGACCATAAACCATTAGAAACACTTGCGCACCACCTAAATATAGTGAAGCATCAACAAACCAATGGCTCAAAACATCTGCATCTGAGCCTAAGAACATTGAAACACTCAAGGAAGACACCATTGAGCCAAGAGAGACAAACATCTTAATGGTGTAGATCACCATTAAATCCCACACAGTAAAAATCTACAATGGCTATAAACCATTAGAAACACTTGAGCACCACCTAAATAGCCAAGCATTAGCAAACCAATGGCTCAAAACATTTTCTTTCAAGCCTAAGAACATTGAAACACTTAGGGAAGACACCATTGAGCCAAGAGAGAGACAAACATCTTAATGGTGTATATCACCATTAAATTCCACATAGTAAAAATCTACAATGTATCAACTTCTTTGCAAAACCAATCCACATACAAAGCATCAACTTCTATGCAACACCAATCCACGTGTAAAGCATCAACTTCCCTAGAACACCATTCCACTTGCACAGTTAAAATTTACAAAGCATCAACTTTTATGCAACACCAATCCATGCAAAAAGTATCATCTTTCTTGCAACACCATTCCACCTAGTCAACCAACCCAACCTCCACCCCTAAAGGAGAGGACTCCCCTCTATAGGAAAGTATGAAGAGAAAACCATTACCACCAAAGCCATTAAACTCTCCAACCCAAACAAGCTCCACCTCAATAGGAACCAAAATAAGGGAGGATATCTTCCTGCCAACCCAACAACATCCATCTTCACCTCAATAGAAGATGGTTTCACCTCAAGAGGAACAATCTCCCCCTCAATAGGAGAATCACTGAGAATCCCAATGAAAAGGAACTTCAAAATAAATGGATAACCTAACATCCCTTAGCATCACAAGCTTCAGGTACTAGTAGGAAGAAGCTAAAAACACAATAACCAGCTCACAAAAATAGGCCCAAAGATAAGACAATAAGCATAGCCCAGCCTCTAATAAGCTAGTACCAATCAGAACAATATTTCCCACTTTTTTCCTCATAAGATTCATAAACACAAAGGAGGCCACAAAAAATTACATAAACCACAGAAAATACTGGGATAAAAGAAAATGAAATAACCCAATCAGACACCATCAACAAAAAAAACCCTCTGCTAGAAGCTCACACTAAATCCCTTCAAATCAAGAGTCCTCCATACAAGCAAAGGGGAAAAAATAGCTTCATTAGAGAGCAAAGACAACAAAAACTTCAAAGGGACAAAAAAATTCCCTCTAATAGAAAAAATAGGGAAGAAACCCTCAAGAAGAAAAGCATGAGGAAAAGATCACAAGAAAGAGCCTCCAAACCACCCACAATTTTAGCTACACCGAACAAAAACAACAGTAGCCAGCAACATGCCACTGCAACCTAGAAGCATGAAAACAACTTGCCTAGCCACAAGTCACCTCGAACTAGTAAACCATCTACCTCCTCTACCCCGCAACAAAGAGGGCACCCAACAACAAGTAGCAAAATTATCGTGTCCCAACTGGATGACAACAACCTACTCCACAACACACTAAGCCGAGTGGAAAATGGTAGAAGCCAACACCAAGCTACCACAACCCAAAAACAAATAAACAACAACTTGCCCAACCACAAGTCACCTCCCACCAGTGATCCATCTACCTTCTCAGAATCGTCTCCCCCACACCTGCATCATCTCCAGATTTCAAAATCCCCTCTACACTCTTCTTGCCACTCCCTCTCTTCTCCATTCATTGGAAATATGAGTTAGTAAAATTGATTGATTTTATTTTGTATTTTAGTTTTATTTAGCCTAGTTAATATTCATGTTCAGATATTTGGTTGAGATCTGTGTCATGGATAAAACTTGCACCATGAATTATAACTTGAAGGATGTGCCAAAAAACCTCAAGAGTAATAGTTGCCTCCCTAGTCGGAAGATGGAAAGAGGTCTCTAAATGTGATGCAGGAGCATCCAATGGTGTAAGGGCAATCTTGCATCACCCAAAAATAGTTAAATTTTAAGTTTCTCAGTTTTTAGATGTTTTTACATTTTTGGATACCCTTTTCGTCATAATAAAATTCTCAATTTACGGTTTTTATTTTCTATTCCTAGGTTGAAAGATATTGCAGTTTTAGTTTCCCATATTTGCACCTGAAAATCTTCC
>VDFB02058242.1:51778102-51798210 GCA_007258455.2 Sequoia sempervirens
ATTGCAAACATAAATCATTGAAATTTAATATTATATGTTGTAAGATAAATGGTTTACAAATTTTTCAACTAATTGTGAAAAAGTGGCAATGAACCAATGAATTAGGTGCATAAACTGCACAAGAGCTTGTCTTCGTAGAATTTTGGGAAATAGTATCATAAGATATGCATTGTAGTAAGCCACTTTATGACATACCATGTAAAATTCCTTTTCATGGTCAAGTGGGTCCCCTTTCCCTTTATATTTTTCTAGTTTTGGAACTTTAAAAAATTTAAGGGAAAGGAATTGATGTTATTGATTTTTCAAAGGGGTAGGGACAATTCTTTGAATTTTTATTCTTTCTTTTGTTGTAAGGTCCTTGATTTTATACCCTTAAGTGTGTCCATCTCTTTCCACTCTTGGGTGAAGGGATTTCTAGGAGTTGGATTTAACACATGCGGTGTTGGTTATTAATTATATGGTAGTTGTTGGTAGGTAGGTGATTGTCGCTAATATGTTTGGGATTGTTGTTAATACAAGGGGGTAGTGTTTGTTGCTGTTGTTGTTGTTGTTGTTGTTGTTGGTGGTGGTGAGTGTCATATATTTTAAACGATTGTTATATTTTCCCTCAAAACTAACTAAATTAATCTTATTAAATTATAAATGGTGTTACTCCATTTATTGATGATGATGACAATGTCAGAGGGAGTTTTAGTCATGAAAATAATACCATGGGTAATGTCGATATGGTCTTTACAATTAAATATTAGTTAATTTTTTTATGGTTGTCAATGTTAAATAAATCTTAATCTAATATATAGATGGTATTCAATTAGAAGATCGAGATGTGCTTGAGGTTTTCATTGGTGAAGACCAAAGAACTGGTAAATTTCAATATCACCATTTTATAATGAAATATTAAGATATTTTTGAATATTTTTTAAACTTAATCATTGTTATTTCTATTACAAATGATTAGAAATCATAAGATGCTTCCAATGATAAATTTCAAATTTCCATTGATTATTTAAATTCACTACTCTAAAATTTACCAATTAGTGTAGATGAAAAAAATATTTTTAGTCAGTATGTTGAGATATTTAGAAAATAGATATATGTATCTTTTTCTTCCTCTTTCAAATTTAAATCAACCCCTAGCTCAAAGAACATGCTTATGAGATGAATATCACAATGGTTCAATCCAAGAAAAATACACACATGACATTCTCTTCATCAAAGAGGCAATATCATTTATGAATACTTGAATAAATCAACTAAGTATAAAAAATTTCAATTTCGCTCTATAGGATGTAGAAAGTGAAAGAAAAAAAGGTCATTAATAGCTTAGGCATAACAATAGAAGAAGAAAGAGTTATTATCATGCAACAACAAAGTGAGTACATTTATTCAAAAGTATTTTAGCAATTTACATAGCAATAATTTTTATTTTATTTCATTTATTAAATATATGTCATTGTAGTTTGGATAATCAAGAAAGTACTCGATGATGTTGATTACCTTTCTCTATTGATCTAAACCAAAAAATAATAGATGAAATACAAATTATAGATGGTAATTTTTTAACTACTACAGTGTTTATTAATATTGTAGAAAATTACTCAATTCCTATTTCTAACCACTTTTCTATACTTAATCAAACAAACAAGATACAATTTGTGGAGATCAACCATTAATGCTCAATGTTATCCCCACCTAGACATTTCTACAAACCATTATAGGTAATTAAGAATGTTGATATTTTTTATATTAATTACATAATGTAATTTTATATTTGATCACTTTATCTATGTTGATGTGTTAAATGCGCATGTCATTGCAGCTTCAAATGATCAACAAAACACTCAAGAACCTATGTTACCTTTTTCTATTGATCTTTACTAGACAACATAGATGCAATGCAAACTAAATATGGTAAAGAAATTATAGAAACAAATAAATTAGTTGAAATTGTAGACTAAAATAAAATACTCATCATGCCTACATAAAATAATATAAATTAAAGAATAAACATACAAAATACACACCTTTTATCCTTACAATATAAAATATTTTAAAATCAAATAATCGCTATCAATGTTATGATTATTTTAACAATATAAAAGATTTAAATTCAAATAATCATTATAAATTTAATGATTGTTGTATCCTATTACATAATCTCATTGCTTTGTTACATTGAAAGATCAAAGTAAACATCTATCATGGTTCTTGATTTGTATTTTACTTTTAGTTAACCATAAACAATCAACTATGACCAAATGAGAAGGAAAACACTTAATCAAATGAGCAATATATGCAAAGAAAATGTACAAAGTAAACAATATTCACACTTACAATAAATCTTGAACATTAGAGTCTAGGCCTTCAACCTGTACCAAACTATAATGGCCAAAAAATGTTGGAGACTATGTTGGGTCCACTATGATTCTTCATTTAAGTCAACCAATGAAGAAAAAACAATAATAATATTATGTTCGTTGAGGACAACTAACTATCTAGAAAAACAAACTTAACAATTACTCTCTAAAAATGACCAACATTGATATCATACACATGACCAATCACTCCAATGAGAGAAGAAACAAGAGATGATGGCCTTGCTTCTATGCTTGAAGCTTTTGCATATGTTGAATATGCTCCAATGCCTGATGGAACAAAGAATTCCTCATTTAACATTTTATCTCCCTATGACCTCCAATTCCAATGCTTCCATACATTGATCATTTTATTTTCTCACTTTGTCACTTGCATGTTGTAGATACTAATGGAATCATACAACCATTTTATAATTTGAAAATGTATGAATTATATGGGTTATATAGATCTAATACTTGCTTTTGTAAGGCAGTGGATTTCCAACCATTAGGATGCTCAATAATAGTGATGCTATAAATTTGTTGATTGTTGTTATGTTTGTGTCAAAATGAAGATCACTCAGGGAAAAATGAAAAGTAGAGTGAAACAGTTTTTGCATCCCACATTAAAATCAATCCAACTTGTTGTGCTCTGGTGATGCATTGCTTGACCTAAAGGCTACAGATTAACAAGTATAGCAGGGTGGTGGCTACAAACTAATCTATAACACAAACATACTATTAGCAAGGAAACATATGGCATAAGACCATTAGATGCACATGGTACATCTTGATGGCTAGATAACCAATGTCATCTTAGAGTAATGCATAATCAATGAGTAAGTTTGTTTCAGTCTACATGTAATCCAAATTCAATTACAAACTTTAGATTGTGATTTTTAAGTGTAGTTTACATCAAAATATCAAGTATCTATTAAATCAAACTAACAAATAAAACTACCTTTAATTCCCTCTTATTTATCTTTCTATTTATTAATTTAAAATTTTAATTAATTAAAATCTAATTTTAATTAATTAAAATCTAATTTTAATTAATTAAAATCTAATTTTAATTAATTAAAATCTAATTTTAATTAATTAAAATCTAATTTTAATTAATTAAAATCTAATTTTAATTATTATTTGATCATTAAAAATTAAATAGCTAAATTATACAATTTAATTATGTCCCAATAATAATGCATTTTTATAATTTATAATAACTAAATACAATATTTATCAAAATATCATTAATATTACATATATTTAAAAAATCAAAATTTTATAATTTTAAATAACTAAATAATAAATATAATTCAAACATATTTTAATTAAAAATATATTTAGCACAATTGATGTTACAAATTTGAGAATTCAAAGTTTTTATAATTTTAAATAACTAAGTAATGCACATGATGTAATTGTATTTTAAGTAAAGTTATTAAGATATTACATTCAAAAATTTCAAATACACATGTAATGAAGTGTACAAAATTAAAGCTCTTACACCTATATCACAAATAAAATGAAATACAAATAATTCTATTGACATATATTATCTTATTTTTAAAATACAAATTTAAATTGTTAACCATGTAGTTAACAAAGTTGCTCAACATATAACACAAACAACATGAAATTCATATTTTTAATTAAAGTTTAAATTGTTAAAGACTTAGTAAACTTTAAGAAAATATGAGAAAAAATGGTTTGACCATTCAAAATAGTGAATAATTTAATTATAAATAAGAATAAATTAATTCAAATAATATAGATAAAAAATAAAATATTATAATTTTTAAAAAATATAAGTATGTTGGTAAAAAAATATTTGTCAAAAGATTCATGAAGTTGAATGGTTTCAAATAAGTTCACTAGTGATTAAGTTTTGCTAAGTGTAAGGCCTCTCTTATTAATAAAGTGGGATGAGGTCATAATTCTATTGTTTAGTGACTCGAAATTAGTTCATCAAGGATCAAGCCTCACTCAGCGGAAAGCTTCCAACACAAATAAAAAAATAGATGAGTTCAAAGTCGTATTCGAGACAACTTTGACAATTGAAGACATTTTAGTTTACACTTGTGCTCCCAATTTTTATTAGATTACAAAAATTCAATTTAATGATAATTAGACCTCAATATATATAGATATATATATAGTCATATATTCAAATCATATAGACTAGAAAACTCAATATCTATAACTTGTATTAAATTACATTTATAAAACTAGCACTTGCATCTAAAGGAGGTTCGAGGATTACGCCGATAGAAAACTATATGTATGTTAATATGTTAGAAAGTATGTGTTTGTGCATGGATGAGCTGCAAATTCTAGTTACATGTAGTTGGATTAAACAATTAATAGTAAGTGTTAAATAATGGAATGAAATAAACTTAAACAAATCTAGATTTTTTCCTTAAAGAAATTAAGTATTATTTGATTATGAAATATTTGCATAAAGATTTAAAACATAAAGCAATGCAAATGAAAAAAGAAAGTTGCCATCAAATTAACAAAAAGTACTGAAATGAAAATAGAATGTTCCCATTTAGTTGTCAAATCAATGTCTTCGACTTTTATGTGATAAGTGAAATTTTGAAGGCTTTTACCTGATATTTTAGAAGCTTTTATCATTAAATCGTAGTTGATTTACCATTAAACGACAGCTGACACGTATTTTACAATGACTCAATAATGATTTACACGCATGAGACTTGTTTCAATTTCATCACACTATGTGATTAGCCTATAGACTAAATAAAAAATAATCTCATATACATTCCATTCCATTCCATTCTCTATGATGAGAAAATGCTAGGTATATTTGGGAAAATAAAATAATATCTTAGTCCACAAATAATATGTGAGGATATTGTTGGTACAAAAGAGTGGAGAAAAAAGAGTGACAATATAGCGATGCGCCGTTCCACCTGTCGGTGAAATGACATGGTGGAATATGGCGACGAAACGACACATACCATTGCTAACGTCATTTCACGTGGTATTTGGGCTGCACGTGCAGCACACGACATAACGTGCTGTGGGACCCACCGCCTCCTTTGCAAGTGGAAAATAAGAAGAATCCGCCGGTTTTTGGATATTTCGGCCAATGCATTTTGTCGGCGTTGTCGGTAGTGGCGACCGCTTTTTCTTCGACAAACAGCCGCCGGCCACATGCTACAAATCATTACAGCGTTATAAAATTTATAATAAGATTGACGCTGTATATAATATATTCATTCAATTGATTGATTATTATTATTAATTTATTTTTGCAAAATATTAATATGCTTAGATTATACTTTAATATTTTTCAAGTATCCCAAAATTATTTGGATTTGAGTTTTGTTGCTTAGAATAGTTTCTAATATATTGGGAAATTTATATAATACAGTTGACTGAATTCTCTGAAAATTTGACACATTAAATATGATTGTATTTTTTAATATTATTTTGAAGGAAAAATATGTTTAATGTTATAATATTATATATATCATTTTTTTATGGAGACAAATTAATAAGTATATAATTGATTTTTTATTTTTTATTTTTTAAATTATATTAAAGTATGTCTATTAACAAATAAAAATGAATATCATTGTAATTTTAAAGGTGAAATTTGGATATTTAATTATATAAATTTTTATTTAGTTTGAGGTCTATTTTGATGGAACAGATTAATATAATTAAATAAAATATATAAAGATAAGTAGTGTAATTTTTTAAATTTTATCTATATTCATTTATTTACACTTTTATATGTTGGCATACATTTTATTTTACTCTATCCCCATTTACATTATTTTGCACATTTGCCATAATTACCAATATATACAGTTCCATATGTTTGTTTCTTATCGTGAGATCTTGGGTCGATCCCATAATGCTTGGGATGATCTTGAGTCTTTTGGGATTGACTTTAAATTCAGAATTTTAAATTTACTAATGTTCACCCTTTTCCACTAGCAACATTATGTGTTTACTTGGTACATGTTCTTGCAACCTATTATGTCATGTCTTGGCATTTAAAGGCATTCAATGTGCAACTAATTATAAGAATAAATAATGCTAGGAGTATTTTGGTTTAAATCAAGTAAAACAAATACAACTATGTTAGCATCAAAATCTACATATAGGCTACTTGTGTGTATGTTCGATGCCTTCCAAATTTACCCAAGGGTATAAAGTTGGTCTAACAAGAAGGTTGATCAAGGATAAATTGACTCTCACAATTTAGTAGCTTCCCCTAAAATATTTTTAAATATGGTCTATCCTTATGCAAATTCAACTATTAGAAATTGAGGAAATTTTATTTTTATGAGTTTATAGTGTGCCAGGTTGATCTTTTGAGATAGGATAATTGTATGCACAAAATTCGTTAGAATTTGTAAAATGAATAATAACAAAAAATGCAGTGCAAGAAATAGAAACTATAAAACTACAAATACAAATGATAAAAATTAAAATAGCACTACATAATGAGAATCCAACAAGGGAAATGCAAATGTTGCAAATGATAAAATAATATTAGAGAGATCAAAATAATGAAGCTACATGAATAAAAATACAAGCTAGGAGATTAAGTATATATAGACTATGTGAAAGGGAAGAGGTGACAAATACAATCAATAAGAAGAGTACACCAAAAGTATTCAAAAATAATAAATTTTAACTCCCATGTAAGATGTTGACAACTCACCCAAATCACATTATTAATTACTTTATTAACCTAAGAAATCTATAAAAAAAAGTGTAGGAAGAACTGTACTAGGAAAATAAAAGCATACATTAATAGCCCCCTTAGGCATAACTTAAGTGGATGAAAAGATGGGTCCTAGAAAATGAAACTTGATGAGGTACCCATGTACATAGAATTTTCACCAAAGAGAATAAGCCCCCCTAAGAAAAGAGAGACACCCCCCCCACCCCCCCTCAAATAGAGGAAAATTCTTCCATTATAGCAGAGGGAAGAAAGTTTTTTCACCTAGAATTGCACCCTTAATGAACCCAATTCAACATATTAGAAAAATAATGGGAATGATCTCTCAAGTGTGGGACCTTGCTAATTGAGATCAGATCTTTAGATAAGGTTGGTTCCTTTCTAAGCCTAAGTGTAGGTGTTGGATCCCAGCTCAACATAGATTAAAACAAGTGTCTACTCTTACTCTAAAAATTCATAGGAGAAAAGGGAGGAAGAAAGATAACATAAAGGGGAAAGGTGGCGATTCACCAATAATTATTTGAGTTCTAACTTGCCTTAGAAGCACAAGATAGTCTCTAGAGCTAATAGTGGGTTACACAAATTCTATTAGAACACTATTAAGAGGTGAGATGTAAAGAGAACACAACATCAAGAGGGGTGATATGTCTACAATTATCTTGTAACATACATAAAGGAGACTAAAACCTACAAAATAGAACTTAAGCTCAAAATATACACAATATAAAATCCATACGAGGCAAATATAAGTCTTTTATTGATTACAAAAGCTTCAACATACATTTTCACTTCAAATAATAATAAATCTATCATAGAGAAGCATATTTTTCTATTATACTATGTTTATTGAAACTAAGAACTTCCTTAAAAATGAGAACTATTGGGTCCTTAGCATCTTAGAGGAAAACACTCAATACTACAAAAAGTTTTGTGTTGCAAAGGAAATTGTTGGTGTGAATAGAGGCTTTTCCTATTTGATTTATCCCTTGTAGTGTGAACAAGGCACATTATCTAACTAGTTTCTAGTTAGGATATTTTTTGCACATGTTCACATGTTAAGTTTACTTAGTGAGTTAAGAATCTTTTTAAAAGTATTTAGTTGACATGTCATCTTATCTTATCTTATCCCCTAGTTGTCACATGACATAGGATTAAGAAGCTTTCCATCATCCTAGTTTGTCTACCTCTCAACCTTTCCTATATAAAAATGGTCTCGTATGTTCATTTCAATATATTCATTGATCACTTTTGATCTAAAATATTTTTCATCTATTATTGTAAATTTATGCTCTCATCTTTCTCTCTTATAGAAGGATATTTTGGTTTTTGCAGGTGATCCTGGGAGCTTGAGTCCTTGAGTGACTAACAAAAACCCTATCCATCATCCCCATCAATACTTTATAGAAGATTTCCCCTTCAAAATCTAATCTAATCATCTGAAAAACATTGAAATAGCATTGTCTATAGTCATTTTGTACCTCTAAGCATTGATGGTTCATGGTATTGAGTGTATGGACCATGAAATCATTAAAAAAGTACACTAAAATTGTGAGCTAGGGATGATGTGTTAGAAAATGGCTATGCAAACATAATTGAGGCATGGGTGAGTGTTGTTTTTCTCCTTTGAATATGTGCCAATCTATTAAAGAATAATTTTTGGGTGTCACTAGATATAATATGGTGGTTGGTAGGTGTTGAAATGCATTAACAACATTCTTTGTTCATCTTCCAGGTTGGTAGGGTTCTCTTCCTCCAAACAATAGAGTTTTAGACATGGCATTCTAGGGAGGGAAAGTTCGTGTTGATGGTGTTTTCTGCACAGTAACAACTCAGACAGAATACAATATTCTATCTCTCTTGAAAGGTTATTTCCAACAATAAATTACTAAAAATCACCCCAAGGTCTCTCGGGTGTCAGGTCATGATGATGCATAAACAACTCAGATAATATGTGAAAATGTTGGTAATCACAATCGGACCTTACTACAAGCAAACTATATCTTTCCAATTTATCAAATTATGCAATATGATGATCTCAAATCATAAATCTAACCCAATGATAAAGAAATAGCAAAAGGTAAGGGTGCAAGAATATGATAAGATCTAATCTACTCCTAGAATGAGCAATGCAAATGACAAATATCTCAAATGGACCAATCTCAAATAACCAATTCTTGCTTAACCCACAATGCAATCTTACAAGAACAGTGCAATCTTCTAAGGTATATAGATTTTCAAATCATAGACATTCATCCACAATCAAACTTAAGCACATATAAATATATGGTCCAGGTTGACTTTACCAGCCTACTACAATCAGGTAGTTACTGGGAGTATAGACCAGAGATTGCTACAAACATTCCAAATATGAAATCATGAACATCATTCACCAAACTAAAATTGATTTAATTCTGAACACTAAACCCTAAATCTTTAAGCAATCTGAAAGATGAAACAACAGGAACCATGCAAGATAAAATAACACAAGAGATTTCACCAAGAAAACCACAATGTCTTCAATTGTATTAGATCATCAAACTGCTGCAACAATTCCACTGTTTGTTTACAATACTTGCTTCAAGAAATTCACAAAATTTCTCTGACTCCTTTTCTAACTTAGCTCTATTATCTCTTCTCTTTTCTCTAATATCTAATATCTCATGTCTTACACTGAGGCAAGAATTCCTTTATAGCAAATTCTCAAGACATGTCGGCCCAGCCAAACATTTACAAAAATAAAATAATTGCCAAAACAAGTCGGCCTTAGGAAATCAAAATAAGGCACACATTAAATGCCATATATCATCAAGGTCAGCCAAGGCACAGTCCCCAATGTAGTCCGGTTCAATACATGCCCTATAATAATAGGGAAGCACAAATCTAAAAATAGGCATTAACGGCCGCCTCCCTTATCCTTGCTCTGGGCCAACGATCCTTGAACCTTCAAAAATGTTCCATCCAACTCGGTGACAGGTGGCAAAGGCAAAACCTTAAGTCTGCATTTAATGGAGTTAATTTCCTCCTTTGAATTCTTAACCATCTTATCCCAATCATCCTTGTTGGTTTGATACTTATCCATGACTGCCAGATATGTGGCTGCATCATCTAACTGGTGGCCAGTTATAACATTCTCAAAATCTGGGGCATAAACTTCATGCCCCCACTCTCTTAGCTATTCCAAACTTAGGCATTTAGGGGCAATCTTCCTCCTTCCAGTCATGACCTCAAAGAATGCAATGCACCCTTCATATACCCCATAAGATCACCATCTATTTGTTTCTTTCGTTTCTAGATCTTCTTCATGGCCTTCTTCCAAATTTGCAGAGCCTCAAACCATTCCCAAGGTTCATTTAACCTAGAAGAAGGAAGAATTCCATCCACAGCCAATTGTTCTTTGCCATGCTCCATGATGACCTTAGATTTTTGTAGTAGAAGGTCAATGTCTTCCTTATCCTGGGATAGCACGTATTCTAACAGTTCTTTAGCTCTGACTACGTCCTTCCCAACTGACAGGATCTCTTTGATTGCATTATCTCCTTTTACCTACACATCCTTCAACCAATCCATTGTGGTTTGAGTAGAGGCTTTCATTTTCTCAATCTCAGAAATATTCTCCTTGGGCAGAAAGCCAGGAGTGGCAGAAGAAGATGGGTGAAGGGACTGCAGGGGTTTCATCACTTCCTCCAAGCATTTCTTTAGTCTTTCATTTTCTTTCCTCAGCTCATGCTTGGTCTGGGCTTCCTTTCTTAACCTCCCAATGATTACTGCACTGGAGCCTTCATATTCATCAATGTCCTACTCCATAGAGGCCGGTCCAAGGTTAATAGTTTGTACATTATAGTCTTCACCAGTGACCTCTTCCCTGGTCTTGTCGGTGGCAGGAGTGGCAATGTGAATGACCCTGTTATTTAGTTCATCTCTCTCCATCTTTGAAACCACTCTAGCTACCTTCCTTTTCTTTCCTTTGCCAATTTTGGACAACATCTCATCCCAATCCAAGGGAGTATCTTCAAAAACTACCTGCTTCTTCCTTGTAATCTCCTTTTCAAGCCAATCTGGGACTGCAGGCTCCACCCAGATTTCCTCTATTTTTGCTTCTTCCTGCTATTCTTCTGGCATTTTCTCCTCTTCCTTTTCGGGTAGCTGTTCACCTTGATCTTCTTCTTCAAGCTCCACCTCTTGTACTGTCGATGGGGTTCTAATGGGGATATTCTCCTTCTCAGGTGACTCATGGACCTTGCTACTTGCCGGAGAATTCTCATATTGCACCAATGGGGAAGGAAGTTTTCCTACCTCTTCCACCTTGAGCTCAACTGCCTCACCAAAGAGTGCCCCTTCCTTGAATGGATCTGCTTCCCCACTAGTCTCACACTCCTCAAGAGTTTCTTGCTCAGGCACACTTGGTGGAGGAGAAGCAGCCTTAGATGGTTCCACAACTGGTGACTTCGGAGGAGAATCCCTCTTTTTCATCGTGTCCTTAGGAGGAGTCCTAGACCTCCTCATGTAAACCTTGGTCTTCTCTCCTGAACTTTCTACATCAACAATAGGAGGCTGATCCTTTGATGTGTCCTGGACTTTCCTCTTTGAAGTCCTAATTGTTCTTGTCTTCTTTGGTGGTGGAGGAGCACTTTCTTCTTCTGCTTTTTCCAACTCTTCCTCATCAGAGGACCTGCCAATCTTCAAAGCCCGACTTCTCTTCTTCCCTTTGGGCTTCCTCTTTGGTGCCGACTCACTTTCCTTAGGGCCTCTAATCTTTATTTTAAAAGGTGAGCTCTTTTGGATTTTCCCTTTGGGGTCATCATCCCCAGATTCTTCTGAAGTAGACATTGGGTTGAGATTTCCCATTAAATTGAAGGTACAGGCTACCTTCTCACTTTCCAGCTCCCAAACCTTATGCTTCAACCAAGAAGTGGTGAATTTCATAACCGGGGTCATTAGGTCCTCCAACTCTGTGACCTCATCTTCATTCCAGTTGATCTCCCTGATTGACCTATCCTTAACAGCTTCATATGCATGGTCTTGTATCAGGTTTCCATCATCCTGCAGTTGGTCGGGGATCAACTTCACATTGTATTGTCTGATCACATCAATAGGAAGCTTGGAGTACCTCTTCTTTCTTGCCTCAAAATCATTCTTGATGTTGGCCCAATAATCTTCTAAGTCATCCTTATGACGGTACTCCTTGGTAGCCTTCTTCTGTGCCTCCCCAGTGATATCAAAGTTGGTTCTCTTAGAGTGGAAGGAGAAGCCATGAGCCGCCAACTCATCACCTGCTGCATGTGCCAACTGGATAGAAGGGAACACCTCTGATACACCAATTCCAAGTGGGAAATCCCCACCAAAACCTGTTTTATGCTTTTCCTTCTTGACCACTGCATCAAATTCACATATTTGTCTAACAATTTCCAATGATCAGAAGGGTACCTAGGTAACCTGTATGGAGCAGCCGGGCATCCATCAACTCTAATGTAAGTGAAGGTGGGAAACTGAATGAACCAAGCCCCAAAATTCCTTATCAACCCCTTCACTCCATCCGACAGCCTAACATGCTTGGCATTCTGAAGCATCCTAGTGATATGCATTGTGAATGCATCATTAGCCCTTCTGTAGTCTTTGTGTCCTAGGTGCAACTCTGGGTATACTTCATAGACTATGTCCTGTCCGAATGTCCCCTGTGGATTCAAACCCCTGTATGGGTAGAATCTTGCCAACACATACATGACATAGGAAGACATGGTGAACCTCTTAGTTTCCAGGACATCCCTCAGCTGCTTGTCAATTATGGTGCTGATAAGCCCTGCCCAGTGATAATTGGTTCCTTGTTCAATTTTGGTGATCACATGGACCATCCAACTCTCCAATACTCTGGCACTTTTCAATCCTGCCACCCTGCTCAGAAATGTGATGGCATCATAAACGTCTAACCTAAATTTGACCCTATGCAACTGCTTGGGCAGTTTGGAGTAATGTGATTTTGGCTTCTCCAACCAAGAGTTGATCATTTGTTGAGCCTTAGATGGCTTGTTCGCATAATATGTCCGGGCCATGTCCATGTTCAGAGCACACACAGAAGGCAAGTCTGGCATGTCAAAGGCTTGTGCAATGGAAATAGGAGTGAAGTTGGCCAAGACTCTTCCCTCAGTGCTCACAACCCTCTGTGTGTTAAAGTCATACTATCGGGCACACTCAAGTATCAGCTCATAGCATTGGATTGCAGGAGGGAACCCTGCTACATGCACCAGGCCAGTTTTCATCATTCCCTACCTCAAGACCGACAGATCTTTCTGAGCTGTCCTCTCCTTGAACTCCTCGTATCTCCAGGCCCCCACATTGGTGTCAGACACCTCAGACCACACGGAAGATATCTTACTTTCTGGCAGCTGGCTCTTGGTGTCCAATCTTAGCCTTTCTGCTTCTGAAATGGATGACCCCTCCGTGTCACCTTTGGACTTTCCCGCAGCAGCCTTGCTCGATTCAACTTACATTCACAAAAGAATGTCATAAGTATCAATTATCATTCATATTCTGACCAAAAGATTAGCATAAATCATATAAAGCAATTAGAAACTATCACAAATGCCAATCTTTGAGAATTCAGAAAAATAAAGCAGTCCAGGAAAACACTGTAAACCAGGAAAATCCAGTCGAGGTGGAATTTCAGAGAAATATGACCCAGACGGATTCCTGTTGCTAAGACATCACCGGCCAAATAAATCATTAGTACGGACCAAAATTATGAGATAATCATTAAATTCATTCATCGGCAACAAGAAATAAGCATTTAGCATTTACTCCATTAATCCTATCTTTAGAAAATCAGAAGAAATAAAACCAGACAAGAAAATCGAAAAAACCGGATGGGACGAATTTTCGAGGATAGCTTGAAGAACTTTGAAAATTGCTACACTTCGCGAAATTGGCCGAAACCGTGAAAATCCGAGCGCGTAGGAATTCCGCGGACACCTCGGAAACCTGATGAAAGACAACACACGAACCAGCTATCACATGATCATGCAACCCTTTATACCTGGACTCTAATGGTCCCAACATCGATACTAATCAATGAAATTCAGAATGCATTTGAACCTAGACCTCAAAAGACCTCCGAATAACCAAAATTCATGGCGAAACAATGATGCCCTAAGTCCAATAACCAGACCCCGCCATTAGAGTTCGTGTAAGCTAAAATTCCCAAGGAAAACTATCATTTGGGCCGTCAACCAATGCGCGCAAGGATCCCTCAAGGTACGAGCAGGTTGGGCTAGACATGAATAATGAAATAATGAAAATCCCACTAAACCTTGGCAAATTCAGGCAGATGAACCAAAACCCTAACCTTCATAAAATATGGCAAATGGCACGCTTAAGGGTAAAGTCCTATTCAGACGGTTTCATACTCACGCACCCACCAGTGAATGGATAAACACAAGCACGGGCAACAAAGCCTTGGTGTGGATTTAAGTCCAACCCTAATTCGATAAATATAAACTCATGATCAAGCAAAGGCCGACCTGGAACGACTACCAATCAACTTGGAAAGATTTAATCAAGACGTAACAAAGGGAAGGATCATAGGCGACCTACCATGGATTAGTGCTGGTAATATCCAAACTCTAAGAAGCGATTGCAAAAGGAACACACCCAAGCAATGAAAATCCAGACACCAGCACTCAAGCAATCCACACGCACGCGATTCAAGATCAATCTTCACAGCTCAAATGGAAACTCTTAATCACCAGAGCAAAAGACAGGTGAATAATGAAGTCAAAATGATGCTCAAAATGTTTTAAATTCACCCATATGCACGTCTGAGCAAAGGTACCTCGGTCATTAATGAGTGACAAGACATGCCTAAAAAATATGGAAACCCGAGCCCAGGACAAAATTTCAGAAAATCCCCAGATACGCAGAAAATCCAGATGAACACAAATTCCGCGGAAAAAGCAGAAACTGGGACTTTACCGAAGTTTAGGAATTTAGCACAGTCCGGGAAAATCCAACAGAACCGGAAAATCCTGGAGTCAAGCAAAAACCTGGATTCAGAAAACTCCGCAGTGGATAGACAATGAACCAGAGCCCGGGAAAATCTGCCAGAGCTAGAAAATCCCGGATTCAAGTCAAAACCTGGATTTTACCTGAAACTCAATTTTAACCAGTTCAAGCCTCAGGGATGGATCAAAGCCAGCAAGACCAACATGTCAAGACCTTAAAAAGGTAAATCCAATAAAACCAAAGGCTAGAAGACATCAGAAAAGAGGG
Source organism: Sequoia sempervirens (assembly GCA_007258455.2). Taxonomy (NCBI): domain Eukaryota; kingdom Viridiplantae; phylum Streptophyta; class Pinopsida; order Cupressales; family Cupressaceae; genus Sequoia; species Sequoia sempervirens. The sequence goes on from VDFB02058242.1 coordinate 51,793,439, forward strand.
TCCCTACTCCAAGTGGGGCGTGTGTGCAAAAACTACACAACAAATGGCAACTCTGCTGGGGAAATGCTCCTGGGCATTTCGATGAAAAACTAGAATCAAGAACCCAGAACTCATGGTTTCAACTCACCTAACCTGCCACCTCCTATGACAAAACAAAGAAGCTCCCCTAGTCATCCAAACTTTCCTATACCAGGGTCAAAGTGTGTGCACATGCATTCATTATCCTCCTTTAGTTGCAATAAGAACCAAACTTGGTATGAACAAGCTACATAAAGTTTCATACTCTAAAAGTAACCTGGATAGAGCCTCGCTGCCAGTCAGGCATCCATAGCCCCGACGAGGTTATTGTTGTGATTCTCCCGAACATAGCTCTACTGCCAGACAGAAGTCTATAGCCCCGGTAGAGATCTCCAGATCCCCCTGATGAGTTGAATTGAAACCTTTTTAATTTTCAATATATATTTATTTCCATCTTTTTTTCTTTTTATACTACTTATCTTTTCATTGTTTTCACTTCAACCTGTGAACAATGAAGTTCACACTCAGGGATGAAAACCACAGTGGCACTAGAGCAGAAAATAGGATTTTTCACTTGTTCAGGCTTCATAAGGACCTTATGCAACTTAAGGTATCTTTAATTTAAAATATGAGACCCTAATGTATTCCTATTCAAATTGACTAGAAAACCCTTTGCCTTAGCACAAGGATAGGTGACATTGGGCAGAGAATTCCTACCATAATACTCTGGAAGGATGATTAGAATTTGTAAAAGAAATACCAAGAACATTAGACCTACTTTGTCACCACTGTCATACAAATGCAACGCAGGATCCCCAAAAGAAAAGGAACCAAGAGCAAGAGCGACACAAACCAAAACAAACCAAAGCAAACCTACTCTAACCAAAGCAGAACAAGCAAAGCAAAAGGAAACCTACACTAACCAAACAAAATAACAGAAAGCAACCTAAACTAACTATATACAAAGCAAAGAGCTACAAACAGCTCAGGACTGGAAATAATGTTTCAAATACTGCCCATTGACAGGCAGTGGAACATCTTCTCTCGTGAGAGTCTTCAGACAGAAGGCATTATCTCCAAGTATTTCAGCAATCTGATGTGGGCCAAGCCAGAGTTTATCAAACTTCCCATGGTTTCCTTTTTGATCATGAGGTTTATCCCAATACAGGACTAGGTCAGAAATCCTAAAGGCCTTAATCTTAGGCCTCCTGTAAAACCACCTCTTAACTATCCCCTGATGTTTGACAAAATTCTCAAGGGCATTGTCTCGTTTCTCCTCGAGGTGCAATAGTTCTGTCAACCTAGCCTCCCTTCTGTTCCCTTCATCATAAAACTCATTTATAAACTATAAAGTTGGGATCTTGAGTTGAATAGGGAATACTGGCTCTAAACCATACACTAAGTGATAAGGAGATGTTCCAATGGATGACTTAAGTCTTGTACGATCTGCCCAAAGGGCAAACCGAAGCTGGGTGTGCCAGTCTTTTGGGTTCCTCTCTAACAGCTTACAGATGACAGTCAACAGGTTCTTATTAGAGGACTCTGCTAAGCCATTACCCTGAGGGTAATAATTGGACGCAAACTTCACAATAATTCCATGATCAAAAACCCAATTTGAAAATTTTAAAGATGCAAAAGCAAGACCATTATCACAGACAATAGCAATAGGGCATCCAAATCGATTAAGAATAGCAGATTCTAAGAAATCAATGACTACTTCAGATGTACATTGCCTACAAGCAAAAGCTTCCGTCCATCTTGTGAAATAATCAGTAATAGTGAGAATGTACCTGTGTCCTGCAGAAGATGGTGGGTTGATGGGACCTATGAAATCCATACCCCATTGAGCAAAAGGTCTTACCTCAGTGACCGGTTGGAGTGGAAGTGCCGCATACCTTTCCCTTGTTGCTGCGGTCTGGCACGTGTGACAAGTCCTGACATGATGGTGGACGTCCTTGAACAGTGTGGGCCAGTAATATCCTGCCCTCAAAATCTGATTTGCTGTGGAAATCACAGAACTATGGCCAGTACCATATTTCTTATGAAACTCGTTTATCACCCTTTCAGCTTCTTATTTCCCAAGACACCTCAAATAAATATCCTCATGATTTTTCTTGTATAGAACAACTCCCTTCAACATGAAACCATCACTCTTTAATCATAGGGCTCTCCTCTGAACAGGATTAAGATGACCTGGAGATCGTTGGTTTAGCAAATAATAAACTATGTCATCATACCAGCCATCTGGGGAAACCTCCTCAATGTTATAATTCTGAACAGTCAATTTAGGACCTACTTCTGCCATAGTCTGAGTGAGTCCTTGTCCTCTTACCAATTTCATAGGCTGGATCTCAATATCATACTCTTGTAGCATTGTTACCCACTTAGCTCTACGCTCTCTTAGCTCATTTTGCATCAGAAGCAACTTAACTGTAGAATCCAGAACAATTGCATACACCTTATTTTTGAGGATGTAATGCCTGAATTTCTTTACTGCTCTGACCAGGGTATATGCCTGCTTCTCTACACTTGGGTATCTCAATTTAGCATCCTTTAATGGGGCGCTCATAAAGGTAATGGGATGCTCATTTCCCTCATCAGACTTCTGAGTTAGCATTCCTGCGCATGAATGGTCTGAAGCAAATGAATAGATGTGAAAAGGCTTGTTGTAGTTAGGACTTACCAGTACTGGAGCATCAGCAATAGCTCTTTTGATTTCTGCGAATGCTTCCTTCGCTTCCGTAGTCCATTCGACCTTAGCATCCTGCTTCAACATTGCATTCAATGGCTTAACAATTTCAGCAAATCCAGTAATGAATTTTTTGACGAAGTTAATCTTGCCAAAGAAAGATTTCATTTCCTTTTGGCTAGCAGGTGGTTGAATCTTTAATATAGCCTCCACTATTTTTGGATCGATAGCAATTCCCTTTTCTGATATTACATGTCCTAGTAGCTTTCCCTCTGTTACTCCGAAAATACACTTTTTAGGATTCAAGGATATGCCAAATTCCCTGCACCTTTGGAACACTTTGTGCAGATCTGAGATGTGATCCCATCTGCTCTTTGAAAACACAGTCAGATCATCCATATAAATAATGATGCATTTTCCTATGATATCCTTAAAAGCAATATCCATAGCCCTTTGAAATGTGGCCCCTACATTAATGAGTCCAAATGGCATTCTCCTATAGGCAAAGGTACCCCATTTGGTTGTGAAAGCAGTCTTGTGCCTGTCCTCATACTGGACCATCACTTGATTGTACCTTGAATAACCATCCAGAAAGGACATCATCTAAGATCCATTAACTACTTGAAGCACTTCATCCAGTGAAGGAACTTGATAGTTGTCTTTTTCTAAAGATCTGTTCAAATTTCTGAAATCAACACAGAGTCTGATTTCTCCATTCTTTTTCCTCACTGGAACCAGGTTTTCCACCCATGTTGAATGCCTAACAGGAAATATGATTCTGGCAGATAGCAATTTCTGAACTTTTTTCTGTATGACTGGTTCCAATAATGCATTGATTGGTCTTTGCCTTTGCCTAAAAGGTTTGGCACCTGGCTTCAAAGGGATAGTATGAGTTATGATTGATGTATTATAGGTTTTCAAGTCCTTATAATTCCAGGATACTATATCAGGAAAGCTACACAATGCTGCAATTATTCCTTGTCTTTCTTCTGGAGTGCATACTTTTCCAATAAAAATGTTCTTGGCATTATCTTCAGTGCCCATATTGTAAGTATCACACTGTCCATTGATAGATTCTTTCTTTGATTCTTGTTCTTGATCCTTGATCTTATCCATATCAAAAATTCTTTCCAACTGTACCATTCCCCTTGGAATAGTATTTGATTTCAGATTTATCACACCTTTTAAATCCAGTTCTGCTTCCTGAAGCTCTGTCTCATCAATGATTTGAGAAGCAAAAACATCTGTATTCGTGATAAAATCCAGAATATGTTTGTCATCTTCGAATACCTGGAAGTTAGTAACATTGTTTGGAACCGATGGCACAGGAGTCAATTCCACAGTGAACTTCTTCAAACCTAACAAAGATAAAGGCTGCAGAGTGCTTGCTGCCTGAGCCAGAGAATCAGCTGTTTGATTCTTCCGCCGTGGTATTAGCTGAATGTTGAAGGCATCAAATCCTTCAATGAGGTCCCACACTCTATGCCTATAGTTAGTCATTCTCTTATCATGGAATGAATAATGTTTCCTTACTTGCTTAACTACTAACTCAGAATCACCGAAAACTTGCAGAATCTTAACCTTTTTCTTGAGTGCCATAAGAAGTCCATGAATTAACGCTTCATACTCTGCTACATTATTTGTACAGTGAAATTGAAGCCTATGGGCTATAAAGAAATTCTTACCTTTTGGACTAATCAATTCAAACCCTGCCCCAGCTCCGTGCTTGGACTTGGATCCATCAAATCTAAGTGTCCAACACTCAGCAGCTGTAATCTTCTTCATCACATCCTTTGGCTTAGTATTGTTGGATGGTTCCTCAGATGACACAAACTTCTTTTCTTGATAGTCCTTCTGAGGATCTAGTATATCTGCCTGAACTGCCGGGGTTGGATTCATGCATTTCTGTACTTGACCTACTGCTGTTTGGCATAAACAACACTCCAACTCTGAATGGGAAACATTATGGACTCTACACCAATTAGGTAAGAGTAATTCTTCAAATCTTGTCCTCCTACCAAGGTGAATTTGATTGTCAACACACTTCTTGATGAATTCTTGAAAA
>VDFB02058242.1:51798310-51814906 GCA_007258455.2 Sequoia sempervirens
ATTTGTTCTAACAATAAACCCCAATTGAGTTTCCTTTGTGTTTTGAGAAGAAAAAGTCTTTTAGACTATGGCCATACATGCTGCGGATACTTGGTTTTCACTATACCCTAAAAATTTTCTATAGAGGATTCAAGGGATCCTCTATTCTTAATACACATTATTTTGGCATGATATTTTTTGTAAATGCATTCAGGCCATTTACCTTGCACCTATTGTGTATTTAATACACCTCCCATAGTCGTGGCTTCATTATTTTCTTAAGGGCTTTCTACTACTATGTAAATCCTCCTTTGTTTCTTTGTTTTATATTTATGATGATTTGGTGCTTTCTTTTATAGCGGCCATTCATTTTCCTTATAGGTTGTGGAATTATTGTTTCTGGGTATTCTTTACTATGTTTTTCATAATATCATAATTATGGCTATGAGCCACCATACATATTTCACAAGTTTTTTATATAGCAGGCTCCATATTCAAATTTTGTTGACCTCCATTGTCAAGCTGAGGGTTTTTCCTTTCATATGAAATAGAATTTTGGCTCGGCCTCCTCCGTTTGTGTAAAAACCCTCGAAGGACCTACTCTTGAAATATCCTACAGCTTTCAAAACACAATATACAAGGACTCCTTCATGGATAACTTTATATGTGTAAATGGCCATTATTTCCATTTTTTGTTAATAGGCATTCTATTTCAAAGAACTTTATAAACTTAGAAAAAATTAAAGCATCTTTGCAACAACTAAATTGTTTGCTTTTCACTTATTCCTGGAAAAGCCACCTCCTACAGATGATATGCAGTGATATGTTGACTATTGGAATCTTTTGTAGCATTGAGATTTCTTCTATTCAAAATTTACATATATTTACCCTTCTGAAAGTAGAAGTTGTTACTTCAATTTCATAGTTAAATGATTTCCGAGTTTGCAAAAGACATACCTATAGAATGAAAGTATAACTTAGAGATATTGGCCTTTTGTCATTCAACATCTTAGACCTCTCATAATGTATGTTTATGATGAAATATCTCTCTCAATAGTTGTCACATGAAATTTTCAGCTTCTACTATTACATCTTAAGTGCACTATCCTTGATTTTTGCCATTGGACTGTCCTTCTAATCACTTTATTGTAAAGAAGCTTCCATGGTATGATTGTCATGGCATCATTTGAACAATCAACATATCACTACATATAGTGATGACTTTCACCACCTTCTTTAAGATCTGCTCACACAATGAACTTAATAAAACTTCTATTAGAATTGTTAACATTAAATGCATTTCTTTTTGCCTCAATAGACCTGTGATTGTACTCTTAAAAGTTGTTGTTAAATATTCCTAACATAGTGTACTCTTCTGCATTATGATTATGAAGTAATCATGATTGATATCAACTATTTTACAATGTAATTCCATATGCACTTAGAATATTCATAAAAGATTGTGCATTCATAAAGATGATGCAATCATTACTATGAGTTGGGCTCAACCCTTGTGGAAGCCACATTTCCACCACCCATTTTGTAATTGATCAAAACAAAGACATGATTACACCTGTAGATGCACATGAAGCAAACAAGTTAGGAAAATCCAGGATATGAATGTTTTAGGTGTGTTTGATGATTCCAATGGTTTTTCTAGGACACTTAAAATGCACACATAACTTATTTAATGCACATCATGATCAATTTATACATGCATAGATAAATTATCATGTATGGTATGTAAATTTTCATTGCTTAGAGCACTGCTCTAACACATTGTTATGACTTAATGCAGGAATTAGGAGTACCTAGGAGCTAGGAAGGTCAAAACAACTCAGGCAGTAGTTGAACAAGAAGACATAATAGAACCAGTCATTCTCAGGAAATGATTGGTTACTCTCCCTACATGCACATTTTTTCTTATTCATTTACTTATTCATGTATATGTCTATCTTGATTTGTATTGAATAAGAAAAAGGTTAATCTCATGGATTGTGTGAGTCAATGAACATTTCTACATTCAATAAAGATTACTTTTTTCAGAAAATATTTGCAAAATCGTTCTTATGTTTCATGCATCTGTATAAATGCAATGATTTAAATTTATGTAATCTTTAAGTTATTTCATTTGTACACATGAATGAAATGTATGAAAGATAGAAAATGTACCATCTTCTTTTAATTATCAATGGGCTCTACCTAATTGAGCCATAGGTGAAAATCTAGTAACAACACCCATACCCACAAACTATTGCAAAGAGTTTTTTACTAATGATATATCATCCACCCAAGGATAATGTCAAGAGGAGGCTCCTGAGGATAATGAAAGTTACTCTGAATCAAGTTAGGATCAAGAATCCCTATCCCTAGAGTTTCACCAAGAGCTAAGGGACATCTTCTAAACCATTTTAAACTCCAAAAATGTTCCCGATATCACCCCTGAGATGTTTCTTTCTAATGGACAAATAGACATTCTTCATCCAAAATAAGAATCTCCCATTCTTGATATTCCCACACAGGAGCAAGCAACAGTTGCAATTCTTGATCCTTACAGTGATTGTGTAGCATCAACATCTTTTGAATCAACACCAACATCTTTTGAAGTAGTATCAACAGATAATGATGTCATAGACCTAGAGAAAATATTTCATATTCCTAAACAATAGGAACCCATAGCAATATCATGTGTTCACGACAAGTCATATTAGTGGCTATGGATCAAAGGATACATTATCGGGGCAAAGGATTAGGTATTGTTAATACCTTCACAATGCCAGGGGCAATCTTGTCTACAACAAACTTGAACATATGGGGCACAAAGTATCCTTATGATGAAAGTACTATCAACACTACAACTATTCATACCATGAATTATCATCCACCCATCATCTCATACTCAGATTGGGACCAACGTAAAAGGAAATATTCTTATCAAAACAAGGAGAAGATCATCAAATAAAATAAAGTAGTAAAGCAAAAAGGACAAAGTAAATACAAATGGATACCAAAGAAAAATAAAGAAAATCATCCCTCCAAAACTCCATTAGTCAAAGAAACTATGGGAAAAAATCAAAAAGGGAAATGTATCCATCAAAAGCGTCCTCAAATATAAAAGGAGGCTTCTCAAGCAACGAATGAAGTATATCCAATGGTTGGTCCTAATTCCATGAAAACATATGTTCCCACCCATCATCGCTCATCTTCCCAAGTTTGGAGAGTCAAAGGTTCCAAACCATCAACCCATCCATCCCATATTCCTTCATGCATGACACCATACTTTCCATTCATGGTATCCAATTCTCACATTAACCCTTTTTTGATAGCTACTCTTCATAATAAGGATTCTAAAGGCACTCTATCACGATGGGTACACATAGGCAAGGTTAATTCTGATATCCACAAGACAAATCAAAGTTCTTCAAAGTTGCATTCAAGTGCTCATATCTTATCAAAGTAGCTTTTTCAAGTAGGGTATCATTGGCATGTTATGATAGTGGCCTCTACATCAATACCACTAGGTGGTTCAACATGAGGGTAACATTTCCAAAAAATCTAAAAAACTTAAAAAAATTAAAAAATGATAAAAATCCAAAAAAATAAGAAAAAGGATTGAAAATAGTAAAGATAAAAATTGTCCTCCAGTGAAAACCACTATGGTGGTGCATTGGGAAAGTACTATGATGAAAACCTGGAAAACAAGCGTCATGAGTAGAATCGATCATCTATATGATCCTTCTCAGATAGAAGCATCTCATCCTTGTCATGATAAATTCAATGTTCCTTCCATCCATCCAATCTAAATTTATCCAAATATTCCTATTTATCTTTATCTTGACAAAGATTCAGCATGTACTTCGACTCTACTCATGGCAGACTTTTGATGGGCTCTTTACCATTTTATCTCATGAAGTCTAGTAGCACATATCTAGCATGATTAAACTCTATTGAACTCTTTGCATCTACATTGCCTATCTTGGTTTGTTCATTAAACTATGAAGCATTACTAGACACTGGGGGTAGGTTCTTCAACTCTTGCTTCCAAAGAACTCTTGATCCATGTCTTATATCTCATAGTGTGACATCGACATCATGATCTAGGTATTGTTTACCTCAAAATCTCTTGAAAATATAAAAACATCAAAATCCTATACAACTAAAATCCAAAAACATTCATAAAATCTCATCAAAATCCAAAAACACTTGTAAAATCTAGAAAATCCAAAAACATTCAAAATCTTGTACAGCTAAAATCCAAAAACATTCAAAAATTGTAAAGTCAAAATCCCAAAACATACAAAACACATCAAAATATCTATAAAGGTCAAAACATCAAAAATCCAAAAAATAGAACCATGTCGAACTACGAGTCTCTGAGCTTGAACGTAGGCAAGGCCATCATTGGTGTGCCCCTGAGACACCCTAGGTCAGTCCTTTAGGAGTCTATCATAATAAAATGACAACCCATCAACTGTTTATATCTCATCAACAATAAGTCAAGCCAGTCAAACAACGTGGTCTCTATGTGTATAACATAGGCAAGGCTCATCTTTGATAAGCCCATGAGGCCCCTAGGATATTCTCTTAGGTTAGGTCTTGGTGAAATCTTAGAAAACCCCAAAACATTTGGAAAACTTAGAAAAACACAAAAACATTTGAAAATTTAGAAAAAACCCCAAAAAATTTGAAATTGAAAATTGAAAACCCCAAAACATTGGAAAACATTGAAAACCTTAAACAACCTCAAATACTTGAAAAAACCAAAACATTCATATAAACTTTCAAAAAGACCAAAAATAGCCTCAAAACATCTTTAAAATACCGAAAACATTGAAGTATTACCAAAAATCCAAAACCACCCATCCCATTTAGCTTTCACTCACAACAAGCCTTCATCCATAATAAATCAATCATCACTCTCACCCTTTGGTAACACAAACAGAAACAAGTACAACAACTAGCAAAGGTAGAACCTTTAAACATAAAAATCAAATTCTTGATCATTATCAAACATGTCAATCAAACCTTCTATCAACAGCCTTTCAAACAACCTATCAACCCACCAAAATCTAATAACACATCCTAGGATGCATCCTTCCTACAATGGGAATTATCATTGGCAATCACTTTGGATATTTATCCTAAATAAAACACACATTTTGGCAAGAGATATAAATAACATTGATTGTTTGTTCATTTTGATCTTGTCTTATGATTTATCTTGCTGACCCATTCTGAGCACCTCTTAAAAATGCCTATCAAAATGATTTAGAGAGAAAGGAATGGGGCATCGATCATTATATTTTGTTTTTTTTTCTTGTGGGATATTCTTGTAAAATAATCTTGGTGCATACTTGCTTAGTTGTGTGTAGGGAGGTTGTTTTGAATAGATTGTTGACTATTGTGTATGCTTTGGTCTGAGATATTCTAAACTTCTAAACTACATTCCAACAAGGTTTCCATATGTCAAGGTGTGAACAAGGATTATCATATCTATTTGCAAAGTCGAATTTCATCACACTAGATACAACGCCATCCTAGTTGTCAATACCTTGATGCATCGTGTCTATGTGTTATATCAAAAATAAGGAATGACGAAAATTCCTAATCCTAAATATGAGAAAAATCATCAATCTCATCATCATAATCTAATAAAGTCTCGAAGAATCATAGGCTTGTTGGAATTCTAAATCAATCTCAAAATAAATGGTCAATCCATCCATCTTATTATTCTTATTCTTCTATCTTTACTAACAATTCTATCCAAGTATTGAATCTATGTGATATATCAAAATATACATGAGACTACTCATGGCTGATGACTATTTATACATCACCAAATCTATCTACATCAGTCGTCTAAGCTTTCTAGTCCTCTTTGAGTTGAATCAATGTTACATCTTTGTCGAGAGATCAACCCAAAATTCCATATTTCCGCCTGATCTCTCGAGGGGGTAGGGAACCAGCTTAATTCCTTCCGCTGGGGCAACAATGGGGCATCCAAAAATCAGAATTTTTTTTATTTTTTTCATATGAGCAATATTTTTAATCTGAAAAGTGTCAATCTTTGAACCAACATAACAGGCACCTTGGTTCAAAGAGGGGAAAAATGTAGACACTTGAAAATGCTCTAAATGATATTACACATTTGAAACTGATATACTAACACCATTTCATCCTAAAACCCATCCTCTTTTCGCTTGATTGATTAAATTAACCTAGTTAATTAATCAAATGCCTCATGTTCATCTATTAATCTAATTGACCTAATTGGGTTAATTCACCCCGTCCCACACTAACATTTCATCTTGTTTAGTTAAATAATACAAATTATTTAATCTAAAGCCCTAAGTCCTCTTATTTAATTAAATAACTTTAAACTATTTAATTAAATATTATATTACATTCCCCTTTTCATTAAAATCAATAAATTAATTAATATCACTTTATTCTCCATCTTGCATATTTAAATTTAGTTTTAATTAACTAAATTACAAATTCTCCTCCATCCACATGCATAGGGAATATTCCAAAGGAATATTCTCCTATTTGGCTCCAAAATTGGAATGATTTATTTCAAACAAACTTTGTAACAAACTTTCAAAGTTGTTGCAAAGTGTGTTTGTTTGAATCATTCTCAACCCTTGATCTTTTCTTGATCCATGTGAACATTGATTTTCATCCATTGATGAGAATCCTTGATCCATGTTTCACCTTCCTTTTCATCTTGACCATTGATTGACCAAATTGATCTGAGCCCTTTATTTCTCATTTTCTTTCTTATAAATAGATCACTCTTTGGAGACAAATGGATCCATCTTTTGATGGAAAATTCATGTTGTTGAAAATTTCACTCACTTGTATCCATATGAAGCACTTTTAGTATTTTAAGTTTAGTATTCATCCATATTTAGCTTAAGCATCCATTAGTGGCTTCCATGGTAACTTATTTTGCATACATTTTAGCATAGTTTTCTTTAAATGGATTTTATCTTTGATATTTTTTTACATTTAGCATAGATTTTCATCCATTTTATCAAGCATCATAGCATTTAGAACTCATCTTTATCATGATTAACTAGTTTCATATCATGTTTATGTATATCTCATCGGTTTTGTCAGTTTTCTTCAAGAAAACCAATTGGAAAAAGCTCATATTATCCAAGAGATTGGAAAAGGGTCGCCATTCCACATCAATGCGACACCACTCCCCCAATAGGATAATATTTTATGTTTTAAAGTAGGTTTTTATTATGTTTTCATGTTCATGTTAGTCTAATGGGTTCTTAGTCTTTGAAATTTTGAATATCTTATTGGGATCATGACTTAGGTAATTATATAGGCTTTAAATTCATTTGGGTCTATCATATTTAGTTAACACTATGATTATGGTCATATTTATGGTCTATACTAGTCCAAACATTACCCAAGCAATGGGATTCTTGAGTTGGTTTATGGCTAATCTTGGATAGGTACATTGGGATATAGTAAATAGGGTGTTAAGATATTTGATGGGTACTTATGAGTATTCCTTATGTTTTCATGGTTATCCTATAGGACCTCAACATTTAGTTTGTATTCATGGATATGTGGACTTAAATTGCATAGGTGACATTGATAGTGGAAGATTGACTAGATGATATGTTTTCATCATGTTTGGTGGTGTTATTAGTTTATGAGTAAGTTGTAGTTACTTTGTCCATGAATGAAGAAAATTATATGGAAACTAGTCATGCTTGTAATGAATCCATTTTTCTTGGGAGACTATGCTTTGAAGTTGGCCTTGATGCAAGGATAATTACTATATATTGTGATAGTCAAAGTTCCATATGTTTGGAAAATAATCTAACCTTCCACCTTAGAACAAAGCATATTGATGTTCAGTTCCATTTTTCCCACACCATGGTGGAAGATGGAAAGTTGAAACTAGAGAAAGTTGACACTTTAAAAAATGTTGTAGATTCCTTGACATAGAATGTGAGCAAAAATAAGTTATATGGTGTTCTAATTTTATGATCCTCACAATCCCTAGCAATCAGTTTCTTGTTGGCTCTTAAAAGATGTCCGACAAATGGGAGAATGTTGGGATTAGAGTGTCTCAACCTTTGTAAGTCATAGCATTGATTTACTTGATTTATTATTTATTTATATCAATTTTATGTTCATCTTGTGATGTCACTTTTTGGTACCTACCTTAGTGACTTGGCATCCTATATGGAAGGTGACTAGGATGACATGCAAGCTAATTTTGTAGAAATGTCCCATTTTGTCGACCCCATTGTGTAGCATAATGGCATGTTTCATAAGTTGTAACTGATTATGATGGGATTCTGACAAATCATATAATATGGAAAATTATGATAGTTGTTAGAGTCAAGAATGATGGATTATGAAAAGTGGGACCCGGTTATGTAGGTACTTATGTATGCAAGAGTGTTATGTGCATGTAGGTTTCTTACATGTCAAGTGGGCCCTTTTCATGTCAAGAGGGTAAATGCATGTCAAGGTTTATGTTTTGCATGCATGCATTTTTGGATATGACACCATGTGGCAATCCTCAACATCCACTTTGGAGCTCTATAAATATGAGTGCTTGGGATGGAGTTATATATTATGTTGTTCATTGCAGGTATTGTTAGGCTTCTAGATTGAATCCAAAATTCAACACTATCATAACTCCTAAAAGAAACTTTATTTGCAAGAGTTTGTAATCAACTTTGTTTATTGTAATATATTGAATTTTCTCCCGAAAGGATTTTCCCCATGTATATCTTGGTTTTTGTTGCATATACTTGTGGTAATTTAATTTTACCTTTCATTATATTTACTTCTTAGATTGATGTAGGAAGTTGTTTCCTCTTACCTTGCTTCCTTTTTCTTTGAATTATTACTCTAGAACCTAAGACCACTGATAAGAACTTGACCATAATAATAAAAATTATAATGAAGGATAACCAAAGGTCTTGGCACATGAATCACAAAAAAACTCAATGGGCTAACAATATTACTCAAAAAGAGCCATTGGAAACTCCCCTTTCATTCTTTTTTGTGAGAGAGAAGAAAGCCTCCCCTATCATTAGATTTCATTTCTCTTGATCTTGTAGAACAAATGGAGATGTTAGAGAATGATGCAATAAAAGTGAGGTTGGTTGAGTTGATGGAATTAGAAGAGACAAGAAGCAAAACCATTAATAGGTCCTTGAGGCTCATTAGGTCTAATCAAGTCAAAAGAAATTTTGAAAAGAAATAAGTTGGTAGGACCTTCAAAGAAAGAGATTTGGTCTTGAAGTGGGATGGAGATAGGGAAAAATATGGGAGACATAAAATTTGATGCAATGTGGAGCGGTCCATACATCATAACCAACTACGAACATGCCAACACTTTCCATCTTCTAAGACTCAATGGAGAGAAGTTTACTATCCTAGTCAATGGGATACACCTCAAGCCATGCTTTTGAGGTTGGTTTTCAAATCATGTACATATTATAGTAGTTTATTTGGTCACAAATAAGTGTTGTGCACACTTTGCATTCTCATTAGGATAATGTATGACTCTAGTTTTCCCACTTTCCTCCAAGATCAATATGCACATGTTTCCTTTTATTTGCTTGTATTTGAGGCATTTTCTAGTTTGTTGTGAGGATAGCCATACAATTTTTAAGAAGATTTTTCTCCCCTAGTTTGTTTCAAAATGGTTTAGTGACTTCATTACCAATGGGTTGATAAGGTCATCAAATATATGATTCACAAGTGAACCATCCCATAGAGTTTGCCAAATTATTTTCATTTCATGCCACTTTTTACCAATAATTTACAACCAATTTGAGACATCTTGAATGGGTCCCCTAAATATCCAAGAATGCAAAAAATCCATAAAACTCTAAGTTTGGGTTCTTTCTAAAAAAATTATTAGAATTTTGTTCTTTTGTTGGAGTTACAGAGTTTCAGGGCTAGACATAGCTTCATGTCACCCATATTGATCTTGATTCCCCACTCTAAATCCTTCCAAAATTAGCTAATTGTTGAGTCTCTCATCCTTTTAGGCTATTGGGGTTTACTATACATTCATAACTCCTTTGAAATCACTAATCCCTAAGGTCTAAATGTCTTAAAAATTCCAAGTGTTTGTGTCAGAGTTGGACCTTCAGGCATCCCCTATTTGAGTTCCCCTTTCTCATCATCCTCGAAGGCCTAATAATTTACCAATTTCTCTTCAAAAAATAGTCTATCAAAGTCAAAATTTTGGTTATTCCTTAAATTTGTACCATTTAAATCCTTTCCGAAAATCTCAATTCCAATCCATGCTAATGTCAACAATATTGATGTGATGATATCATTTTGGCATCATCAACCCATCAAAATTTTAGAGTTCCTCATCCTCTCATCCTTCAGTATCAATTCCTCTTCATCTTTGATTCCATAATTCCCTGATACCTCACTACCTTCCACTTCAAAAAATTTTAAGTCCTTCAAATTCAAACTTCCATCCATCACTTATTAGAGTACCTCTTTCCCTCCAACCCTAAAATCTCGAGACTCCACTGATTACAATATAAATTCCTTTAGAGTTTAACTTTTGTTTGTCCCCTATTTTAGTACCATGTTAGGCCTTGCTCTAAATTCTAACCCTGACAATACAATTCCTTTTATTATCAATATTTTAGGCCTAATCTCCTTGTGTACTTGTCGAACTATTGTGCAGTTTTTGCACACACGCCCCACTTGGAGTAGGGACCCTCTTTTCTGATGTCTTCTGGCCTTTGGTTTTATTGGATTTATCTTTTTAAGGTCTTGACATGTTGGTCTTGCTAGCTTTGATCCATCCCTGAGGCTTGAACTGGTTAAAATTGAGTTTCAGGTAAAATCCGGGTTTTGACTTGAATCCGGATTTTCCAGCTCTGGCGGATTTTCCTAGGCTCTGGTTAATTGTCTGTCCACTGCGGAGTTGTCTGAATCCTGGTTTCTGCTTGACTCCGGGATTTTCCGGTTCTGTTGGATTTTCCCAGACTGTGCTAAATTCCCGAACTTCGGTAAAGTCTCAGTTTCTGCTTTTTCCGTAGAATTCGTGTTCATCCGGATTTTCTGCATATTTGGGGATTTTCCAAAATTTCGTCCTGGGCTCGGGTTTCCAGATTTTTCAGGCACGTCTTGTCACTCATTAATGACCGAGGTACCTTTGCTCAGACGCGCATATGGGTGAATTTAAAACATTTTGAGCATCACTTTGACTTCATTATTCACCTGTCTTTTGCTCTAGTGATTAAGAGTTTCCATTTGAGCTGTGAAGATTGATCTTGAATCACGTACGTGTGGATTGCTTGAGTGCCGGTGTCTAGATTTTCATTGCCTGGGCGTGTTCGTTTTGCAGTCGCTTCTCAGAGTTTGGATATTACCAGCACTAATCCATGGTAGGTCACCTATGATCCTTCCCTTTGTTGCGTCTTGATTAAATCTTTCCAAGTTGATTGGTAGTTGTTCCAGGTCGGCCTTTGCTTGATCATGAGTTTATATTTATCGAATTAGGGTTGGACTTAAATCCACACCGAGGCTTTGTCACCCATGCTTGTGTTTATCCATTCACTAGTGGGTGCGTGAGTATGAACCCGTCTGAATAGGACTTTTCCCTTAAGCGTGCCATTTGCCATATTTTATGAAGGTTAGGGTTTCGGTTCATCTGCCCGAATTTTCCAAGGTTTAGTGGGTTTTTCGTTATTTCATGATTCATGTCCAGCCCAACCTACTCGTACCTTGAGGGATCCTTGTGCGCATTGGTTGACCACCCAAATGATAGTTTTCCTTGGGAATTTTAGCTTACGCAGACTCTAATGGTGGGGTCTAGTTATTGGACTTAGGGCATCATTGTTTTGCCATGAAGTTTGGTTATTCGGAGGTCTTTTGAGGTCTAGGTTCAAATGCATTCTAAATTTCATTGATTAGTATCGATTTTGGGACCATTAGAGTCCAGGTAGAAAGGGTTGGATGATCATGTGATCGTTGGTTCATGTGTTGTCATTCGTCGGGTTTCCGAGGTGTCCGCAGAATTCCTATGCGCTCGAATTTTCCCGGTTTCGCCCAATTTCGCAGAGTGTAGCGATTTCTGGAGTTCTTCAAGCTGTCTGCGAAAATCTGTCCCATCCAGTTTTTTCCGGTTTTCTTGTCTGGTTTTATTTCTTCCGATTTTCTAAAGATAGGATTAATGGAGTAAATGCTAAATGCTCATTTATTGTTGCCGATGAATGAATTTAACGATTATCTCATAATTTTGGTCTGTACTAATGATTTATTTGGCCGATGATGTCTTAGCAATAGGAATCCGTCTGCGTCGGATTTCTCTGAAATTCTGCCCCGACTGGATTTTCCCGGTTTACAGTGTTTTCCCAGACTGCTTTATTTTTCTGGATTCTCAAAGATTGGCATTTGTGATAGTTTCTAATTACTTTATATGATTTATGCTAATATTTTGGTCAGAATATGAATGATAATTGATACTTATGACATTCTTTTGTGAATGTAGGCTGAATCGAGCAAGGCTGCTGTGGGAAAGTCCAAAGGTGACACGGAGGGGTCACCCATTTTAGAAGCAGAAAGGCTAAGATTGGACACCAAGAGCCAACTGCCAGAAAGTAAGATATCTTCCATGTGGTACGAGGTGTCTGACACCAATGTGGGGGCCTGGAGATACGAGGAGTTCAAGGAAAGGACAGCTCAGAAAGATCTGTCAGTCTTGAGGTAGGGAATGATGAAATCTAGCCTGGTGCATGTAACAGGGTTCCCTCCTACAATCCAATGCTATGAGCTGATACTTGAGTGTGCCCGACAGTATGACTTTGACACACAGAGGGTTGTGAGCACTGAGGGAAGAGTCTTGGCCATCTTCACTCTTGTTTCCATTGCACAAGCCTTTGACATTCCGGACTTGCCTTCTGTGTGTGCTCTGAACATGGACATGGCCTGGACATATTATGAGAACGAGCCATCTAAGGCTCAACAAATGATCAACTCTTGGTTGGAGAAGCCAAAATCACATTACTCCAAACTGCCCAAGCAGTTGCGCAAGGTCAAATTTAGGTCAGACGTTTATGATGCCATCACATTTATGAGCAGGGTGGCAGGATTGAAAAGTGCCAGAGTATTGGAGAGTTGGATGGTGCATGTGATCACCAAAATTGAACAAGGAACCAATTATCACTGGGCAGGGCTTATCAGCACCATAATTGACAAGCAGCTGAGGGATGTCCTGGAAACTAAGAGGTTCACCATGTCTTCTTATGTCATGTATGTGTTGGCAAGATTCTACCCATATAGGGGTTTGAATCCATAGGGGACATTCGGACAGGACATAGTCTATGAAGTATACCCGGAGTTGCACCTAGGACACAAAGACTACAGAAGGGCTAATGATGCATTCACAATGCATATCACTAGGATGCTTCAGAATGTCGAGCATGTTAGGCTGTCAGATGGAGTGAAGGGGTTGATAAGGAATTATGGGGCTTGGTTCATTCAGTTTCCCACCTTCACTTACATTAGAGTTGATGGATGCCCGGCTGCTCCATACAGGTTACCTAGGTACCCGTATGATCATATTGCATTATTGGAAATTGTTAGACAAATATGTGAATTTGATGCAGTGGTCAAGAAGGAAAAGCATAAAACAGGTTTTGGTGGGGATTTCCCGCTTGGAATTGGTGTAGCAGAGGTGTGCCCTTCTATCCAGTCGGCACATGCAGCAGGTGATGAGTTGGCGGCTCATGGCTTCTCCTTCCACTCTAAGAGAACCAACTTTGATATCACCAGGGAGGCACAGAAGAAGGCTACCAAGGAGTATCGTCATAAAGATGACTTAGAAGATTATTGCACCAACATCAAGGATGATTTTGAGGCAAGAAAGAAGAGGTACTCCAGGCTTCCTATTGATGTGATCAGACAATACAATGTGAAGTTGATCCC
This sequence comes from Sequoia sempervirens, assembly GCA_007258455.2. Taxonomy (NCBI): domain Eukaryota; kingdom Viridiplantae; phylum Streptophyta; class Pinopsida; order Cupressales; family Cupressaceae; genus Sequoia; species Sequoia sempervirens. Next base: position 51,812,240 of record VDFB02058242.1, read on the forward strand.
CGACCAACTGCAGGATGATGGAAACCTGATACAAGACCATGCATATGAAGCTGTTAAGGATAGGTCATTCGGGGAGATCAACTGGAATGAAGATGAGGTCACAGAGTTGGAGGACCTAATGACCCCGGTTATGAAATTCACCACTTCTTGGTTGAAGCATAAGGTTTGGGAGCTGGAAAGTGAGAAGGTAGCATGTACCTTCAATTTAATGGTAAATCTCAACCCAATGTCTACTTCAGAAGAATCTGGGGATGATGACCGCAAAGGGAAAACCCAAAAGAGCTCACCTTTTAAAATAAAGATTAGAGGCCCTAAGGAAAGTGAGTCGACACCAAAGAGGAGGCCCAAAGGGAAGAAGAGAAGTCGGGCTTTGAAGATTGGCAGGTCCTCTGATGAGGAAGAGTTGGAAAAAGCAGAAGAAGAAAGTGCTCCTCCACCACCGAAGAAGACAAGAACAATCAGGACTTCAAAGAGGAAGGTCCAGGACACATCAAAGGATCAGCCTCCTATTGTTGATGTAGAAAGTTCAGGAAAGAAGACCAAGGTTTACATGAGGAGGTCTAGGACTCCTTCTCCTAAGGACATGGTGCAAAAGAGGGATTCTCCTCCGAAGTCACCAGTTGTGGAACCATCTAAGGCTGCTTCTCCTCCACCAAGTGTGCCTGAGCAAGAAACTCTTGAGGAGTGTGAGACTAGTGGGGAAGTAGAGCCATTCAAGGAAGGGGCACTCTTTGGTGAGGCAGCTGAGCTCGAGGTGGAAGAGGTAGGAAAACTTCCTTCCCCATTGGTGCAATATGAGGATTCTCCGGCAAGTAGCAAGGGCCATGAGTCACCTGAGAAGGAGAATATCCTCATTAGAACCCCATCGCCAGTACAAGAGGTGGAGCTTGAAGAAGAAGATCAAGGTGAGCAGCTACCCAAAAAGGAAGAGGAGAAAATGCCAGAAGAATAGCAGGAAGAAGCAAAAATAGAGGAAATTTGTGTGGAGCCTGCAGTCCCGGATTGGCTTGAAAAGGAGATTACAAGGAAGAAGCAGGTAGTTTTTGAAGATACTCCCTTCGATTGGGATGAGATGTTGTCCAAAATTGGCAAAGGAAAGAAAATGAAGGAAGCTAAAGTGGTTTCAAAGATGGAGAGAGATGAACTAAATAACAGGGTCATTCACATTGCCACTCCTGCCACCGACAAGACCAGGGAAGAGGTCACTGGTGAAGACTATAATGTACAAACTATTAACCTTGGACCGGCCTCTATGGAGTAGGAAATTGATGAATATGAAGGCTCCAGTGTGGTAATCATTGGGAGGTTAAGAAAGGAAGCCCAGACCAAGCATGAGCTGAGGAAAGAAAATGAAAGACTAAAGAAATGCTTGGAGGAAGTGATGAAACCCCTGCAGTCCCTTCACCCATCTTCTTCTGCCACTCCTGGCTTTCTGCCCAAGGAGACTATTTCTGAGATTGAGAAAATGAAAGCCTCTACTCAAACCACAATGGATTGGCTGAAGGATGTGCAGGTAAAAGGAGATAATGCAATCAAAGAGATCCTGTCAGTTGGGAAGGACGCAGTCAGAGCTAAAGAACTGTTAGAATACGTGCTATCCCAGGATAAGGAAGACATTGACCTTCTACTACAGAAATCTAAGGTCATCATGGAGCATTGCAAAGAACAATTGGCTGTGGACGGAATTCTTCCTTCTTCTAGGTTAAATGAACCTTGGGAATGGTTTGAGGCTCTGCAAATTTGACAGAAGGCCATGAAGAAGATCCAGAAATGAAAGAAACAAATAGATGGTGATCTTACTGGGGTATATGAAGGGTGCATTGCATTCTTTGAGGTCATGACTGGAAGGAGGAAGATTGCCCCTAAATACCTAAGTTTGGAACAGCTAAGAGAGTGGGGGCATGAAGTTTATGCCCTAGATTCTGAGAATGTTATAACTGGCCACCAGTTAGATGATGCAGCCACATATCTTGCAGTCATGGATAAGTATCAAGCCAACAAGGATGATTGGGATAAGATGGTTAAGCATTCAAAGGAGGAAATTGACTCCATTAAATGCAGACTTAAGGTTTTACCTTTGCCACCTGTCACCGAGTTGGATGGAACATTTTTGAAGGTTCAAGGATCGTTGGCCCAGAGCAAGGATAAGGGAGGCGGAAGTTAATGCCTATTTTGAGATTTGTGCTTCCCTATTATTATAGGGCATGTATTGAACCGGACTACATTGGGGACTGTGCCTTGGCTGACCTTGATGATATATGGCATTTAATGTGTGCCTTATTTTGATTTCCTAAGGCCGACTTGTTTTGGCAATTATTTTATTTTTGTAAATGTTTGGCTGGGCCGACATGTCTTGAGAATTTGCTATAAAGGAATTCTTGCCTCAGTGTAAGACATGAGATATTAGATATTAGAGAAAAGAGAAGAGATAATAGAGCTAAGTTAGAAAAGGAGTCAGAGAAATTTTGTGAATTTCTTGAAGCAAGTATTGTAAACAAACAGTGGAATTGTTGCAGCAGTTTGATGATCTAATACAATTGAAGACATTGTGGTTTTCTTGGTGAAATCTCTTGTGTTATTTTATCTTGCATGGTTCCTGTTGTTTCATCTTTCAGATTGCTTAAAGATTTAGGGTTTAGTGTTCAGAATTAAATCAGTTTTAGTTTG
>VDFB02058242.1:51815006-51886219 GCA_007258455.2 Sequoia sempervirens
AAAGAAGAGGTACTCCAAGCTTCCTATTGATGTGATCAGACAATACAATGTGAAGTTGATCCCCGACCAACTGCAGGATGATGGAAACCTGATACAAGACCATGCATATGAAGCTGTTAAGGATAGGTCAATCAGGGAGATCAACTGGAATGAAGATGAGGTCACAGAGTTGGAGGACCTAATGACCCCGGTTATGAAATTCACCACTTCTTGGTTGAAGCATAAGGTTTGGGAGCTGGAAAGTGAGAAGGTAGCCTGTACCTTCAATTTAATGGGAAATCTCAACCCAATGTCTACTTCAGAAGAATCTGGGGATGATGACCCCAAAGGGAAAATCCAAAAGAGCTCACCTTTTAAAATAAAGATTAGAGGCCCTAAGGAAAGTGAGTCGGCACCAAAGAGGAAGCCCAAAGGGAAGAAGAGAAGTCGGGCTTTGAAGATTGGCAGGTCCTCTGATGAGGAAGAGTTGGAAAAAGCAGAAGAAGAAAGTGCTCCTCCACCACCAAAGAAGACAAGAACAATTAGGACTTCAAAGAGGAAAGTCCAGGACACATCAAAGGATCAGCCTCCTATTGTTGATGTAGAAAGTTCAGGAGAGAAGACCAAGGTTTACATGAGGAGGTCTAGGACTCCTCCTAAGGACACGATGAAAAAGAGGGATTCTCCTCCGAAGTCACCAGTTGTGGAACCATCTAAGGCTGCTTCTCCTCCACCAAGTGTGCCTGAGCAAGAAACTCTTGAGGAGTGTGAGACTAGTGGGGAAGCAGATCCATTCAAGGAAGGGGCACTCTTTGGTGAGGCAGTTGAGCTCAAGGTGGAAGAGGTAGGAAAACTTCCTTCCCCATTGGTGCAATATGAGAATTCTCCGGCAAGTAGCAAGGTCCATGAGTCACCTGAGAAGGAGAATATCCCCATTAGAACCCCATCGACAGTACAAGAGGTGGAGCTTGAAGAAGAAGATCAAGGTGAACAGCTACCCGAAAAGGAAGAGGAGAAAATGCCAGAAGAATAGCAGGAAGAAGCAAAAATAGAGGAAATCTGGGTGGAGCCTGCAGTCCCAGATTGGCTTGAAAAGGAGATTACAAGGAAGAAGCAGGTAGTTTTTGAAGATACTCCCTTGGATTGGGATGAGATGTTGTCCAAAATTGGCAAAGGAAAGAAAAGGAAGGTAGCTAGAGTGGTTTCAAAGATGGAGAGAGATGAACTAAATAACAGGGTCATTCACATTGCCACTCCTGCCACCGACAAGACCAGGGAAGAGGTCACTGGTGAAGACTATAATGTACAAACTATTAACCTTGGACCGGCCTCTATGGAGTAGGACATTGATGAATATGAAGGCTCCAGTGCAGTAATCATTGGGAGGTTAAGAAAGGAAGCCCAGACCAAGCATGAGCTGAGGAAAGAAAATGAAAGACTAAAGAAATGCTTGGAGGAAGTGATGAAACCCCTGCAGTCCCTTCACCCATCTTCTTCTGCCACTCCTGGCTTTCTGCCCAAGGAGAATATTTCTGAGATTGAGAAAATGAAAGCCTCTACTCAAACCACAATGGATTGGTTGAAGGATGTGTAGGTAAAAGGAGATAATGCAATCAAAGAGATCCTGTCAGTTGGGAAGGACGTAGTCAGAGCTAAAGAACTGTTAGAATACGTGCTATCCCAGGATAAGGAAGACATTGACCTTCTACTACAAAAATCTAAGGTCATCATGGAGCATGGCAAAGAACAATTGGCTGTGGATGGAATTCTTCCTTCTTCTAGGTTAAATGAACCTTGGGAATGGTTTGAGGCTCTGCAAATTTGGAAGAAGGCCATGAAGAAGATCTAGAAACGAAAGAAACAAATAGATGGTGATCTTATGGGGTATATGAAGGGTGCATTGCATTCTTTGAGGTCATGACTGGAAGGAGGAAGATTGCCCCTAAATGCCTAAGTTTGGAATAGCTAAGAGAGTGGGGGCATGAAGTTTATGCCCCAGATTTTGAGAATGTTATAACTGGCCACCAGTTAGATGATGCAGCCACATATCTGGCAGTCATGGATAAGTATCAAACCAACAAGGATGATTGGGATAAGATGGTTAAGAATTCAAAGGAGGAAATTAACTCCATTAAATGCAGACTTAAGGTTTTGCCTTTGCCACCTGTCACCGAGTTGGATGGAACATTTTTGAAGGTTCAAGGATCGTTGGCCCAGAGCAAGGATAAGGGAGGCGGCCGTTAATGCCTATTTTTAGATTTGTGCTTCCCTATTATTATAGGGCATGTATTGAACCGGACTACATTGGGGACTGTGCCTTGGCTGACCTTGATGATATATGGCATTTAATGTGTGCCTTATTTTGATTTCCTAAGGCCGACTTGTTTTGGCAATTATTTTATTTTTGTAAATGTTTGGCTGGGCCGACATGTCTTGAGAATTTGCTATAAAGGAATTCTTGCCTCAGTGTAAGACATGAGATATTAGATATTAGAGAAAAGAGAAGAGATAATAGAGCTAAGTTAGAAAAGGAGTCAGAGAAATTTTGTGAATTTCTTGAAGCAAGTATTGTAAACAAACAGTGGAATTGTTGCAGCAGTTTGATGATCTAATACAATTGAAGACATTGTGGTTTTCTTGGTGAAATCTCTTGTGTTATTTTATCTTGCATGGTTCCTGTTGTTTCATCTTTCAGATTGCTTAAAGATTTAGGGTTTAGTGTTCAGAATTAAATCAATTTTAGTTTGGTGAATGATGTTCATGATTTCATATTTGGAATGTTTGTAGCAATCTCTGGTCTATACTCCCAGTAACTACCTGATTGTAGTAGGCTGGTAAAGTCAACCTGGACCATATATTTATATGTGCTTAAGTTTGATTGTGGATGAATGTCTATGATTTGAAAATCTATATACCTTAGAAGATTGCACTGTTCTTGTAAGATTGCATTGTGGGTTAAGCAAGAATTGGTTATTTGAGATTGGTCCATTTGAGATATTTGTCATTTGCATTGCTCATTCTAGGAGTAGATTAGATCTTATCATATTCTTGCACCCTTACCTTTTGCTATTTCTTTATCATTGGGTTAGATTTATGATTTGAGATCATCATATTGCATAATTTGATAAATTGGAAAGATATAGTTTGCTTGTAGTAAGGTCCGATTGTGATTACCAACATTTTCACATATTATCTGAGTTGTTTATGCATCATCATGACCTGACACCCGAGAGACCTTGGGGTGATTTTTAGTAATTTATTGTTGGAAATAACCTTTCAAGAGAGATAGAATATTGTATTCTGTCTGAGTTGTTACTGTGCAGAAAACACCATCAACACGAACTTTCCCTCCCTAGAATGCCATGTCTAAAACTCTATTGTTTGGAGGAAGAGAACCCTACCAACCTGGAAGATGAACAAAGAATGTTGTTAATGCATTTCAACACCTACCAACCACCATATTATATCTAGTGACACCCAAAAATTATTCTTTAATAGATTGGCACATATTCAAAGGAGAAAAACAACACTCACCCATGCCTCAATTATGTTTGCATAGCCATTTTCTAACACATCATCCCTAGCTCACAATTTTAGTGTACTTTTTTAATGATTTCATGGTCCATACACTCAATACCATGAACCATCAATGCTTAGAGGTACAAAATGACTATAGACAATGCTATTTCAATGTTTTTCAGATGATTAGATTAGATTTTGAAGGGGAAATCTTCTATAAAGTATTGATGGGGATGATGGATAGGGTTTTTGTTAGTCACTCAAGGACTCAAGCTCCCAGGATCACCTGCAAAAACCAAAATATCCTTCTATAAGAGAGAAAGATGAGAGCATAAATTTACAATAATGGATGAAAAATATTTTAGATCAAAAGTGATCAATGAATATATTGAAATGAACATACGAGACCATTTTTATATAGGAAAGGTTGAGAGGTAGACAAACTAGGATGATGGAAAGCTTCTTAATCCTATGTCATGTGACAACTAGGGGATAAGATAAGATAAGATGACATGTCAACTAAATACTTTTAAAAAGATTCTTAACTCACTAAGTAAACTTAACATGTGAACATGTGCAAAAAATATCCTAACTAGAAACTAGTTAGATAATGTGCCTTGTTCACACTACAAGGGATAAATCAAATAGGAAAAGCCTCTATTCACACCAACAATTTCCTTTGCAACACAAAACTTTTTGTAGTATTGAGTGTTTTCCTCTAAGATGCTAAGGACCCAATAGTTCTCATTTTTAAGGAAGTTCTTAGTTTCAATAAACATAGTATAATAGAAAAATATGCTTCTCTATGATAGATTTATTATTATTTGAAGTGAAAATGTATGTTGAAGCTTTTGTAATCAATAAAAGACTTATATTTGCCTCGTATGGATTTTATATTGTGTATATTTTGAGCTTAAGTTCTATTTTGTAGGTTTTAGTCTCCTTTATGTATGTTACAAGATAATTGTAGACATATCACCCCTCTTGATGTTGTGTTCTCTTTACATCTCACCTCTTAATAGTGTTCTAATAGAATTTGTGTAACCCACTATTAGCTCTAGAGACTATCTTGTGCTTCTAAGGCAAGTTAGAACTCAAATAATTATTGGTGAATCGCCACCTTTCCCCTTTATGTTATCTTTCTTCCTCCCTTTTCTCCTATGAATTTTTAGAGTAAGAGTAGACACTTGTTTTAATCTATGTTGAGCTGGGATCCAACACCTACACTTAGGCTTAGAAAGGAACCAACCTTATCTAAAGATCTGATCTCAATTAGCAAGGTCCCACACTTGAGAGATCATTCCCATTATTTTTCTAATATGTTGAATTGGGTTCATTAAGGGTGCAATTCTAGGTGAAAAAACTTTCTTCCCTCTGCTATAATGGAAGAATTTTCCTCTATTTGAGGGGGGGTGGGGGGGGTGTCTCTCTTTTCTTAGGGGGGCTTATTCTCTTTGGTGAAAATTCTATGTACATGGGTACCTCATCAAGTTTCATTTTCTAGGACCCATCTTTTCATCCACTTAAGTTATGCCTAAGGGGGCTATTAATGTATGCTTTTATTTTCCTAGTACAGTTCTTCCTACACTTTTTTTTATAGATTTCTTAGGTTAATAAAGTAATTAATAATGTGATTTGGGTGAGTTGTCAACATCTTACATGGGAGTTAAAATTTATTATTTTTGAATACTTTTGGTGTACTCTTCTTATTGATTGTATTTGTCACCTCTTCCCTTTCACATAGTCTATATATACTTAATCTCCTAGCTTGTATTTTTATTCATGTAGCTTCATTATTTTGATCTCTCTAATATTATTTTATCATTTGCAACATTTGCATTTCCCTTGTTGGATTCTCATTATGTAGTGCTATTTTAATTTTTATCATTTGTATTTGTAGTTTTATAGTTTCTATTTCTTGCACTGCATTTTTTGTTATTATTCATTTTACAAATTCTAACGAATTTTGTGCATACAATTATCCTATCTCAAAAGATCAACCTGGCACACTATAAACTCATAAAAATAAAATTTCCTCAATTTCTAATAGTTGAATTTGCATAAGGATAGACCATATTTAAAAATATTTTAGGGGAAGCTACTAAATTGTGAGAGTCAATTTATCCTTGATCAACCTTCTTGTTAGACCAACTTTATACCCTTGGGTAAATTTGGAAGGCATCGAACATACACACAAGTAGCCTATATGTAGATTTTGATGCTAACATAGTTGTATTTGTTTTACTTGATTTAAACCAAAATACTCCTAGCATTATTTATTCTTATAATTAGTTGCACATTGAATGCCTTTAAATGCCAAGACATGACATAATAGGTTGCAAGAACATGTACCAAGTAAACACATAATGTTGCTAGTGGAAAAGGGTGAACATTAGTAAATTTAAAATTCTGAATTTAAAGTCAATCCCAAAAGACTCAAGATCATCCCAAGCATTATGGGATCGACCCAAGATCTCACGATAAGAAACAAACATATGGAACTGTATATATTGGTAATTATGGCAAATGTGCAAAATAATGTAAATGGGGATAGAGTAAAATAAAATGTATGCCAACATATAAAAGTGTAAATAAATGAATATAGATAAAATTTAAAAAATTACACTACTTATCTTTATATATTTTATTTAATTATATTAATCTGTTCCATCAAAATAGACCTCAAACTAAATAAAAATTTATATAATTAAATATCCAAATTTCACCTTTAAAATTACAATGATATTCATTTTTATTTGTTAATAGACATACTTTAATATAATTTAAAAAATAAAAAATAAAAAATCAATTATATACTTATTAATTTGTCTCCATAAAAAAATGATATATATAATATTATAACATTAAACATATTTTTCCTTCAAAATAATATTAAAAAATACAATCATATTTAATGTGTCAAATTTTCAGAGAATTCAGTCAACTGTATTATATAAATTTCCCAATATATTAGAAACTATTCTAAGCAACAAAACTCAAATCCAAATAATTTTGGGATACTTGAAAAATATTAAAGTATAATCTAAGCATATTAATATTTTGCAAAAATAAATTAATAATAATAATCAATCAATTGAATGAATATATTATATACAGCGTCAATCTTATTATAAATTTTATAACGCTGTAATGATTTGTAGCATGTGGCCGGCGGCTGTTTGTCGAAGAAAAAGCGGTCGCCACTACCGACAACGCCGACAAAATGCATTGGCCGAAATATCCAAAAACCGGCGGATTCTTCTTATTTTCCACTTGCAAAGGAGGCGGTGGGTCCCACAGCACGTTATGTCGGGTGCTGCACGTGCAGCCCAAATACCACGTGAAATGACGTTAGCAATGGTATGTGTCGTTTCGTCGCCATATTCCACCATGTCATTTCACCGACAGCTGGAACGGCGCATCGCTATATTGTCACTCTTTTTTCTCCACTCTTTTGTACCAACAATATCCTCACATATTATTTGTGGACTAAGATATTATTTTATTTTCCCAAATATACCTAGCATTTTCTCATCATAGAGAATGGAATGGAATGGAATGTATATGAGATTATTTTTTATTTAGTCTATAGGCTAATCACATAGTGTGATGAAATTGAAACAAGTCTCATGCGTGTAAATCATTATTGAGTCATTGTAAAATACGTGTCAGCTGTCGTTTAATGGTAAATCAACTACGATTTAATGATAAAAGCTTCTAAAATATCAGGTAAAAGCCTTCAAAATTTCACTTATCACATAAAAGTCGAAGACATTGATTTGACAACTAAATGGGAACATTCTATTTTCATTTCAGTACTTTTTGTTAATTTGATGGCAACTTTCTTTTTTCATTTGCATTGCTTTATGTTTTAAATCTTTATGCAAATATTTCATAATCAAATAATACTTAATTTCTTTAAGGAAAAAATCTAGATTTGTTTAAGTTTATTTCATTCCATTATTTAACACTTACTATTAATTGTTTAATCCAACTACATGTAACTAGAATTTGCAGCTCATCCATGCACAAACACATACTTTCTAACATATTAACATACATATAGTTTTCTATCGGCGTAATCCTCGAACCTCCTTTAGATGCAAGTGCTAGTTTTATAAATGTAATTTAATACAAGTTATAGATATTGAGTTTTCTAGTCTATATGATTTGAATATATGACTATATATATATCTATATATATTGAGGTCTAATTATCATTAAATTGAATTTTTGTAATCTAATAAAAATTGGGAGCACAAGTGTAAACTAAAATGTCTTCAATTGTCAAAGTTGTCTCGAATACGACTTTGAACTCATCTATTTTTTTATTTGTGTTGGAAGCTTTCCGCTGAGTGAGGCTTGATCCTTGATGAACTAATTTCGAGTCACTAAACAATAGAATTATGACCTCATCCCACTTTATTAATAAGAGAGGCCTTACACTTAGCAAAACTTAATCACTAGTGAACTTATTTGAAACCATTCAACTTCATGAATCTTTTGACAAATATTTTTTTACCAACATACTTATATTTTTTAAAAATTATAATATTTTATTTTTTATCTATATTATTTGAATTAATTTATTCTTATTTATAATTAAATTATTCACTATTTTGAATGGTCAAACCATTTTTTCTCATATTTTCTTAAAGTTTACTAAGTCTTTAACAATTTAAACTTTAATTAAAAATATGAATTTCATGTTGTTTGTGTTATATGTTGAGCAACTTTGTTAACTACATGGTTAACAATTTAAATTTGTATTTTAAAAATAAGATAATATATGTCAATAGAATTATTTGTATTTCATTTTATTTGTGATATAGGTGTAAGAGCTTTAATTTTGTACACTTCATTACATGTGTATTTGAAATTTTTGAATGTAATATCTTAATAACTTTACTTAAAATACAATTACATCATGTGCATTACTTAGTTATTTAAAATTATAAAAACTTTGAATTCTCAAATTTGTAACATCAATTGTGCTAAATATATTTTTAATTAAAATATGTTTGAATTATATTTATTATTTAGTTATTTAAAATTATAAAATTTTGATTTTTTAAATATATGTAATATTAATGATATTTTGATAAATATTGTATTTAGTTATTATAAATTATAAAAATGCATTATTATTGGGACATAATTAAATTGTATAATTTAGCTATTTAATTTTTAATGATCAAATAATAATTAAAATTAGATTTTAATTAATTAAAATTAGATTTTAATTAATTAAAATTAGATTTTAATTAATTAAAATTAGATTTTAATTAATTAAAATTAGATTTTAATTAATTAAAATTAGATTTTAATTAATTAAAATTTTAAATTAATAAATAGAAAGATAAATAAGAGGGAATTAAAGGTAGTTTTATTTGTTAGTTTGATTTAATAGATACTTGATATTTTGATGTAAACTACACTTAAAAATCACAATCTAAAGTTTGTAATTGAATTTGGATTACATGTAGACTGAAACAAACTTACTCATTGATTATGCATTACTCTAAGATGACATTGGTTATCTAGCCATCAAGATGTACCATGTGCATCTAATGGTCTTATGCCATATGTTTCCTTGCTAATAGTATGTTTGTGTTATAGATTAGTTTGTAGCCACCACCCTGCTATACTTGTTAATCTGTAGCCTTTAGGTCAAGCAATGCATCACCAGAGCACAACAAGTTGGATTGATTTTAATGTGGGATGCAAAAACTGTTTCACTCTACTTTTCATTTTTCCCTGAGTGATCTTCATTTTGACACAAACATAACAACAATCAACAAATTTATAGCATCACTATTATTGAGCATCCTAATGGTTGGAAATCCACTGCCTTACAAAAGCAAGTATTAGATCTATATAACCCATATAATTCATACATTTTCAAATTATAAAATGGTTGTATGATTCCATTAGTATCTACAACATGCAAGTGACAAAGTGAGAAAATAAAATGATCAATGTATGGAAGCATTGGAATTGGAGGTCATAGGGAGATAAAATGTTAAATGAGGAATTCTTTGTTCCATCAGGCATTGGAGCATATTCAACATATGCAAAAGCTTCAAGCATAGAAGCAAGGCCATCATCTCTTGTTTCTTCTCTCATTGGAGTGATTGGTCATGTGTATGATATCAATGTTGGTCATTTTTAGAGAGTAATTGTTAAGTTTGTTTTTCTAGATAGTTAGTTGTCCTCAACGAACATAATATTATTATTGTTTTTTCTTCATTGGTTGACTTAAATGAAGAATCATAGTGGACCCAACATAGTCTCCAACATTTTTTGGCCATTATAGTTTGGTACAGGTTGAAGGCCTAGACTCTAATGTTCAAGATTTATTGTAAGTGTGAATATTGTTTACTTTGTACATTTTCTTTGCATATATTGCTCATTTGATTAAGTGTTTTCCTTCTCATTTGGTCATAGTTGATTGTTTATGGTTAACTAAAAGTAAAATACAAATCAAGAACCATGATAGATGTTTACTTTGATCTTTCAATGTAACAAAGCAATGAGATTATGTAATAGGATACAACAATCATTAAATTTATAATGATTATTTGAATTTAAATCTTTTATATTGTTAAAATAATCATAACATTGATAGCGATTATTTGATTTTAAAATATTTTATATTGTAAGGATAAAAGGTGTGTATTTTGTATGTTTATTCTTTAATTTATATTATTTTATGTAGGCATGATGAGTATTTTATTTTAGTCTACAATTTCAACTAATTTATTTGTTTCTATAATTTCTTTACCATATTTAGTTTGCATTGCATCTATGTTGTCTAGTAAAGATCAATAGAAAAAGGTAACATAGGTTCTTGAGTGTTTTGTTGATCATTTGAAGCTGCAATGACATGCGCATTTAACACATCAACATAGATAAAGTGATCAAATATAAAATTACATTATGTAATTAATATAAAAAATATCAACATTCTTAATTACCTATAATGGTTTGTAGAAATGTCTAGGTGGGGATAACATTGAGCATTAATGGTTGATCTCCACAAATTGTATCTTGTTTGTTTGATTAAGTATAGAAAAGTGGTTAGAAATAGGAATTGAGTAATTTTCTACAATATTAATAAACACTGTAGTAGTTAAAAAATTACCATCTATAATTTGTATTTCATCTATTATTTTTTGGTTTAGATCAATAGAGAAAGGTAATCAACATCATCGAGTACTTTCTTGATTATCCAAACTACAATGACATATATTTAATAAATGAAATAAAATAAAAATTATTGCTATGTAAATTGCTAAAATACTTTTGAATAAATGTACTCACTTTGTTGTTGCATGATAATAACTCTTTCTTCTTCTATTGTTATGCCTAAGCTATTAATGACCTTTTTTTCTTTCACTTTCTACATCCTATAGAGCGAAATTGAAATTTTTTATACTTAGTTGATTTATTCAAGTATTCATAAATGATATTGCCTCTTTGATGAAGAGAATGTCATGTGTGTATTTTTCTTGGATTGAACCATTGTGATATTCATCTCATAAGCATGTTCTTTGAGCTAGGGGTTGATTTAAATTTGAAAGAGGAAGAAAAAGATACATATATCTATTTTCTAAATATCTCAACATACTGACTAAAAATATTTTTTTCATCTACACTAATTGGTAAATTTTAGAGTAGTGAATTTAAATAATCAATGGAAATTTGAAATTTATCATTGGAAGCATCTTATGATTTCTAATCATTTGTAATAGAAATAACAATGATTAAGTTTAAAAAATATTCAAAAATATCTTAATATTTCATTATAAAATGGTGATATTGAAATTTACCAGTTCTTTGGTCTTCACCAATGAAAACCTCAAGCACATCTCGATCTTCTAATTGAATACCATCTATATATTAGATTAAGATTTATTTAACATTGACAACCATAAAAAAATTAACTAATATTTAATTGTAAAGACCATATCGACATTACCCATGGTATTATTTTCATGACTAAAACTCCCTCTGACATTGTCATCATCATCAATAAATGGAGTAACACCATTTATAATTTAATAAGATTAATTTAGTTAGTTTTGAGGGAAAATATAACAATCGTTTAAAATATATGACACTCACCACCACCAACAACAACAACAACAACAACAACAGCAACAAACACTACCCCCTTGTATTAACAACAATCCCAAACATATTAGCGACAATCACCTACCTACCAACAACTACCATATAATTAATAACCAACACCGCATGTGTTAAATCCAACTCCTAGAAATCCCTTCACCCAAGAGTGGAAAGAGATGGACACACTTAAGGGTATAAAATCAAGGACCTTACAACAAAAGAAAGAATAAAAATTCAAAGAATTGTCCCTACCCCTTTGAAAAATCAATAACATCAATTCCTTTCCCTTAAATTTTTTAAAGTTCCAAAACTAGAAAAATATAAAGGGAAAGGGGACCCACTTGACCATGAAAAGGAATTTTACATGGTATGTCATAAAGTGGCTTACTACAATGCATATCTTATGATACTATTTCCCAAAATTCTACGAAGACAAGCTCTTGTGCAGTTTATGCACCTAATTCATTGGTTCATTGCCACTTTTTCACAATTAGTTGAAAAATTTGTAAACCATTTATCTTACAACATATAATATTAAATTTCAATGATTTATGTTTGCAATGCCAAGAAAATAAATTTTGGGAGTTTTTCCTCCTTTCCTCAATGATGGAGAAGTCTCCCTAGTCATTCCCCATGGGCTATACCAGAATAGTCAATATTTGTGTCATGAACCTTATCCCAAAAATGGCCTTTGGCCTTTCATTTATAGGTCCATTGTGTCACAAATTTTGATGAGATTATTGAGAAAGGGGTTACCATAGATAAAGCCCTTATTTTTGAGGTACTAGTTAAAATTTATAACAAATAAAAAGACAGTATGTCACAAAATAATGACAAATCTAGATTTTGGGCCTAGAAACCAAAATATCATAAGTGATGGAGTCACTAATACCAAATTTTTCCAAATTGTAAAAAATTAAAACCTCAACATTCAAAATGTCCAACAAAATCTTGTTTCTATACCACAAGTACCATTAAGATCTCCTATAAACCAAGGACATACATACACTCCTTTAGGGGAACCAATAGACACAATTTAAAAAAAAATTCAAATCCAACATGATTAGAAATCCATAGACTAGACTCTTTGATGAAAGTATACCAAAACACATGTGGTGTTGAGAAACTAACTATTGTAAATATCAATGTGCTAAAGGTCATACCCTTTTAAAATGCATAAACTCAAAAAATATGTCCAAGATCTTCTTGATCATGGTGAAATTATCATGGAAGGTCCTCCAACCTCTTCACCTAATGAGAAATTAGGTATCTATCATGACCTATTCCCTAAATATTACAAAAATTGGCCTCCAATGTCTATTAAAGGTACAAGCCAAAATAATCAAATAAATAATGTCCATACCATACCCCTTCATATGACTCATTCATGGGTCACATTGGAGAATTCAATTCACTAGCCATCATTATCACCATAAAGGCCTTAATTATGATGTCACTATTAGGTGTGGTTAAGTTATCATTGGAGGGACACCCTCATCCTCTCAAAAAGCTACCCAATATGATTTTCTTGAACATCTTGGAAAAACTCCAACACAAATCTCTAGCTTGGAGCTTCTCAAATAGTCACCACATTTTAGGAACATATTGGATCAATCTTTGAGTGAGTCATGCGTTCCTAATAATATAAATATCAATCAATTTCAAGCTATTATAGGACACCAATCTTTTCCATATCACCTTTCTTTCACACCAAATGACATGTCTATAGAACCATCCCATAAAAAAACACTCCATATAGAGGTAATTGTCAAAAAATGTAAGGTTAAACAAGTCCTTATAGATGGTAGGTTTGGTTTAAATATGTATACCTACAAGCTCATAAAATAATTAGGATATTAAAATGATAGCATGGATAGCCAACAAAATATGAGATTCAAAGCATATGATGAAGAGGAAAGAGATTTCTAAGACATAATTTGGCTTCCCATCCTAGTTGGTCCAGTCCTATAGAAGACCATGTGACATACTCTGGACCTTGAATTTCCAAATGACATCCTCCTTAGTCATCTATGGATTAATTCCATGCAATATATTCCTTACACCTACATCAATGCATAAAATTTCTACACAATGGTGTAGAAGTCATAATTCCAGTAGATCTTAACCCCTTCCAATATTATAGATTGTTGGAAGGCCCCTATAAAAAATTACACCATTGTCCTAGTGCTAATGTTTTCATACCTCCACCATCATTACCATCTTCATCATATCTTGATCTTGATACTTTAGCATCAACATCATCCACAAAACCCAATTCCCTAGTCAAAGGCCAAGATCATAGACAAAGGATGTGGGAAGTATGAGACAAAATGTATTTCATGTTGGTCAAATTCTTCTTTCTCTAAAATATTACGAAAAACCATAGAAGAATAAAAAGAATATAGATCCCAAGATCATCTAGTTTTGTATAAATAATTATATACATAAAGGCTTCCTTGATGATGAAATTATAGACAGTGATGTAAATGCATGGTTATATAGAGATGAAGAATTTACATCATGTTTTGCTCACGATATATATCCTTAGGCATTTATAATGTGTAAGAGCAAGCAATATAAAGGAAAAAGGTTAGGATTGCATGAACAAAGTCCTCTTGAACCAATCACTATCAAGGTCAATTATCATAGATCTGGTTTAGGATATATGCCTCTAGTGGAAGAATGGTACCTCTTATACTATAAAAAAAGATTTTCCTATTGATAAGAGTGTCAAAGAATAGGAACTGGAAGATTCATTTGTTGACTTTTCCTCCCTCTTTAATGAGCTAAACATCTATACTATTCAATGAGCCATTACACCTTCCATTGATCTTCTAGGCCTTATTTCCTGGGACCAACAAGATCCTATGTGATGGGACATATTTGAAAATAACCAACTTATAGCTAATTTCATGGGACTCAGTGAAGATATTTCAATCAATGACCATATAAAAGGTTTTAACATAGACCTATATCTAATAGCCTATTTTTGGGAACAAGTTGAGTTCCTTTATTATAAAAATTCAAAAAATCAAAAAGAAGAAAATGAAAAATTCAAATCCTCTAATGAAAACCTCTTTGAGGCACTATCAAATAGAAAAGGAAAAGAAAAAGAATAAAAAAATACTAAGTCTACTAATGAAAACCTTTTTGAGGAATCACTAGACAAGGAACTTGACCTTCCCTTAAAATTTCTAAGTGACAAAATCAATCAATAGTCTAAGCAAAAGAATCACCAAAAAATACCGTTGTTAAAAATTAACCCCTTTTGGATATGCCACAAAATGGTCACCATTGCAAATTTTATGTCAAGGAAATTTTGGTTGCCATATTTGATGTCCTAAAATTAGAATTCACTCATACACTTATTGGTACCAACCATCCATTATATCATGATATTTGTAAATACATCTAATATTATACATTATCACTAAAATTATCTCACATATACCATAAAAATTTCATTCATCATTTATTCGATATCAACATTCCTAGAAAAGGATCATATCAAAGGAGCTTCAAATTTACTTTACTAAGATACCTTAATTCAAAATAGGCTTCTATTGTAGTAAAAGAGGTGTACAACAATGTCTATGGTACAAACACTAGTGGTATTATCTTATTCACCAAAGTCCTTAGAACATGTTTGTGAGATTCAAAATATTTAGGTCAATGGTCTCTCAATGCCACTAATTACCTCCAATCATAGCAAAATCACCTCCATCAAAATCTTCAGGAGATCAAAGCTTCAAATTTTTAAAATGTGCACCTCTAGCACTTTCATGCTTAATTTGAAGGATATCCTAACTGGGAAATACCCAAAAAAATTAAAAAATGAGAAAATTCCAAAATATAATAATAATAATAATAAAGAAAAAAAATTCCCTCTGGTGAAAACCATTTCTATGGTGCCTTAAGGTATTCATCATGATGAAAACTTAGTAGAAAAGCATCATGTTTTGATTAAGGTAAGCACCTTTGACCAAAGCTATCAACTGTAAAACATGAGAAGAGCTCAAAACCAATTAAAAAATATCCAAAAATGTAAACAAAGCGTGTCTCACAAGAAGAGAGACATAAACACAACAAAGACTAGCAACTTCTTTTGATAAGAGTAGGGAACCAGAAGTTGGTTTTGGAATAAACCCAAAACCAACAACAAAGTCAAGATAATCAAGGTGGTTTGAATCCAAACTTCACCAAAGGCCTCAAAAGAGGGGTAGGACATGAATGGAATGTCCATCCATTTTTTAAAAGAGAAAACTCAACTAAAGGAATCACAAGCACAACATTAAGTTTCCTTTTAAACTTGCATGGTGAACTTTTTCCCACATCAATGTGGTTACTTGTAGTAGTTTTCAACACCATCTCATTATAATGAGGTTGAGGATACTCCACAACGAAATTCTCAAACTTATTGGAATGTAGATAATCATGAAGATCTTGGCATAACAAGGATAAAATCTCACCATTATGGAAGTGGTATGGTTGAGAAGTCTCATATTGGATCTCTTGCTTTGAAAAACCAACCCTAGAGCACAACTTAATATTGTTTGGAAACTTCGAACCAGTTTCAACATAGACAAAAATTATAGAAAAAATAAACCTAGTTTTAGACTTTGTGACTTCATTTATGGTAATAAACTAACATATAAAATCAATGATACCATGAATGATATTTTCATCCCAAAACTCTGAAGGGAGCTTTGGAAGTAAAAAACAAATAGGAATCATGATAATCTTGGTAGCATTGAAACTAGCAAACCAAATTTTGAAATGAAGAAAATCCTTACCATGAAGTCAAGGACCTCCCTGAAGAACTCTAGAGCAACCCTCAATAGATTGGAAGGATAATAAGAGGAATTTGATCAACATGGTCATCACAAATTACAAACCTGAAGCAAGTAAGTATTTGAACACCTAATTGTGAATAAAATCAATGTTTGACATATGACCAAGGAATCTCCCAATAAGGGTAGAATATAAGCTTGTAGAAGCTTTATCTACCAATGCATTCAAAATAGGAGTAGGGACCTATAGGAGAGCCAAAGTGAGAACTTGAGGATCCATAGAAGGGGTGGCATTCCCAACACCGTACACATGCATTTCATAAGTAGAAGGCCCACGATGAATAAATTTCATAACATCTTGAGAAACATATAGAGAATAGGGGTCATCATGTGGTAAGGGAAACCCTTAAACATGCCATCACTAGAATATAGAGGGGACTCAATGCCTATCACACTTGACCTAGCAAAAGGAAGAACCAAAGAGGGGAGAGAAACGACAAGGGGTACACCGATGCTAGCTCTGACACAGAAACTTTATGAGCTCAAATCACATAGAGGGGGATTTTCACCCAATCTATCCCCAATGGATCATATGCAAGACAAAATGTTGAAATTCTCCTAAGAAGACAACAAAGTAGGGAGGGGAGAAGATTCCAACACTAGGGGAAGGAACCCCTTGTGTAGACCAAAATCCATTGAGAAATTAGGCACAACCACCTCCATAGCATGCCTAGGAGCATTAGAAAAACCAAGGAAAATGCCCAATAGGTTGACCTTAACAAGAAGTTCCAACTTTAGTTTCTCATCTTTCACAACGTCCTTGAACACATCCTCATCCACATCCTTAGAATTTTAATTTCCATCACCATCCTCCTCCACAGAGTTAAAACCTTTGCCAACACTCTAGTTCTTGCTCGCCATAAGACAATTATAACTAATTACTACCTAGTGCATCAATAAGAATTTAAAGATCGAGGTCCACTTGTAGGTTGATAACACACTTCAAATCATAGCTGGGAAATAATTTTATGATGTTGACTACTATTAGCTTGGCTAAGTGAGAGTAATAATAAAAACCTCATGCAAATTAAACAAAAATATTTACAACATCAAAATTATTGGAAAGAAAAAGGGATATGAACTATGGAAGGGTTAACAATTGGATTGCAATGAAGTGAATTGGCACTAGGATATGTAACACAAAAACTATGATGAGAAACAAGCATGAACAAAAAGGATATAGGGAAAGAGAAAATAACTTGAGCTCCAAGATTTAATTTTTGAATTGCACATTATTATCTCATACATTTTAGCTTCACACTCCAACATTTGAGTTTTTCATCAACTTTCTTGGTACATTCTTCAATTTTATATCAATTTAATAGAATTAGTACAAAATATTATAACAAGGATTGCATGTCATCAAATTCAAACATAAAACATGATAATTATCATTCCAAATCTTCAAAACATTAAAACACTAGTTTATACTATCAAATTCAAATTAAAAACATGAAATTTGGTTCTTTTATGTCAACAAAACAAGAAATGGTCATAGAATTGTTAAATGATGATTGATATTTTGTTGAAACCATGAAAAGTGTGTTTGTATGTTGGATAATACTGTAGAGGAGGAGATTTGATACTCTAGATTCTCTAGGACAAAGAAGAGTCTACAAGGAGCAAATGGTCCTCGACTACCTCAAAGGAAAAGCTCAGGGGACAAAGACAGAAAGATAAGGAATTTTTACTATAATCTATGTTTTAGGACAAATTTTAGGAAAAGGACTTCAAAGATCAAAAGAGAAGACTTTTGAGGTCTTAGGGGCAAGTTGGCTAGGTCTTACCAAAGGATGATAGTGTGGGGCACATATGTCACCATGGAAAGTTGTGGTCTCATATGATCATGTAAAAGAACGTGCTCAAGAAACACGCAGATTCTATTGTCTATCCAAAAACTAAAGTCTAGATGTTTTACTAAACTAACAAAATACTAAAAATAATAGCAAGAAGGAAACTTAACATGCAAGTATTTAAACTTAAAAAACATAATAACGAGATAGAAGAGAGGAATGGGCTCACAAGAGTTCTAGCGCTATGTAGCCTCCCGCAATGCTCCAAATGAACAATCTGCACACACAAAAATTGTTGGTGTAAATAAGTATTTTACTTATTACACTTTACTTAAGCTTACTTAGGGAATACATATCATTGTAGTTTGCACTTGTGACACCTAGTTATTTGTATCTTGCATCTAGGTTTGTGCATATATTGAGAGATGTGATAGGGACACTTAGGGAAGTGTGTGTAGGAGAAATTCCACTCTTTGTGGTGTGATCTAGTTATCACCTTTTTATCTCTACTTATAGTGGCATGATAATTCCACTTTAGGTGGGTGATCCACCTTTCATTGAATTATCTATTATTTCTTTCTACCTACCCTTGCACATGATTGTGACACTTGTCTCATTCATGGCCCTTCCTTGTGTCCTAGCTTGCCTTTATAAGCAAGTCGTGTACATGCTTGTAATTGAACATCTTCATGCATATTGAGAATACAATCATCATATTCTCTCATCTTCTCTCTCTCTTTTGTGCTATCTTTGGTCTCTTGATCTTTTATTTATTTTTATAAGTTCTTACATGGTATTAGAGCAATTGGAGGTCCTTTGCATAGCCATTTTTGGAAGATCTTAGTTCATGTGAAGGTGGTCAATAGGAAAATCTGAGGAGTAGTGACATTTTGGTACATCCTAGACCAGATATGACCTCAAATTTAGATTCAAAAGGTGGTTTCCAGTTAGGATAGTTTTTTGTTTTGTTGAAATCCAACATTGGGAGCTCTAGATAGAAAAAAATTGCCTATTTGGGTTTTTTTTCAATTTTTTGAATTTTTCTATAGTTCTAAAAAAAAATATTTTCTGCAAAAAAATTGTTAAAAAAAGGAAAAAATACTTATTTTTATTCAATTGAATTTTTTTTTTAATTTCAATTTGTATCTATTAAATTTCATTGTAAAATTTTAATTGAATTTTTTTTTTTAAATTAAAAAATAAAAATAAAAATATATATATTGTACCCTGCGCAGGCAGGGTACTCAAATTGTACCTGCCTATGCAAGTACTTTGTACCCATGGTACCGAGCGCTAAGGAAGGTGCCACGTGGAGGGCTCTTATTTGCCACCCGCGACCACGTTCACCCACGCAGGCCTCAACATCAGCAATCGGCTTCAAAAAATCTAACAGGCTTTAAAATTATCAGCGAGCGAGTACCTAAGGAATATTCTGGTGCCCACAGAGCATATTCCGACTGAGTTGTGAGTCACGGTGACATTCTAGTAGACGCCAAATTTAAGGCCAACTTGAGAGGAATATTTTGTCTAGTGGAGAATATTCTTTTTTGTCAGGTCCTAGACCGTCAAATTCAATCATGTGATATGCTGATGTCAGCATTTTCTAAAAAAAATTTCCCTCACAGATGAGCTTTTCAGTTTTGTAGTCAATTTTCAAATGCCCATAACTTGCTCGTTTTAACTCCTTTTTCTAAGCAATATTTTTTGATTTGGGCTAATTTTTCGTGTACTTCACAGCTATGTGGTTGGTTTCTAATTTTGATGGACATATTTTCCATAATTTTTAGTTTTTCAACACTGTACCTGTCCAATCCTCATTTCTACAACTTTCGGGGCTCCATACATCCACATACAAACTCCTTTTTAGGTGTCATTTTTTTTTTAAATGAATGATTTTTCATCTACTTCTTGAATCTGCAATCAATTTGAAGCAATCTTGAGTGAATTTTGTACTTTTAGCATATGGTCTTTTTTGGCCTATTTGGCACTTGTATTGCATAGATCTAAATTTACATCTTTGCTTTATTGTTCTAGTATATTCTCAGCCTATTTTTGGCAAGTTTTAAATCAGAAATCATAAGTCCACTTAGCCAATTTGCAAGTGGCCTATTGTACACACGCTAAATTATAAAGTGCCAAAATCATCTTTTTTGCGGGGGTGTACTTTGATTGAGTGAATTTGGGGGAGTGTCTCTTGTGTGATTGTTCCTATCTTCTCTCTTATGCTCTTGCATTCCATCATGGGTTCATCTAAAGTTCCACTCTTAACTTTACATAATTATGCTACATGGAAAGTACATGCATGGAGTAAACTAATGGAAAAAGGTTTAATTTACTATATTGATGGAACCATAACTGCACCTATGGATCCTAAGGCAGATCCAACTGCATATATGGATTGGCTCACTAAAACTTCTATGGAATTGGGTACACTTAGAAATTTCATTTCATATGATCTCATTTTCCATGTTGATAAATTACTACAACCAAGGAAGCTTGGGATAAGCTTGCTACTTCGTATAGCAAGGTTGATAAGGTTAAGGGATATAAGCTTGAAAATTATCTCCTAAGTCTTGATCCCAAGAATTTTGACACCATTCAGGATTATGTCACTAAGACAAATGAGCTAAGACCACAACTAAAGGATTGTGGTATTGAGAAAGAGGATGATCAATTGGTCTTCAACTTGTTGGACAAGCTTCCAACTAAGTATGCAACCTTTGTTTCAAGTTTTTAGACTCAACGATTGAAAATTAGCAACTTCACATCATCATATTTTGAGGCTCTCACAAATCTTTTGATTCTTGAGCAAAATAAGTTGATGAAAATCAGCATTCTCAAGTCTTCAACTTCAAAAGCAATGGTGATCAATCATGGAAACAACAAGAAAGGCATAGGGAAAGGCCAAAAGAAATCTTCACCAAAGCCACAAGGAGAGAACAAACAATCCACTCCTCCACAACAAGGCTCATCATCATCTTCTTCAAAGAAGAACAACTCAAGCAAGAAGGAGAAACCAACTTGTGCATATTGTAAAAAGATTGGACATGAGGAGCATCGTTGTCATGCCAAGAAAATTGATGAGTTGACCAACATCATCAATAAGAACAACATCAATTTTCCTAATGCCTATAAGAAGAAGGACTCATCTCCTTCCACTTCTACTTCATCTCAGTCTAAGGGAAAAGGTCAAGCTTTCATGGCAACAACAGGTTCATCATAGCAATGGATTCTTGATTCAGGGGCTACTCAACATATGTGTTCTTTAAAGGGTAAATTTTCCTCCTTGCAGTCCTCTTCAGTGCCTCACATCTTCATTGGTGAAAATACACAAGTGGAAGTTGAGGGGAAAGGTGCAATTGAGATGGCCGATGGGACATTTGAGGATGTTTTCTATATTCCAAACTTGAGCACCAATCTTCTCTCCATCTACCAAATCACACATCATGGAGATGGTAAGAAAGTTTAATTCACTCCAGACATAGTTGTGGTAAAGAAATTTGCAAATGATGCTTTGGTTGCAATAGGTTGAGCTAATCACAATGCAAGGATTTACTCATTCTCCCATTGGATACCTCGTGCTCCTTATGCAACATTGATTACACATTCAAACTCATAGAGTAAGATATGGCATGAGTGGTTTGGTCATGTCAACTACCGCTATCTACAATAGCTTCACACCAAGGACATGGTCAAAGGGCTTCCTAAACTTAGCTTTTCTAAGGGTGTATGTTCAAGATGTTCCATGGGTGATCTGTATAGGATCTAGACTATATTGCAAAATGAATGCTTAACTTTTACAATGATTATTCCAAGTTAATTAAAACAAAATTAACTTAAGGAAATAACAAAATGAAGAAATTAACAAACTAAGAGAAGGTGAGAGAGAAGAAGAGAAGTGCAAATAGCGTTTGATTACGGAGTTCGTCACAAACGTGACTACGTCTCCAGGTCCGCTCCAATGGAGTGTGACCGATCCGATTAATCTCCAAATCAAAATTACAATTGCACCAAGACTTTTCCCTTGAAACACAACAACAAAAGCATGCCCTCGATGTGTGGAATAGTCTTCAAAAGATCTCTAAGAAAACTCCCTTGCTCTCTGATTCACAGCTTCACCCTTCACTTGAAAATTCTGATTATTCCCTATCACTCACTCACATCCCCTTTTTATACAAAAAATTAACTCATTATGGTATAAAACCATATGATTTACAAAATATTCCCATATCTCCATTTTTACATATAAATCCCTATTAAATCTTCCATTATTTACATAAAAATCATTAAAAATAACCCCCACTATCTATAAAATAAATTTAAGCCCCTTATTATCATTTATTCGAGCTTAGGAGATTTTAACTAATCTTTTAATAGGGATTATTATTTTAATTTAGGGGAGTTGTTTTTGTTTTCTTTTTAAAATAGGGCATTCAGTTTTCCAACACACAACAAAATAAGCCGATGCCACTCATATACCGAACAGACTCTATGGTCTAACGGTGCATAGACCTTTTGAGAGCCCGGCGGTTCCGGGTTCAAGCCCTGACCATCGGATTTTTCTCACCAAACTCTAACAAAAAGTCAACAAAACAAATCCGTTTCTATCTATAGATGTGCGTCGCTGGTATGGTGCAACGACTGGTCGGAAATTTTGTAGGTGAGTGGTCAGTGGTTTGAATCTATGCAACAAACTTTTGTTATACAAAACACCGAACTCCGTCTACCGCGCCGTAGAACTCATGGCAGAGGCCACGTGCCGCACCAGGAGGGTGCCATGTGGCAAGTACTCATTCGTCAAAAACATCAACGTGGATGCCGACCGAGATGATGACGTGTATGCTGACTGTGCTGGTGGGTGCTAATGTGGCCTACTGACTAAACGCTGACGGAGATTGATGTCTCCGCTGACTCAGATGCTGACGTGGCGTACGGACTACCACGTGTCAAATTCTGATTCATTTGTATAGTGTTGATGAGGATGCCATGTGTTGAATTCTGGTTTGTCCATTTCACCATCCGTACAGTACGGAATGCTGACATCATCATCCGTACGGTCAAAGTAAACCCTTCGTAGCACGATCTTTGACTATCAATATCTTGCGCCTACGATGTCGGATTTCGATGAAATGAGTTGTGTTGGAAAGCTTGTGATGAGCTCTTTGCAATGATGCCAACATCGATAACTTTTGGCGATATCATTTTTTCTGCTTCCTGGACGCCCCTGATCCTAGTTTGACCCAAGGTTTGACTGACCATAACTTGCACAAACGGACTGCTTTTCGCTCCATTCAAGTTGCATTGGAATCAGGACGCTAAGATCTTTCTGATGGTGTAGATTCTAGAGAGAAATGAGACAATTCAATTTCCACTAAAAATATCCACCGGATCAGGCCTCCCCACTGAAGACCTTTTGGACCTCGAAAAGTGGCATTTAATCTGACAATAAGTGAGCACTTGGCCTCCCCACTTGTCCTGTATCCTCTGTACATCTGAATACCTGGCTCACAAGCACAATGAAGACTACAACAACATTATTGAACATAAACATAATTTTATCACTTCCATAAGCATCTACATCAACTGTCGTAACCACTAACCAACAAAAATTGACTAGCATCAAGCTGAACAACAATGCAGAAATGAGAGAGAATAAGTCAACAACATATCGATCTTTTACAACTAGAACATTTTTACCCAAGGATTCATCAATGCTTTCAATCACCATTCCCTCATGTTGTACTGCGAGTACATCCTGCAACATCTGACCCTGGTTAGCTACTCCAAGTTCCAGTTTAGAACCACCTGTACTGACAGACATAAGAGTTAACTCTTTACTTGCATTAATTACCCTCTTTAGCTGCCCTGTGTTTGCAAAAGAATGATCAGTCTTAATCCTATGAGAATGTACAATATACTAAATGCCATCTTTAAAAAAGTGATAATGATTCTTTTCTCTATAGAAAATAGCTTTCCTATCATATAAATAAGGGCTACCAAGCACTATCCCACAGATATCCAGTGGAACCACATCAAACTGTACTTCATCCACAAATTTACTAGTGATTGCGAATCTTAAGGTGCATTGTCTTGTTACTTGCAGTTTATCATTTTCACAAATCCAGCCTAGTGGATAAGGTTTCTTATGCTGTGTAGTTTTCAATCCCAAGTTCCTTACAACACTTTCAGAAATTAAATTCACTTGAGAACCACTATCTATGAGTGCATCAATTTTACTGTTCTTAGCAACAACCCTTAAATGAAAAAGCTCATTCCTTTTCACATCTTCAAAGAAATCATTAATTGTAGAAGTAGAAGCACAACTAGCAACAGAAACACTAGAAATAGGAGCTTTACCTTTTAGACCCATAGCTGTTATCTTAGTCTCATCATCTGAATCTGAACCAAGATCCATAACAACATTTTGCGGCTTTCTCCTTACCTTTCTGTTTTGATTACGTTTCTGAGCCCACTTAGGCTTCAGTTCAGGATGTAACTTCCAATAGTGATCTTCATCATGACCCTTCTTGTCACAATGAGTGCAAGAAAGTTTCTCATCCTTCTTAACTGTTGTCTTCTTTCCTTTCCCTGTCTCTGCATTCTTAGAAGATTTCTTAACAGAGTTATCATTATCAATAAAAGATCCTTTACCCCTTGACTCTAAGTGGGTAGCTTGGCACACTTCATCCAAGTTACAAGGATTCAAAACCAAAATAGAATGCCTAAGGTAGGAATGCAGACCTCCTATGTACTTCAACAAAGTGTCCTGGGTATACAAAGGAACATTCAAAGCAATAGCCCTTTTCCTAAATTCATGGGTGTACTCTTGGACAGTTTGACCTTTCCTTGCCTAAACATTTGCCAGTCCATCATTAACTGTTGCATATGTCCTAGGGGATAAAACTGCTTCTTAAGAGCATTAACAAACTCTGCCCAAGTTAAACTGACTCTACCATGTTGTGAAACTTCTGCCTTAGTCTTACTCTCCCACCAGGTTAAAGATGTACCTCCTAACCGAAGAGTAGCCAATTGGATCCTATCAACATCATCTAATAGGTTTTGGACTCTACAGTAGACTTCTACTTGTTGAATCCAATCATCCAATTTTTCAGCTTTAAGTTCACCACAATACTTAGGCAAGTCAAATTTTACATCCAACTTGATCTTAGGCTTATACCCACTCTTGAAAGGATTAAAAGAAGTAGAATGAGGAGAAGATGGAGAAGAAGGAGAAGAGGGAGGAGAAGAAGAAGAGGGTGGATCTGGTTGCTTGCCACCATCTCCATGTTGTTTCCTTTTCTTGTCTTTGAGATCTTCTTGCTTCGACGAACCTCCTTCACGTTCCTTTCGTTCCTGTCTCTCCTAAAAAAGAATGTCCACCTTAGCCTTCATCTCGAGGAATGCTCTTCGAAATTCCTGCTCAATGATTTCTTTAGGAACCTCCATTCCAGAAATAGACATCTTCAGAAATGTTCTACGCTTCCCAATCTCAGGATCAAATTCTTCGAGCTTGCCTTCGCCCTTCTGAATCCTGGATCTTGTTAGCATTCAAGAATAAAAAACTACAATAATAGTCAACTTCCTCTGATACCAACTTGATCTATATATGATCTAGACTATATTGCAGAATGAATGCTTAACTTTTACAATGATTATTCCAAGTTAATTAAAACAAAATTAACTTAAGGAAATAACAAAATGAAGGAATTAACAAACTGAGAGAAGGTGAGAGAGAAGAAGAGAAGTGCAAATAGCGTTTGATTACGGAGTTCGTCACAAACGTGACTACATCTCCGGGTCCGCTCCAATGGAGTGTGACCGATCCGATTAATCTCCAAATCAAAATTACAATTGCAACAAGACATTTCCCTTCAAACACAACAGAAAAAGCATGCCCTCGATGTGTGGAATAGTCTTCAAAAGATCTCTAAGAAAACTCCCTTGCTCTCCGATTCACAGCTTCACCCTTCACTTGAAAATTCTGATTATTCCCTATCACTCACTCACATCCCCTTTTTATACAAAAAATTAACTCAATATGGTATAAAACCATATGATTTACAAAATATTCCCATATCTCCATTTTTACATATAAATCCCTATTAAATCTTCCTTTATTTACATAAAAATCATTAAAAATAACCCCCACTATCTATAAAATAAATTTAAGCCCCTTATTATCATTTATTCGGGCTTAGGAGATTTTAACTAATCTTTTAATAGGGATTATTATTTTAATTTAGGGGAGTTGTTTTTGTTTTCTTTTTAAAATAGGGCATTCGGTTTTCCAACACACAACAAAATAAGCCGATGCCACTCATATACCGAACAGACTCTATGGTCTAACGGTGCATAGACCTTTTGAGAGCCCGACGGTTTCGGGTTCAAGCCCCGATCGTCGGCTTTTTCTCACCAAACTCTAACGAAAAGTCAACAAAACAAAGCTGTTTCTATCTATACATGTGCATCACTGGTATGGTCCAATGGCTGGTCAGAAATTTCATAGGTGAGTGGTCAATGGTTCGAATCTATGCAACAAACTTTTGTTATACAAAACACCGAACTCCATCTACCGCGCCGTAGAACTCATGGCAGAGGCCACGTGCCGCACCAGGAGGGTGCCATGTTTCAAGTACTCATTCACCGAAAACGCCAACGTGGATGTTGACCGAGATGATGACGTGTATGCTGACTGTGCCGGTGGGTGCTGACGTGGCCTGCTGACTAAACGCTGATAGAGATTGACGTGTGCGCTCACTCAGATGCTGACGTGGCATACGGACTGCCACATGTCAAATTTTGATTCATCCATACAGTACTAACGAGGATGCCACATGTTGAATTCTGGTTCATCCATTTCATCGTTCGTACAGTACGGAATGCTGATGTCATCATCCGTACGGTCAAAGTCAACCCTCTGTAGCACGATCTTTGACTGTCGATATCTTGTGCCTACAATGTCAGATTTCGACGAAATGAGTTGCATTGGAAAGCTTGTGACGAGCTCTTCGCGATGATGCGAACTTTGACAACTTTTGGTGATATCATTTTTTCTGCTTCCTGGATGCCCCTGATCCTAGTTTGACCCAAGGTTTGACTGACCATAACTTGCACAAACGGACTCCTTTTTGCTCCATTCAAGTTGCATTGGAATCAGAACGATGAGATTTTTCTAATGGTGTAGATTCTAGAGAGAAATGAGACACTTCAATTTCCACTAAAAATATCCACCGGATCAGGCCTCCCCACTGAAGACATTTTGGACCTCGAAAAGTGGCATTTAATCTAACAATAAGTGAGGACTTGGTCTCACCACTTGTCCTGCATCCTCTATACACATGAATACCTGGCTCACAAGCACAATGAAGACTGCAACAACATTGTTGAACATAAACATAACTTTATCACTTCCATAAGCATCTACATCAACTGTCATAGCCACTAACCAACAAAAATTGACTAGCATCAAGCTGAACAACAATGCAGAAATGAGAGAGAATAAGTCAACAACATATCAATATTTTACAACTGGAACATTTTTACCCAAGGATTCATCAATGCTTTCAATCACCATTCCCTCATGTTGTACTGCGAGTACATCCTGCAACATCTGACCCTAGTTAGCTACTCCAAGTTCTAGTTTAGAACCACCTGTACTGACAAACATAAGAGTTAACTCTTTACTTGCATTAATTACCCTCTTTAGCTGCCCTGTGTTTGCAAAAGAACGATCAGTCTTAATTCTGTGAGAATGTACGATATACTGAATGCCATCTTTAAACAAGTGATAATGATTCTTTTCTCTGTAGAAAATAGCTTTCCTATCATATAAATAAGGGCTACCAAGCACTATCCCACAGATATCCAGTGGAACCACATCAAACTGTACTTCATCCACAAATTTACTAGTGATTGCGAATCTTAAGGTGCATTGTCTTGTTACTTGCAACTTATCATTTTCACAAATCCAGCCTAGTGGATAAGGTTTCTTATGCTATGTAGTTTTCAATCCCAAGTTCCTTACAACACTTTCAGAAATTAAATTCACTTGAGAACTACTATCTATGAGTGCATCAATTTTATTGTTCTTAGCAACAACCCTTAAATGAAAAAGCTCATTCCTTTTCACATCTTTAGAGAAATCATTAACTGTAGAAGTAGAAGCACAACTAGCAACAGAAACACCAGAAATAGGAGCTTTACCTTTTAGACCCATAGCTATTATCTTAGTCTCATCATCTGAATCTGAACCAAGATCCATAACAACATTTACGGCTTTCTCCTTACCTTTCTATTTCTGATTACGTTTCTGAGCCCACTTAGGCTTCAGTTCAGGATGTAACTTCCAACAGTGATCTTCATCATGACCCTTCTTGTCACAATGAGTGCAAGAAAGTTTCTCATCCTTCTTAACTGTAGTTGTCTTCTTTCCTTTCCCTGTCTATGCATTCTTAGAAGATTTCTTAATAGAGTTATCATTATCAATAAAAGATCCTTTACCCCTTGACTCTAAGTGGGTAGCTTGGACAGACACTTCATCCAAGTTACAAGGATTCAAAACCAAAATAGAATGCCTAAGGTAGGAATGCAGACCTCTTATGTACTTCAACAAAGTGTCCTGGGTATACAAAGGAACATTCAAAGCAATAGCCCTTTTCCTAAATTCATGGGTGTACTCTTGGATAGTTTGACCCTTCCCTTGCCTAAACATTTGCCAGTCCATCATTAACTGTTGCATATGTCCTAGGGGATAAAACTGCTTCTTAAGAGCATTAACAAACTTTGCCCAAGTTAAACTGACTATACCATGTTGTGAAACTTCTGCCTTAGTCTTACTCTCCCACCAGGTTAAAGTTGTACCTCCTAACCGAAGAGTAGCCAATTGGATCCTATCAACATCATCTAATAGGTTTTGGACTCTACAATAGACTTCTACTTGCTGAATCCAATCATCCAATTTTTTAGCATTAAGTTCACCACAATACTTAGGCAAGTCAAATTTTACATCCATCTTGATCTTAGGCTTATACCCACTCTTGAAAGGATTAAAAGAAGTAGAATGAGGAGAAGATGGAGAAGAAGGAGAAGAGGGAGGAGAAGAAGAAGAGGATGGATCTGGTTGCTTGCCACCATCTCCATGTTGTTTCCCTTTCTTGTCTTTGAGATCTTCTTGCGTCGACAAACCTCCTTCACATTCCTTCCGTTCTTGTCTCTCCTGAAAAAGAATGTCCACCTTAGCCTTCATCTCGAGGAATGCTCTTCAAAATTCCTGCTCACTGATTTCTTCAGGAACCTCCATTCCAGAAACAGACATCTTCAGAAATGTTCTACGCTTCCTGATCTTAGGATCAAAGTCTTCAAGCTTGCCTTCGCCCTTCTGAATCCTGGATCTTGTTAGCATTCAAGAAAAAAAAACTGCAATAATAGTCAACTTGCTATGATACCAACTTGATCTGTATATGATCTAGACTATATTGCAGAATGAATGCTTAACTGTTACAATGATTATTCCAAGTTAATTAAAACAAAATTAACTTAAGGAAATAACAAAATGAAGGAATTAACAAACTGAGAGAAGGTGAGAGAGAAGAAGAGAAGTGCAAACAGCGTTTGATTATGGAGTTTGTCACAAACGTGACTACGTCTCCGGGTCCGCTCCAATGGAGTGTGACCTATCCGATTAATCTCCAAATCAAAATTACAATTGCACCAAGACTTTTCCCTTCAAACACAACAGCAAAAGCATGCCCTCGATGTGTGGAATAGTCTTCAAAAGATCTCTAAGAAAACTCCCTTGCTCTCTGATTCACAGCTTCACCCTTCACTTGAAAATTCTGATTATTCCCTATCACTCACTCACATCCCCTTTTTATACAAAAAATTAACTCAATATGGTATAAAACCATATGATTTACAAAATATTCCCGTATCTCCATTTTTACATATAAATCCCTATTAAATCTTCCATTATTTACATAAAAATCATTAAAAATAACCCCCACTATCTATAAAAAAATTTAAGCCCCTTATTATCATTTATTCGGGCTTAGGAGATTTTAACTAATCTTTTAATAGGGATTATTATTTTAATTTAGGGGAGTTGTTTTTGTTTTCTTTTTAAAATAGGGCATTTGGTTTTCCAACACACAACAAAATAAGCCGATGCCACTCATATACCGAACAGACTCTATGGTCTAATGGTGCATAGACCTTTTGAGAGCCCGACGGTTCCAGGTTCAAGCCCCGATCGTCGGCTTTTTCTCACCAAAATCTAACGAAAAGTCAACAAAACAAAGCTGTTTCTATCTATAGATGTGCATCGCTGGTATGGTCCAATGGCTGGTTGGAAATTTCATAGGTGAGTGGTCAGTGGTTCGAATCTATACAACAAACTTTTGTTATACAAAACACCGAACTCTGTCTACCGCGCCGTAGAACTCATTGCAGACACCACGTGCCGCACCAAGAGGGTGGCAGGTGGCAAGTACTCATTTGCCAAAAATGCTGACGTGGATGCTGACCGAGATGATGACGTGTATGCTGACTGTGCCAGCGGGTGCTGACGTGGCCTGCTGACTAAACGCTGACGGAGATTAACGTGTCCGCTGACTCGGATGCTGACGTGGCGTACGGACTGCCACGTGTCAAATTCTGATTCATCTATATAGTGCAGATGAGGATTCCATGTGTCAAATTTTGGTTTGTCCATTTCACCATTCGTATAGTATGGAATGCTGACGTCATCATCCATACAGTCAAAGTCAACCCTTCATAGCACAATCTTTGACTGTCGATATCTTGTGCCTACGATGTCGGATTTCGACGAAACGAGTTGCATTGGAAAGCTTACGACGAGCTCTTTGCGATGATGCCAACTTTGAAAAATTTTGGTGATATCATTTTTTTGCTTCTTGGACGCCCCTGATCCTAGTTTGACCCAAGGTTTGACTGACCATAACTTGCACAAACGGACTCCTTTTCGCTCTGTTCAAGTTGCATTGGAATCAGGACACTGAGATCTTTCTGATGGTGTAGATTCTAGAGAGAAATGAGGCACTTCAATTTCCACTAAAAATATCCACCAGATCAATGGGCAAGCATCCTGAAGAAAATTTTGATAGAGGGTATGCTTGGAGAGCCTTGGATCTTCTTCATCTTTGTCACAGTGATGTAGTGGGCCCATTTCCAATGCCATCCTTTGGCAAAGCTTGTTATGTCCTCACTTTCATTGATGATTTTTCACGATACACTTGGGTCTACTTCCTTTGTCACAAAAGTGAAGTATTTGTCAAGTTTCTCAACTTCAAAGAACATGCTGAGAAGCAATCCAGGAAGCAAGTCAAGATCCTTCATACAAAAAATGGTAGAGAGTATGTGAACAATAGACTTGAGGAATTTTGCACACTTGAGGGAATTGACTTACAAAATTTTGTTTCCTACACACTCCAACAGAATGGTGTGGCAGAAAGGAAAAAAAAAACTCTAAAGGAAATGGAAAGCTGCATGATACATTCCAAGCCTCTTGGTCCATCTTTTTGGGCAAAAGCAATCATTTGTGCCACCTACATCCAGAATCAGGTTCCTCATAAAGCTTTGAAGGGTATCACTCCTTTTGAAGCTTGGCTTGCTAGGAAACCTGTTGTGAAACACTTCAAAGTGTTTGGGAGTCTAGCATGGGCTCATATTCCTCCATAGAAACACAGAGAATTGGAGGCACAGAGCAAGCCTTGTATCTTTGTGGGATATGCAGATGGTGTTAAGTCATACAGACTGATGGATCCTGAGACTCATGAGATTTTCTTTGAGAGGAGTGTACATGTTGAGGAAAGATCACCTAGCTTTGAATCTTCTCCTCCTCCTTCCTCTATAGTTGAAAATGATGATAGCAATTCAGATGATAATGACTCTCCTTCCTCACCAACTCGCAATGTTACACCTTCACAGGGTCCACTTCCAGTTGAGGAGCCTGTCCTTCTACCTCTACTAGACCTTGTTGGGCTCGTCATACTCTTGAGGCAGCAGGTCCGCTTGTTGGGGATCCTTTGGATACTCAAAGGACTAGGTCACAACATGAGCATGAGCCTCTTCCACATGCTCTCATTGTGTCAGATTCAGATCCACAATCCTTTAAGGAAGCCTCTGGGGTTCCTAAATGGGATGCAACTATGGAGGAAGAGTATAGTTCCTTGATGAGGAATAACACTTAGGAGTTAGTCATTCTCCCTAAGGGGAGAAATATGGTTCGATGCAAGTGGATATATTGGACCAAATATGCAATGGATGGGAGTGTTCATAAGTATAAGGCATGACTTGTTGCAAAGGGTTTCTCACAAGTTGTAGGAGTTGACTATACTGAGACCTTTGCACCTATTGCAAAGATGACTTCCATTTGCCTGACACTTGTCATTGCCGCTTCACATGGTTGGGCAGTACATTAGATGGATGTTAAGAGTTATTTTCTACATGGGGATCTTGATGATGAGATCTATATGGAGTAGCCACAGGGGTTCATCCAAGATACTTCATTGGTTTGTAGGTTGAGGAAGTCCCTCTATGGCCTTAAATAGGCCCCCCAGGCTTGGTATGCCAAGATGGATTCCTTCCTTCTCACCACAAGATTCACCAGGTGTCATTTGGATCAAAATGTCTACATCTTGAGGTAGGATAATGCACATTTGATACTTGTGCTCTATTTTGATGACTTGATCATTACAGGGAGCAACTCATCCATCATTGGCAGTGTCAAAAATGCTTTGTAGGACAAATTTTCCATGACCGACTTGGGCCTTCACTACTTTCTTGGCATTGAGATTCAACAGTATTCATTTGGGATTACATTATCACAACCCAAGTATACTCTTGATCTTCTTTCATGGTTCTGCATGACTGATTATAAGCCCACTCTGACTCCCTTTCTTTCAGGAGTCAAGCTTGAGGCTAAGTGCTCGACTCCACTTGTTGATGCTACTTTGTATCGTCAACTTGTTGGAAGTCTCATCTATTTGAATCATACATGCCCTGACATCTCTTATACAATTGGCATGGTCTCCCATTTTATGTAGGAGCCACATGAGCTTCATTGGAAAGCTGCCAAATATGTCTTGCACTACATCTGGGGTACTCATCAACATGGGATTCATTATGCAGTAGGTGCACAACTTGACTTAGTAGGATATACCGACTCAGATTAGGCTGGTGATTCTAATTATCACAAGTCCACCTCTGGCTACAACTTCCATCTTGGGTTAGGACCTTTTCCATGGAAAAGAAACAACATGCCATTTCTCTTTCATTGACAGAGGCTGAGTATAGGGGGGTTGTTACTGCCGCCACTAAGGCCATTTGGCTTCAACACATTCTTTCTAAGTTTGGTTTTTCCATTCCACATTTGAAAGTCATTTGATGTGACAATCAGAGTGCTATTGCAATCTCCAGGAATCCGGTCCAACATCAGAGGACCAAGCACATTGAGATTCATATGCACTTCATTAGGGAGCTGATTCAGAATCAGGTCATTGACTTCTGCTATTGTTCGACAACAGAGAAAGTTGCCAGCATATTCACCAAACCCTTTATTGAGAGTTAGTACCATCAGTTGTGAACGCTCTTGAGGGTGAGGGATGTGTCAAGGGGATTCACTTGACTTCTCCATTCTCTTTCATAGGGGGACTTTTTCCTCATCTTAGGGTTTTGTCCTTCTCCATTTGTACATTCATTTGCTTTCTTCTCTCTTTTGAGGGGGGTTTCTCCCATGAGGTTTTCTCCCTTTCCTCACTTGTGAGAGATTGCATTGCATTTGTACATGGGTACCTAACATGGCCCAATTTCTGGGACCCATCTTGCATCTTATCTTGCATGGTTAGCTTGATTCTTCCTTCCCCTAGTTGCACTTAAGGGGTTGTGTTGGTGTAAATAAGTATTTTACTTATTACACTTTACTTAAGCTTACTTAGGGAATGCATATCATTGTAGTTTGCACTTGTGACACCTAGTTATTTGCATCTTGCATCTAGGTTTGTGCATATATTGAGAGATGTGATAGGGACACTTAGGGAAGTGTGTGTAGGAGAAATTCCACTCTTTGTGGTGTGATCTAGTTATCACCTTTTTATCTCTACTTATCGTGGCATGATAATTCCACTTTAGGAGGGTGATCCACCTTTCATGGAATTATCTATTATTTCTTTCTACCTACCCTTGCACATGATTGTGACACTTGTCTCATTCTTGGCCCTTCCTTGTGTCTTAGCTTTCCTTTATAAGAAAGCCTTGTACATGCTTGTAATTGAACATCTTCATGCATATTGAGAATACAATCATCATATTCTCTCATCTTCTCTCTCTCTTTTGTGCTATCTTTGGTCTCTTGATCCTATTGTTTCTTTTTATTAGTTCTTACAAAAACAATGAAAAACTTTGGGGTTTTTTCAAGGTTTTCCTTAATCAAACCCCCATTTTGGTGTTTCCATCTCCATGGATAGCCAAGTAGACAAATAAAAAAAGAAAAAGACAATAGCAAGATAGATTGACAGGATAAAGAATATCAACATGCTAAAATATCAATATGCTACTAAAACAAAGATGATAATGTGAAATGAAGATTTTTTACCCTCCCTTTGGCAAGCCCATGATGTCAAAGGAGAGCACAACACTCTAGACAATCTAAGAGAGTCGAGACGTTGATGTAGAATCCAAAAGCTTGCAATAAAGCTTGAGAAAATGGTGTAGAGATCATGTAGAATGAGAAAGTGAGAGCTAGAATGAAATATTACCAAAATTATGTTGAGAGAATGGAAGAATGTGAGTTTGAATGAAAGAATAGAATGCAAGAAGCTATTTTCGGGCACATCTATGACCATAAAGGCATTACACTTCGTGGGAAAGTAGAAATGTAACACCTCCATGACCATAGAGTCAGGAATCATTTTGGGATGTTTATGCATCATGCTAGCGTCCTTGACAAAAATTCACTTGAAGTCCAAAAACAAAGGGTTTATGGACAAAATTAAAAAGTGAAAGGGGAAATTTTCATTATCATCTTTATTAAGCTAAAGGGGAGATCATGTAGTGTGAAATTTCCCTGGGTGCAATTTTATGACACTATATTTTTCCCCCACTTTAGCAAGCATATGTATTCTAACATGTGTGAGCTAAAGTAGAAAGAGGTTGAAGAGAATATACACAGGATGAAGAGGACATAGGTCTTCAATCCGGTATATGTGATAGAGAAGTTGAGCCAAGACACGAAGAGGACATGACTCTTCCATCATACAAAGTTGACTACAATCTCACCATAAAAATGTTAGCTAAAGACAAACATGTTAGGGAAAAAAGAGAAAAATAGACATGATAAATTTCATAGACATGACATAATCTGATTGGATAAAAGACGATGTTGATAGGTATGGCTATCAAGGCTAGAGACCCATATGACAAGTAGATAGGCATGTGGCTGCTACAAACTATGTGGAAGACAGTCACAAAAAGACAAGACAAGTCTAGTCAAGTTTCTCCCAAGCAAGATGATGAGATTATAAAACAGAGACATTTTTAAATCTTTTTGAAAAATAAGAAAATATGATAGCCCCCTCTTAGAATGATGTGTGCTACACAAAGGAGCACATATCATTCTAAGGAGAAGAGAAATTCAAGAGAGATGTTGTGGCATGATATACATAGCGAGACATAAATTCATGGAATGTTGTCATGTGAGGGACAACATGTAAAATCCACAACATCAAGAGAAGTAGAGACAAAGAAATCAAGACCATAGTGGGATCTAATTATTTAGGGTCAGACCTGATCATAGACATAAATACATATAGTATAATATGTATGAACTTTCATCACCCCCCAAATAGATCGAAATAGGAAGAAGAGCACATGAAGAAAAAATAAAAAGTCAGGTCAACATGGAAGAGGCCTAAATGCCCCCAACTCTTTGTATCATTCTTGACATGAAAAAGAAAAGTGTACGACATATAGATGAATGATGAGACAAATAGAAGTGTACGATATATTTTCTCTCCTGTATCCAAGTACCTATTAGAGTAATCATGCATTATCTAATAATTAGTTAACCTTTAATTACTTATTAGTCTAATTTATTCTCATGCACTTAAGCTAAACTTAGGAGTTATTTATTAAGTTAAGTAAGTTCTTTTCTATTTTAACTGAAGTGAGCAATTATTATATCATTTTGTCTCATCGCATGTGATGTTGGCACTTTTCTTGATCTAATCTCTTTATAATTTAGGGTTTCTCTTGTATAGAACTCAACCCTCATTGTATTATACATTTGGAGATTTACTCTCAAACTCTCAACCTTTGAGGACTTTTGTTTTCCTTGAAGTTTCTTGAGGTTTATTTTGTAACTTTTTCTTATTGATGAATATTACATATATTGTTTGCAAATCTCATGTGTGGAAGGTTTCTTTATTCATTGTTTGATCCTATAGCTCATGGTTTTGTGGTTTTTCACAATTCTAACAGTACCTACAAGGGTAGCAAGGGTCATCTAGGTGAGAGCACAAACATTAATAAAAAAGAATGGGGGAACACAAAAAAACACACAAATCTAATCTAAAGATAAGGAAGAGGTATTGCTCTAGTCCAACACCTCCAACAAGTCACCTGCTCCCAGTCTAGATCATCGTAGGGGATGGAAGATGAGCCTATAGGGGGATGGAAAGAGTGGTGCATGTCGACTCGCTTGTAGCAAGAGCCAAGGAAGAATCCCCCTCGAGGTCTTCCTTGTTGAGCTCATGTGAGACCACTAGTAGAATTTGGCAAATAAATGACTAGGTGACTAAAAATTTTAGTCACAACAACTAAAATGACTAAATTCTACTAATTTCTTTCAACTTAGCTATAAATGAGTAAATAAATGACTAATTTGGTCGTGGAATAAAAAATTATTTAGTCATACAAATAAAAATTACTAAATAGTTAGTCACATAAATACAAATAAGACAAAATAAAAAGAATTGGGAAACTATTGGTGGGACTATATTGCGTGTGATTCATTATTTGTTTAGCCTAGTATTTGACAACTACACTGAGGTGTTTTGAGTTATAGAAGCTACTTGCATGGGTGATAAAGATTGTTTGGAGAGGACATAGAGACTTCTAAAAAGGCAGGAAAGGAATTCAGAGTTTTTTGTAATGAATTTGAAGTCAGTGAGGCCCTCCGTAGCGAAGTTGGATTTGGGGATGCCCTCTGCAGCGAATTTAGAGGTAATTTGAAACCCTCATTACATCAAACAAAAAATCTATAGCTTTCTAATTAGAAACTTACAGTAGTTACAATCTAGTGCTCTTAATAATATTCTTTTACAATCTTTCCACTACTCTGCTTCATAATGTGTTTGAGCTAAATATAATAAAATTTGGGTGTCAATTCCAAAATAGAATTTCATCAAACAATTTTGATACATTTTCATTGCAAGCACAAAATTTCCTTGTTCAAAGTAAACATGCTCTATATTTACCACACATTAGGCATCTAAACAAAGATGTTTCTTGCTGCAGCTTCTTGTACCTATGTAAAAATTTCCTTTGCAATATCAAATTGACCCCTTTCAACTAGCACAATGGCTGCCCTATTTGCAACATAAACATTTCCTAGTCTTTGTGCCAACACTTTACAATATAGTTCTCTAGCCTTCTCAAGATATTGTGCCTCCACCTTTGGATCCCTCCTCTCATTGTGAAAAGCTGTAAAATAATTCCAATTTCCAAGTGAAATGTCAACATAAGAATTCTTTGCATCTAATTCACTTTATGTAGCTTTAATTGTTTCTTTTGCTTTAAGCCAGTCATTTGTTTTCAGTTCCATTTTTCCAAGCATAGATAAATCATTTGATCAATTTTTATCCACCTTAAGTGCATCCCCAATCAATTATAGCCTTAGTTGGATCTCATTCTAAGCCTGATCCATTTTTGCAAGACGTAGATATGCATCCACATAATCAAGAAACTTGAACAATATTATCTTGTATAAAAGATTTTCATTTTCAATATCATGTAGTTGTTCAAACAAGCTAGCAATATTAAATAGTGTTGTGACTTTATCCCATGGTAACTCAAGTGAAACACCACCTTCTTCTAGTCGATGGAAGAATTCCCTATCCTTAAAGAGCACAAGAAAAACTTTAGAATTCGCACTGGGGCTTTTATTTATGAATTCAACCCAAATGCCATTTCCTAATGCCTCCATAAATTTTTTTGCACCAACTCTAGTTCATCACGCTCAAAATGAAGAACTCCAATGTTGTTTAACAATTGAATGGGTACTTATTCTCTACTCTTCTTCAAAAGATACTTTGTTGTCTTAAGGGAATCTAAGGATGCACCAGGGTTTAATGATATTAATAACTCACCCATCTTGATAAATGCATGGGAATCACGTGGATCTATGCAAGTTACCTTTCTTAAAATTTCCAAGGCCTTCTCTACCTACCCTTGCTAAGCATATATATTAAGCTCTCACAGTTCTCAGGGTGGACATTTAGAACCTTTTCAAAATTTGAGAGAGAACTCTTAAGATCTCCTAGCTTCAATTGAACCTATCCACAAAATCCTATGGCCTCTGGCTCTCCTTGACTGATGCCATGTAGAAGCATCCAGTGATGTCATAATCACTTTTACTATGATAAGATCATGCAAGATTATAATATGAATGAGATTTCATGAGAGGGTGGTCAATTGAAACAAGAGTTATCTCAGTCAATTTTTCCACAAGAAAATGCTACCCTATGAAGAAAAAATGGTTTTCTAAATTATTCAATGCCATTGCATAGTACAGGTATAATTCAAAGGCTCTACACATATTTTTTATTCCCTCATGAACACTATCTTTTTCACTAACTATGAGAATCCTACAAGTAAAAAATGCACAAAACTGGCCACAAAGATTTATGTAGAGGCAGAACATCATTTCCTAATGCCTCCATAAAATTTTGTTGAGCCAACTCTAGTTCATCACACTCAAAATGAAGAACCCCAATGTTGTTTAACAATTAAATGGGTACTTCTTCTCTTCTCTTCTTCAAAAGAGACTTTGGCGTCTTAAGAGAATCTAAGGCTGCACTAGGTTCTGACAATATTAGTAACTCACCCATCTTGATAAATCCATGGGCATCATGTGGATCTATGTGAGTTTCCTTTCTTAAAATTTCTAAAGCCTTCTTTTCCTACCCTTGCTGAGCATATATATGGCCTACAAATTTTAAGCTCTCATAGTTCTCAAGGTGGACTTCTAGAACCTTTTCAAAATTTGAGAGAGAACTCTTAAGATCTCTCAACTTCAATTGAACATGAACACAAAATCCAATGGGCTCTGGCTTTCCCTGACTAATGTCATGTAGTAGTGGCTAGTGGTGTCATAATCACCTTTACTATGATAAGATCATGCAAGATTATAATATGAATGAAATTTCATGAGAGGGTGGTCATTTGAAACAAGAGTTGTCTCAGTCAACTTTTCCACAAGAAAATGTTGCCTTGTTAAGAAAAAATGGTTTGCTAAATGATTCAATGCCATTGCATAGTACAACTATAATTCAAAGGCTCTACACATATTTTCCATTCCTTCATGAACACTACCTTTTTCACTAACTATGAGAATCCTACAATTAAAAAATGCATAAAACTGACCACATAGATTTTTCCCCATTTCAAATAGCAAAATTTCCAAAAAAATGCGTTTAAAACCTGTAAATAAATGCACATAAAATCATGCTGATTTTCGTGCAAAAAAAAAACCTAGAGACCATAGCTTGTTTCTTACTATTATGCTTTGATATATTTTTTGCAAGCATCCATAGCTTGTTTGAAATCACCTTTTTTAGGCTTTTAGCCATAGCAGCAAGGTAGTGAACTATTTGATAAAATACTTTGGTAGACATGTATGAAAAATGTGGTAGCATAGAAAAGAAAATGAACTTTGGAAAAAATGCCTCAAATAAATATGGTCTCATGATGATGGAATGCCATGATGAATTCCATGATAAGCGAATTGTTATGGATTGCCATGGCATTCCATCACCATGAGACCACATTTCTTTGAGGCATTTTTTCAACCAGTTCACTACCTTGTCTATGTTATTGCTTACTATTATGCTTTGATAGATTTTTTCCAAGCATCCATAGCTTGTTCAAAAGCACTTGTTTTAGGCTTTTAGCCATAGAAACAAGGAAGTGAACTATTTGATTAAATGCTTTGGTAGACATGTATGAAAAATGTGGTAGCATAGACAAGGTAGTGAATTGTTTGAAGAATTCCTCAAAGAAATGTGGTCTCATGGAATTCCTTGACAAGCAAATGTAATCAGCAACTACTCCTAGTTATTATTTATGCAATGTGAATTAATTACATA
The DNA here is from genome assembly GCA_007258455.2 of Sequoia sempervirens. Lineage (NCBI taxonomy): Eukaryota > Viridiplantae > Streptophyta > Pinopsida > Cupressales > Cupressaceae > Sequoia > Sequoia sempervirens. Next base: position 51,855,660 of record VDFB02058242.1, read on the forward strand.
ACGGCTTAGGTTGACTTTGTAAAAACTATATTGTAATTGAAATTTTGTTATCTATCATCATCTAGTTATTAGTTATGCAATGTGAAGTAATGCTTTGAGTTTGAAAGGTTTGAAATGCAATGCAATCAACAATTTGAATATAAACTACAAAAATCAATTTTTTTATAGTTAATTAGTTAAACTCTATATTTTATTTGCTCTCTATAACTCTATTGCTATGGAAATGCCTTTCAATTAAAAAATAGTTTTTGTCTCCTAGTCTACATTTTTTTACATTTTGTCATCTATCAACATCTAGTTATTAGTTATGCAATATGAAGTAATGCTTTGATTTTGAAAGATGTGCAATGCAATGTAATAAGCAATTTGAATATAAACTACAAAAATCTATTTTTTACAATTCATTAGTTAAACTCTCTATTTTATTTTCTCTCTATAATTGTATTGCTATGGAAATGCCTTTCAATTAAAAAAAAAAAGTTTTTGTCTCTTAGTCTATAATTTTTTGTTGCTATGTGCAAATGGATCAATGTTAAAGGTTGACTATGGATCAATACCATGTATTTGATGAGAGAATAGCCTATGAGAGGGACATGGACAAATATCCATGTCCATGTAATGATTGTCTTGGTGGAAAGGTGAGAAAAATAAATTTGATTTATCGACATATGATAAGATATGGGCATAGTGGTATAAGCCCTTGGGATTACAATTATTATGAAGATATGATAGAATTACAAAGTGTGGGAGATGAAGAGGTAGCAATATTAGAATAAGGATTTGAAGTTGATAGAATGTTGAATAAGGGTCTAACGATGATTGAGCCAAGTTAATGGAGGATGCTTTAAAGCCTGTGTATGCTAATTGCAAGTTAAGTCATTTGACAACAATCCTTCAAATTCTTAATTTGCAAGTGGTGTTTGGTTGGACAAATGAGAGTGTAGATTAGTTATTGGAATTATTAAGTTTGTTGTTACCACCTAACTCCACATTGCCAACAAAATGAATTCAATGTAAAAATAAAATCACTAAGCTAGGCGTAGGGTATGAAAACATCCACACATGTGTGAATGGTTGTGTATTATTTCACAATAATCTTGCAAGTGAGAGTGAATGTCTGAAATTTCATGAAGCAAGGTATAGACAAGGGTTGAAATCAGTTGTGGTTCCTAGAAAGGTTTTTCACCACTTTCTGGTAATCCCACAATTACTCCTAATGTATAGGTGTAGAGACATTGTTGAACTTATGCAATGGCATGCCCAAAATAAGAGCACTGATGGAAAACGAGATGTGCCAGATTCTAAGATGTGGATGGAATTTGATAATAAATGGCCTGATTTTTCTCAAGACCCTTGTAATATAAGGTTGGGTTTGGCTCTAGATGGGCTGAACCCATTCTCAAATCAAAGTACTAAATGGTCAACTTGGTCAGTTTTTTCAATAAATTATAACTTGCCTCCATGGTTAGCAACTAAACCATTTTTCTTAATGTTATCATTGATTATACCAAGAAAGAAAAGTGTGACTTTAGATACAATTTATGCTTATATAGAGCCATTATATGATGAGCTAATGGAATTGTAGAAAGGAATTGAAGCAATTCAATCTTTAAGGGATGGTCATTCAATCAAATTCACTCTAAGATCTTCCTTATTGTTTAGGATTCATGGTCTTCCTACATATAGCACATTGGCTGGTCTTAGTGTTCATGGATACCATGGATGTCCTGCTTGCAACTTTAAGGATTTTGTGAGGCACTCAAGAAGTTTGTGTAAGTGTATTTATTGTGGATATCGTTCTTACCTTAATATAGATCATCCATATCATCAACAAAAAACAAGTTCAATGGTCAAGAAGAGAATTGTGAAGCACCATTGCTAATAATAGGTGATTACATTGTTGAGAATGGGAAGAAGAGAATGTAATTTATTAAAAATTATGGGATTGTTGGTAGTAGATATGATCCATGTAATGAAAGTGGTGTAAAAAGGTTGTGCATATTCTATAAGTTGTCATACTTTAAGGATATAGCCATTAGGAATATTGTTGAATTTATGCATATTGAGAAAAATATAGCCTATGCTATTATAGAATCTCTTTTTGGTGCTTATGATACTATTTTATCACGTGAAAACTTTCGACAACTAAAGATTCATCAAAATATTTGGTTTGAAAAAATATGATGATGAAAAATATAGAAAACCTAGTGCTCCTTATATCTGGACAAATGAACAATGTGCACAATTCTTACAGTTGAAGTCTTAGACTTGCTTTCCCACTGGATATGTAAGTAGTAGTATTAGAAGAAAAACTAAAATTAATGGCTAAGAGGCCTCAAGACCCATGACTATCATGTCATAATCAAGAATATTTTACCTATTGTGGTAAATATATCAAGTCTGGCAAAGGGGCCAAGATTGGCAGTTATAAGGTTGGGCCTAATATTAAAGAGAATGAGTTTACATGTATTAGATCCTTTGAACGTTGATAATTTGAGGGAGAAGGTTGTTGAAGTCCTTTGTCTATTAGAATGGGAATTTCCACCAATAATCTTTAACATTTCTATGCATCTTTTCATACATCTAGAATATGAACTAGAGCATTGTGGCCTGGTAAGAACGAGATGGATGTATCCTATAGAACGATATATGAAGGTTTTGAAAAAAAATGTTCAGACTAGGGAAAAATTGGAAGGCAACATGTCTAAAGGATATTCAATGCAAGAGGCCATAGGATTTTGCATAGAATATATGAAGGATTTTAAAAATGTCAACCGACGTGTATGGGATGATGACGAAGATGAGAGAGTTGTAGGTGAAGTATTAGAAGGAATTTGATTTCGCTTCAAGCTATCACATCACGAAATAAGTATGATACATGCCTATATTCTTCAAAACACATATTCATTCTGTGAATGGTGGATCTTAGACCTACACAAACACAAATAACAAACATATTATTAGTCCCATATGCAATTTAGAAACAACATTCCCCATGAAATTCACTTGAGATATCAAGAACAAGAAATAAATGAAGAACATGAATAAAAACTATCTAATCTCGCTCAAAATAAACAAACTCTCAATCCCATGGGGTAATTGGTGCCAATTTGATGTGGAAAATGGCCCTTTCCCAATTCCATGCAAGCTTGATGATCAATGGATGAAGGTTGATACTCCTTGATGAAATTTTTCCATAACCTAGCTATGAAATCATGAAAATGGATAAAAATGGATAAAGATGGATGAATATTGCTCAAAATCTTGAAGATAATAATGTTTCATAAAGTTGTGAATCCAAAATCCAAATGAGAGCCTCTTATTTATAGAAGAGAATGATGGAGGATGAGGAAAAATTAATGAATGTGAGATAAAAGATCAACCAATAGCAAAATTCCACTTGTCAACATGTGAGTGGACAAAGGTGGAGCACATTTGGATGAATGTGCACATTAATACAATTATGTGGAAATTAAAATTGGAGAAGTGACAAGTTGGAGGGAGAGAAGAAATGAATTAAATTCCTCTTGGCTCAAGAAAAGGACATGTAAGAGGCCTTTAATGCCTTGTTGGATGGACAAGTACTTTTGGGGGAAGAATTCAAACTTGGAGAATATTCCCACTTTGATTCCTTTTTGAATGAAAATTGAAGATTTATTAATTAATTAAATTGATTTTCATGAGCAAGTTGCAAAAGCTACAAGATTGGATAGATTAAGATTAGGATTAATCAAGATTTGATTAATTAAGATGGAGATTAGCTGATTTGACAATTTTGGCTCAAACTTTTGGATTAATTTAAATCAAAATGAGAAGAAAATGAATTTAGACTTAATTAAATAAGATTTTGATTTATTTAATTAAAGAAGATGGTGTTAGTTTTAAATCAAATAAAGATAAGTTTATTTAATTTAAATGAGATGACCTTAGAGATTAATTAGATAAAATGAATTATTTAATTAAAAGGGAAATGATTACTTAATCAGATAAAATTGATTTATTTAATTAAGAGATGGAATGTGATGAATTTAATCAAATACAAATTATTCGATTAAATGGTTAGCAAAGGAGATGATTCAAGATGAACTGGTGTTAGTAAAATTGGGATCAGGTGTATAGAATGAATCGATATATTTTCTGTGTCTACACATTCGATAAGTGGCGTAGGTAAAAAAATTTACGAAATAATTTATTTACTCAATTGCATTTTTACATTTATATGATTAATCTTACTATTTGTATGTTAATATTCTATGTAGAAAATATGAAGAGAATCAAGCTTGGATGCAACATCAACCTCAAAAGCGGAGACATCATAATTTGATTGGAGGTGATTCTTTTCCAAAATTTTAAGAATGGATTGCTAATGCAATCAATGATGCAAAAGAAGGTCAAGATATAACAATGAAGGAAAGTGAGCTTTCACAATCTCTACATTTATGGGCTATGCATTTCAGTGGAATGTGGGCCTATGGTAGTCATTTAAGAGTGGAAGAAAAGGACAAAGGAAAGACAAATTGTGATTGTGTTGTTAGTGTTGAATTTCTTCATGAAACTGAGAAGAAATTTTATGTTGAATTCATCCAAGAAATTATTCAAGTGGATTTTGGTGAAAGTAGTCCTATATTATTAAAATGTAAGTGGATCTGACCATCCGCAGTATAATTTGATGAGTATGGATTTGTACGCGAAAATACAAGACAATTTTTGTCAAAGATGGATGAGTTGTATGTTTCCTCTCTTCAAATTAACCAATCATTTCTAATTGACAATGTAAGAAGCCCAGGATGGTCATATGTCATTCAAACAGAGTCTCCTTCAAAATGAAAATTCATGGAAGTTGTTGATATAATGCCTAATGGGAAATATGTTAATTTACAAGAAACATTTGAAGAGGTGGATGAAAACGATGATGGAGTGTTTGATGAAGAGAGTGGGAGAGACAATGTATTGCATGCCATAGATGAGGATGACGAAGAAAATCAAGTAGATGTAAACACGGGTGATCAAGATTCTGATCTTGCTGGCAATGCAGATGATTATGATGGTGTTTTGTCACCTTAACTAGCCTCTCAACTTAAGAGGTTAGGTTGTCACCTAAATTTTGGTTATATCTATGGTGTAATTTATTATTGAATGTAATAAAGATCCGAGTATAGGTATGCTTATTCATTGTTGTTTTACTAATACATTTCTGAATGTAATCATCATTATTCTACTAGTACATTGTATACAAAACTTGAGATGTTAACTGTTGATTTGAAGTGCATTTAAAGTTAGGTTCAAACATTCTTCTTAGTTTTCTTACTTTGGTTGAAATTAATTTTGTTTAGTTAGAATATAATTTTTTGTATGTCTTATATGTTTTCTAGATGTTGGACTTTTCTTGTATGTCCTAGATGATAGTTTTAGTTTGTAATACAACTTCTAGCCTCCACATGCATTGAATATGATTGTGTGAAGGAAACAATAATGATTCTTTTTTATTTAATAATGTAAGAACCCCGATATTCTACTGAGTAAAATTTCCAATGTTTTCACCTCAAGTGAATAACCATGATGCTGAAACATAGCAATAAAAAATTTCCTTTCCATAATGTAAATTACATGCACACTTGAAATATAACACTATTTCTAAACTTCCATTGCATTTCATTGTAATTTCATAAATCTTTCCATAACATAGATTTCATATTGAATGAACTCAAGTATATCATTCATGATTAAATCCTTCCATATAAATGGGTACAAGATACATGCATAGCTCTTTTGAGCTTCACCTGGCAATAGATATGCAAACTAGTCTTGATGTTGTTGTAATGGAACATACATTCTAGATTCCCCTACTATCTTGTTCATACACTCTAGTTGTCCCCAATGCTAGCACAAACATCTACAAACCTTGGCCACCAACTAATGAGGAGAAGGATCACTCAAGAATTTTTCCACCAACCACGGACTCAAATGTAGTCCCCTGCACATCTATCACACATGACAAGATGGCCCTACCCTTCAACAAAGAGATTGGTTGGTAAACCCCATAATAATAGCCTATCTAAGCTTAGTTTTGTGTCCTACAAATCAGAACCTAATTATACGTTTGTCTTCCCTACAAGTATGAAAACCCTGATCTAGACTGCATAAAACAAACATAGAGAATTGACAACATAAACAATGGCTACTTACACTACTGTAGCCAAAGTATTCTCACCCAATACTTAGAGTGATATTCATCGCATTCACATACACTACCATAGCTCGATTTGGATTATGATCGTTCATATACTATGCTTAGGTAATTTCCTCCAATGGGTAATCTTTAACTCCAAAAATAACCCACTCCCCTTTTTTCCCAAAAGTCTATGGTATCTCTACCAATTAAGCCTAAGCACAAGTTACCCCTTCAATGGATATTCCTATCCTAGGTATAACATATGAGCTTATCTTTCCATAAATAAGCTATTTACTTCAAAAGAGAATCTAGTCCCAAGTATAACTTTATAATCTAGGGTGTAGCTACATAAGCTTCATCTAATCATAGATTAAATACTCATAAATAACTGACTCCATTCAACAATACTTCACGTTATTATGTGGTTCTCATCAAGAGAATAGTCTCTCCCATGAATGACCTCAATTGAAGAATAATCATATTTGTAGATGATTCCATTCGAGAGTGTAATCTCCTTAGTGAAAAGGATTAATCAATAGTAGAATCATGTCAACATTATGACCTCATAAAAAGAGTATAAATCAACTACCCAAGTAGCAAGTCTACCTCAATAGGTAATCCCACCTATGTCTCCATACATATAGTATCTCATAAGCTCAAGTGATTTACTTAATCACATAGGTGAGTCTCAACCTCAATATACCCTAATCTTAGGATAAAGTCATCAACCAATGACTAGTCTAATTATATAGGTTAATCTAATCCTATATTTTCCAATCAAGACCAAATGTACAACCCAACCAAATAAGTTATTTGAAACCTATAAGTATCAATGAGTAATTAAGTAAATATTCCAACCTAATAGGTTAATCTTAACCTAGGCTTCAAAATACTTCTCAACCCAAATATGTTACTCTCAACCTAGGGTTTTATCTAGTAGTTAAGCAATGATCAAGTGATCATACTAGTATGGATAAGTAATGAATCATCCTATCATTTCTTCCAAACTATTGACGTACAGCTAAATCTTATCTTTCCTAAGGTTTCCTGACATCATAATTCAATAGTGTCAAGTCACTTCATGACATTGAAACGTTTCACATTATGAATAACCCTTAAGTTATTCTTGTTTAACCATATCTAGTATTTTTATACTTATGACAAACAATCCCTCCTATTAAGGAGTAATTACAAGCACTTTCATAAAAAAACATTAAACATCTTCTCTTTCCTTTCCAAAGCTAATGCTATGATTCCCTAATGCAAGTACTCTCAAGTAGTACCAACCAGAGCATACACATCTCATTCTTTCATAAATAAAGAGAAATAAAAGAAGTCTAGATCCTCATGCCTATAATATGCTTAATCCAATTGACTAAATTGATGCACAACCTTCTAACAACTTCCTAGCTTCATTTATCTCTCTCAAAGAAACACTTCCCTATGACTTCTCTCACAAAATATAGCTTCTCAAAAATACTCAAAGCTATCACAAAATAAAATAGTATGCAATTGCAAATTAGTGCATCCCAAATGAGAGTGTAAACCTCTCAATTTATACAACAAAATGAGACTTTTCAACCTACATAAAAGGTATGAAAAATGACAACTTAATCCATGCAAGTCGACTCACTTCACTTAGCTTAAAAGGTGGCAACAAACTAAACAAAAATTCAACACATTAAGCTACAAGTTTACCTATCTAATTGACAACAGTAAGAGACTTATTCAATTATGCTCATGTTAAAATGATAGTCGAATTGCAGCAAAGATGGATTTCTACAACAAATTGAAGTTCATTATTCTAGCGCCAAGTATGCAGTCATTCTCCTATTGATTTTGTGCAACTTTACTCATTGAAACAGTCTACAATCATAATGTGACACATGCTCAATGTCGACTAAGTCTACACTTTGCAAAAAAAAAAGCAGTAAAGAGTTGCTTGGCACATAAACGATACTTTGACCAATTCCTTTCATTGATGTTACTTTTCATATTGTCATGCATTTTATACTTCAAGAGGTTAGCGTAGCATTCTATGGCTTCATTTATTTTATCATTAAGATATATGCCTTCTAAGTTTGAATAATTTATTGTTCATAAAGACAATTGTAACTATGGGAAATATCTAAGTTATCATATTAGTGCATAAATAAATCAAAATCCAAAATAAATAATGAAGCACAAAGGAGGAAAACATGAAAACAAAGAAAGATATCACCTTGTGTCTTCAACCTTCATGATTGACCTCCATTACACCTTCTCTATTTGCTGCAATAGGTAGTTTTCCCTCAGATTTTGTGTCAGCAACCTATGACTATGCCAAGACTAAAGAAAAATGTTGAAGGATTTGATATGAAATGCAATACTATGCAACTAGTAAGCAAAGACTAAAGTATCCCTAAAGTATGCTAAAATTCCAAGAACTTGTGAGAAGTAGATTGCAAGAGATGATAATACCAAGAGATTGCATGAGCATGAGATGAGATGTCAAAATGAGACCAAAATTGTCATTTTATAGAAAATGCAATTTTGAATAAATGGCCAAGATTGAAGATTGACAAATGCCCTAGAATCAATGGACAAGATTCAATATGACAACCCATAATTAGGGTTAGGGAAACATTAGGGTAAATTTGAAATGAGTGGACAATATTTGATTTGAGAGAATCAAATCAAGGGTTGATAATGCATGTGATAAGGAGATAAGAGTGGCACAGAAAAAGAGAGAGCTAGAAAATCAAATTGTAGACACCCAAATTTGATCACACCATATGATCAAATTTACCTCTTTATTCATCCATTCTGTCAATATTAATTTATTTAATTAATATTACACTTCCCACATAAGGTTCTTAAAGTATTTAATTTAACAATTAAACACTTTATCTTGTACCTTTTTCCTCTCTAAATTAAATAAATACATCAATTTATTTAATTTAGTCATTTTAATCTTTTTGAATTAAAATCAATTAAAAAAAATTTCTCTCTCCTTGTCACATCCTCCATAATCCATCTCTAATTTGGATTAATTAATTTAATTAATGATTAGGATTTGCATCCTCTTAATCAAGGATTAATGTCACATCCTCTTACATTTGCCACTTGTCTCTAATCTTCCATTAATTATCATAATCAAGTATTTGCACAAATTTAATCAAAGTCATTAACCACTTTTAGCACCACTTTTTAGTCAACCTTTCCATTTTCCTTTCTTGGCATTGACCCTCTTTCCTATGTGAATTTTTAATTCACTTTTATTCATCCTAGGTCTCTCTCCTCCCCATGTGAATTTTTAATTCACATTTTATCCTTCCAAGGCTTCTAGAATATTTGGCTTGTCACCCCATACACGTGTGACCAATTCCCACCTTTTTGGAGACCCTCTCTTATCCATTATATTCTTTTAGGAATGTGAATTTATTTCTCCAACCACTTTCTCTTTTCCCATGGAGATTTTTGAGGAATTCCAAAATTCTTCAAATGTTATTTTCATTCTCACTTGGGGACAAGAAGTTCCTTTTTGAGGAAATCTTCTCACTCCCTAAGGTACTTGTCCTTCCTCCACATCATGTACCTCCCTTCCACATCACCTACACATCATCTCACCCTTAGCCACTTCACATTCCACATGTCAAGATGTGAGGGCTTGTGAGTCCTCAACTCACCTTAGCCCTTCATCTTGGCCTTGTTGGATAAATCTCAACCATTGAATTCTCTAGAGAATTCAAGTTTCTCTATAAATACCCCCTCCTCTAAGGAATTTCTAACACTTAGTCATTTTGCAACTAAATGTTGTCATTTTGTGCATAATCTAGCCATCCATTTCATCTATTTGCATTTGCATCCAAGCATATAGTTAAATCTTGCATTTAGCCACATTAAGAGCCATCCAAGGAGCATACAAAGTAATCCAAAATCAAGCGCCAACTAAGGAGTTTCAGCTGTAAAGAGAAGGTATAACCACTTGCAATTATTTTCCACTTTTTCTCTTTGCATTAACAAATTCTTTAGGCTAATCTTTAGGTGTTTCTTTGTGTTTTTCCATTGCATTTTAGTTGTTTAGGATAGGTAAAATATTTGGATTTCACATTTTTGGCACGCCTGATGGGACCCACAAGCGGGTTCCTCAATTTCACGTTTGTTGTTGTTGAGCTATTTGTAGGAATATGTCGCAGAAGGGTGACTACAGAAGGGCGACTGCACCCTCCTGGTAACTACAGAAAGGCGATTACGCCCTCTGTTTCACTACAGAAGGGTGACTACACCCTTGTTTGGATTTTTAGCTTACTAACATTTTTTGCAAAAGGGCGACTACACCCCTTGGTTGAACTTTTTGTGTTAACACTTTTCTGCAGAAGGGCAACTATGCCCCTTGGTTGAAATTTTTGTGCTAACACTTTTCTGTATAAGGTTGACTACGCCCCTTGGTTGAACTTTTTGTGCTAACATTTTACTACAAAAGGGCAACTACACCCCTTGGTTTAACTTTTTGTACTACCACTTTTCTACAGAAGGGCGACTACGTCCCTTGGTTGAACTTTTTGTGCTAACACTTTTCTACGAAAGGGCGACTACACCCCTTGGTTGAACTTTCTGTGCTAACATTTTACTACAGAAGGGCGACTACACCCTCCTAGTCACTACAGAAGGGTGACTGCGCCCTCTTGGTCACTGCAGAAGGGCGACTGTGCCCTCCTGTCAACACTGCAAAGGGGCGAATACGCCCCAAAACAACACATTTTGAAAGGTAAAACGACCATTTTAGTTTCGTTTTTGCTCCCATTTTTTGTTGTTTTCATGTACTAACCCCCTAACATTGTTTCTTGCAAGGATATTTGTGTTTTTCTAACATTTTTGCAGCATATTCTTGTGTAATTGATGAAGAACATGGGATAAAACAACTAACATTTGCTTGCAGGGCCATCCATTAGCTCAAATTTTTAAAGTTATCCTTGTTGTTTTCGTTAATCTAAGAACATAGTTTAATTAGGGGAAGTAATATTCATTGCTTACTATGTCTATATTTTTGTGTTACCCAAAGGGGGCATTAGTTTTTTCTCCCTTTCCCCTTGCACTTCGTGTGAGCTTGGGGAGTAGTTGGAAAAAATTAATGCTTTCTTTATAGTGGGCCCTGCTTGGGGATTTCATCACCCCAAGGGATGATTCCAACCACGCATACCGGTGAGGTATATAAAGAGGCGAGAGTGAAATATGTACCCCAATCCAGTCGCATCATAATTGGCAGAGCGTCGAAGCTAGGGTGATACCTAGATAGACGAGAAGAGTTGGTATGAGCCCTTCAGTATCTCGCTAGGGTTCCCGACTCACGCTTGTGACGGGCTGGTGTTCACAGTTGTGCCTCACGTACCGAGAGTATATCAAGGACTCCCTAGACACCTTGTGCATCCTAGATTAAGACCTCATTGGTCATACCCTTAACATTAATCATAGGATTGTGTTTTCTTGAAAGTGTTTTCTTGTGAGAAACCAGTAAACTCTTTGACGAATTAGCCTTATTATTGTCATTTTAAAGTCCTTTCCATAGTCATTTTCATCAAACCAAGTCCCTGTTCACTACAGAAGGGAAATTGTGCCCTCTGATTTACTGCAGAAGGGAAATTGCGCCCTCTGATTCACTGCAGAAGGGTGACTACGCCCTCCCGGTTATTGCAAAAGGGCAAATTTTCCCTCCTAAACAGCCGAAATCACCCTGTTTGGATCCGTTTAGCCTCTAAACCATCATTTAATCATTCCCAACCTTTATCTCATCATCCCAAGCCTCCATTTTTTCATTCTAAACCTCCAAAAACCTCCATTTGATCATTTTAAACCTCCATTTGATCATTCCAAACCTCCGTTTAGCCCCCAAAAACTCTCGTTTAACCGTCCTAAATCTCCACTCATTTAGAATGTCCATATCATCACCTAGTGAATTTGATTCATCAAAATATTATCATTTGCATCACCTAACTCATACCTCATAAACACCCTTCATAATCAAATCACCTTAACCTTGTGTTGAAAAGTGGTTACCCAAATTGACCTTAGCACTTGAATTTGATTATTAGTCATTAACTTCAACCCTAATCAATTTACTTCCATCTTGAGGTGAATTCGGTGTTGTAAGTTATCATCCTCGAGGCCCAAATCAATCCATTTCTATCTTGATGTGGATTCAGTGTCGTGATCATCCACTTGATCAATCAATGCTCTAGGTCACTAAGGGTAACTTTCTTTGACTAAATTCAGGGTCCCTCACATCTTTCATCATCTAATCATACCCATCCAATCATTCAAATCTATCAAACCCAATCATTCAATCAAATTAGTCACACTTATCCAAGTACCTAATCAATCAACACAATCCTATCGATCTTGACAATCCAATCCAATCTATCTAATCAAAATCCAATCCAATCTATCCAAACAAAATTCGGTCTAAATTCCATCTCGTTCAATCCAAATCCCATCCCATTCAATCAAAATCAAATCTCATCCAATCACAATCAAATCATTCATCAAAAAAAAAAATCTTTATAATCTACCCATAGCACATTTGTATGCCTGTTCAAACTAGGTCACAAGTTAAGAAACAAATGGCACAACAACAAGGTCAAAATTCCCAAGCAAACATGTCTCAAGATCTTAATAACAACACAAATCCTACCAATGATGCGAATGTTGCTCAATATCCTAACAACATCCCCCAAGATCCTCATAATGGCACTTCATCACACTCCAACACTGAAAATTAGAACAACTCACCACATGGTGAAGAGAGTATGGCTAATCAACCCAAACTCATGCTTGAGGAACATTTCAGTAATCCTGCCAATGTACAAATGATTGACCATCTATTTGAAAAATATGAGGAAGAAATATTGGCCCACCTAATTAGAAAGGGTGTCAAACCTCCATCAGGTGTTAACTTATCCAAATATAGGAGCTCCACATCTAATATACCCCAAGGTTCACAAAATACACTAGAAGGTTCGTACATCGCCAATGTTCCTCCAGTTGAGGGTTGGCATCAACCTGAATTTGGAAATGTTGTTCTTTATCATGTTAACCACCCCCCACACGCTCCAATCTCAGTTATGGGGGGTCCTCAAGTGCCTGATCCCAATAATCCTTTCACCTACAGTATGCCACAAAATTTTCCACAACCTGCGCCATTAATGCTAACAACACCACCTCTTTCGAATAAACCTCTCATCAACACTGGGGGCACCCCCTTCACCACATTGCTTCCACCTCCTAGGGCCACAAATCTACCACCACTTTCATATACATCTCAACAGCTTCATCAATCCAACCTTTCACCTTAGTTACCTCCACAAGTCATGTCCCAACCAAATGTTTCGGGTGGTACCCAACAACCCCCTTTACAGAACACCTCTACGTTATCTCAGCCATCTCATCAGCAACAAACCTTGCATAACACTTTGGTCTCTTCACAACAACCACCATACAAATTGCAAGGCAATCCATCCTAACCTATCGCTCAGAACATATCCCCGTTCCTTGCATCCATTTTACGTCCGTAGGCTCAACCACAACACAACAGCCCATCTCGGCCTACGCAATAGTTGACATCACAACAACAACCTCCACAACACTATTACTATCATAATCAACAACAATTCCATCAACAATCACCCTATGTGGCCTCCCAACAATGACAACAGTCCCTTCAACACCAACAAACTAATCCGCAACATCCCATCCAAGCTCCTCAGCAGTCTACCTCACACTTTTATCAAACAAATCCATACTTTACCCCACAACAACAACCCCCATACCAACAAAATCCTTCAGCTTACCAGCAAGGGATGTCATCATCCCACTACCAAAATCCATACCTCACCATTATGATGCTCTCTTAGCAGGATCCTTTATCGTCCTACCATTCATATCCATCCAACCCACCACCAGTCAATTCAGATCTATTAGAAATCAAAGCCGCTCTGAAAGATCTTTAAGCTAGGACTAGAAAAAAATCATTCAAGGTCGAAGACATATGCCCATATCCATTTGATCCCTCCATCTCATTGATCCCCTTCCCTAAACATTTTGTAATACCAAAAATTGACAGATATAGGGGGAACAAGGATCCTAAGGCCCACTTGCAGGAGTTTTACTCCTAGTGTCAAGAGGTTATGCACAATGACAACCATCTCTTGCGCCTATTCCCATGAAGCCTGATAGGAAATGCCCTAGAGTGGTTTATGAGCCTCAAATGAGGGTCCATAAAATCTTTTGCAAATCTATCAGAAAAATTTGTCTCCTACTTCTCCTTCAATTTGGAGAAAGACACTGACACCTTAGATCTCCTCAAAGAGAAACAAAGTAAGGGGGAAACATTTTCCAGCTACCTTCAAAGGTGGTGTGCACTAGCAAGCCAAATGAAAACCCCTCTAAAAGATAAGGACATGGTCACCATCTTCGTGGAGAAATCTCATCCCGACATGGCTCATAATTTTAGGTTACATTTTGTCACCACTTCCATGGAGATCATGGAAAAGGGACCTATCCTTGAACATGCCCTTATTTCCAAGGGGAACATCAAGATACACAACCAGGACAAGGAAAGGTCATTCGGTGACAAGCCACGTTTTTGGAACAAGAACAAGAACACAGTGAATGACGACGTCATTAATACTAAACATGTCCAAGTGGCTAATACATCCCAAAGACAATAATCATCCATACCTAACACCATATCCATACCACAGGGGGCACCTCATCCTCCTCAATAGCCAAACTAGAATAGTCAAAGGAATGCTAAACGCCAGTATGCCTAATTAGGAGAACCCTTGAGTGTTGTCTTCAATAATTTTTTACAAATCAACTACCCGATCATCTACCCTATCACCAAACCACTTGACGAATCCAAACCTAAGCCTCCATGGTTTAGGGACAATGAATATTGTGAGTTCCATAAAATCAAAGGAAACACTCTGAATAAGTGTCAAGGTCTCAAAAACGATGTCCAAGATTCTATTGATCAAGGAGATATCAAAGTTGACACTAGTCAAGCTTCGTCATCCAATGCTCAATTACACATATACCAGAATGCCTTTCCAAACCATAATCAAGGCGCAAGCACCTCCAACAGCAATCCCCAAGACAACACAAATAATATAAGCTATAAAAACATACCCCTCAATTATGATGGCATTGTCAATTACATTGAGTAGGTAGAACCCTGTGTATCTATGATACATGTCAAAGCCAAAGATCCCCAGTGTGCTATTACTACGCGACAATCTCACATTGCCATCCTAGTAGCCCCCACATCTGCTCAATCAACTCCTATAAACTCTCAGTACAACATCCTTGATCACTTGGGGAAGACCCCCACTCATATCTCCATCTTGGATTTGCTTAAGTCTTCCCCCGTACATCAAGAAATTCTAAATAGAGCCTTACAGGAAACCCATGTACCTAATGATATTGATCCCGCATGATTCCAAGCCCTTGTGGGACACCTAGATTTATCTTACCAGCTACACTTTAGCCAGAATGACATGCCAAATATTGATGCCAATCATAACCGTCCCTTGCATATCGAAGTCCTAGTCGCCCGCCATAAAATAAAAAGGGTCTTAGTAAATAATGGCTCTGCCCTCAATCTATGTACTCTGAAATTCATAAAATAAGTGGGGTATACACAAGCAGATTTAAGTAATCAAATCATCATGATCAAGGCCTATGATAATGCAGAAAGAAATTTAGAAGGAATTATTAATCTTCCTATCCAGGTTGGACCTATAGTTCAATACACTACCTGTCATGCCCTTGATCTAGACTTACCATATAATCTCCTCCTTGGCCATCCATGGCTCCATGCTATGCAAGCTATCCCCTCCACGTACCATCAATGTCTAAAATTCCCGGTTAACAGACAAGAGGTCACCATCTATGTTGACCCCCAACCATTTGAATACTGCCGCGCTTTAGAAGCATCATTTCCCCATTTACATTATTGTCCCAGGGTTGAAATGGGAGCATATTAGTCATCCATTATCCACCCTCCACTATGACAACCACTCCATCTTCCACTACCAATCCTATAGTCACTAAAGTCCAGATCATTGACAAGGGGTGTGGTGAATATGAAATGCATACTGCTCTTAATGTAGGAACCATGCCACCGTCACCACACGAGTATAGTCAATCTTCGCATGCTACTCCAAAGGAAGACAAGACCATCACCTTCAGTAGTAAAAAAATCTCTACCACCACTTTCAAGTCCCCTAGTATCAAGATAGATGCACTAGAAGAGGATATAAGTCAATGGGTATACTAAGAAGAACCAGAACTGGATCCTCCTCTAAAAGAATACTTTCAAGAAGCATATCCTTGGTCAGCCAAGTTTACATAGAAATATAACTATCAAGGTAGAGGCCTAGGTAAAGAAGAACAAGGGTGGTTGCAACCTGTTGATACATCAAAGCTGCCAAAGAATATATGCATCAGATACGATAAAAAATAGAAAGGCCCTGCAACATCATCTAATACGTCCAATAGCATTGTTGTGGATGATAGCTCATTGGAAGACATATCTGAGGAGGAATCCATCATACGTGCATACGATGACATCGATCACACTAGCCTATCATCCATGTTTGAATGCATATCCGTCTATACCATTAGCCTATCCCTTCGTCACCCTGAGCTTATTGATTGGGACCTATGTGACAATACACCTGTCAATATGTCTGCGGAAATATATGTCAACCTCATGGGATTGGGGGAGGATGAACACTCTAGTCACAAAAATAAGAACAAGAAAATTAAAAATAGCCAGCTAGTGAAAACCTCCCCGAGGCACTTCCTGACCTTGAAAAAGTAAAAATAAAGGATGCATCCGATGGTGAAAATCTTGAAGAGGTGCTAGAGGATGGAGATGTTCATCTTCCCCCTGTGGGAACTCAGTTATCTACACGATCGTCCATCCTAATTGAAGAGACTCAAGAAGTTAATCTGGGTACTACTGAAAATCCTAAGATCACCTATGTAGCCAAATCACTCTCAGATCCAGAATATGCAGTCATTGTCCAGTTACTCCAAGAGGGTGTTGTTAACTTTTCTTGGTCATATTCAGACATGCTAGGCTTGGACCCCGCTTTAGTGGTCCATCATCTAGATATTCACCCTAATGCCAAGCCTATGAAACAAAAGCTCCACAAGATGCATCCACAGGTAGCCTTATTAGTCAAGAAGGAATTGGAGAAATTACTAGATGCAAGTTTTATCAAACCAATTGACTAATCTGAGTGGATCTCCAATATAGTACTAGTTTCCAAACCAAATAGAGACATTCAAATCTGCACAGACTTTAGGGATCTTAACAAGGCCTTTCCAAAATATGACTTCCCTCTACCTAATATCGATATGTTGGTCGACCTCACAACAGGACATGAGATGTAATCCCTTATGGATGGTTTCTCTGGTTATAATCAGGTCTAAATTGCCCCTAAGGACCAACACAAGACTGCTTTCACAACACCTTGGGGTACCTTATGTTACAATGTTATGCCCTTTGGTCTCAAAAATGCAGGGGTGACATATCAAAGGGCGATGATGGTCATCTTCCATGACCTCATCCATATCATCATGGAGGATTATGTTGACGACTTGTTAGGAAAATCCAGAACTTGAGCAGAACATCCTACCGTCCTGAAAAAGATCTTTGAATGGTTGGAACATTACAAGTTATGGCTAAATCCAAAAAAGTGTCTTCGGTGTTACGTCAGGAAACTATTGGGTTTTATAGTCTCTCGAAGGGGTATTGAAGTTAATCCTACCAAAGTAAAAGCTATTCTAGACATGCCACCCCCGCGCACTCTAAAGCAGTTAAGAAGCCTCCAAGGGAAGATGCAATCCATCAGTCGGTTTATAGCCTAGCTCGCGGATAAGTGTCAGCCATTCACTCATCTTCTGAAGAAAGACTCCACCTTCTGATGGAACCAATAGTGTCAGACAAGTTTTGATAAGATCAAAGAATACCTAGCTCATCCACCAATCTTGATGCCACCTATCCCAGGGAAACCCCTCTTGATGTATATCTCCACCACTTCAGTCACACTAGGGGCATTGTTGGCACAACATGATGAGTCATCAAAAGAAAGAGCAATCTACAAGATCAGTCAAACATTGGTCAGCTATGAATTAAACTATTCTCCCATGGAAAAACCATGTCTCACAGTAGTCTTCAGCACACAGAAACTCTGACATTACATGCTCAGCCATCCGGTCAAATTAATTGCTAAGATTGATCCACTAAAGTATCTGTTATCCAAAACCACTCTAACTAGTCGCATGGCCAAGTGGGTCATGCTCCTAAGTGAATTTGACATAGAGTATGTGGAGTGAAAAGCCATAAAGGGATAGATCATAACTGATCAGTTGGCCGAGGCACCATTAGTAGATGCTTACCCTCTAGACATTGAATTCCCAGATGAAGAATTTTACATGGTTATAGAAGCGCCAGCTTGGACACTGTATTTTGATGGTTCGTATACTCATAATGGATTAGGTGCAAGAATTCTATTAGTTACCCCTTAGGGTGACTACATTCCAAAGTCATTCGAAATAGCATTTTCGTGTACCAACAACATGGTAGAGTACGAATCCCTCCTCACCGGCCTTCGAATAGCAAAGTAGTGGCACATAACACACTTGAAAGTTTTTGGTGATTCATTGTTAGTCATCAAGCAAGTTAATGATGAATTCCTAACAAAAGATGATAAGTTGTTGCCCTATAAATGCATGGTGGATGATTTCATGAAATACTTCATCTTCATACAGTTTGACCAAATTCCCAGAGTACAAAACAAGGTAGCTGACGCAATGGCTACCATTGGCTCCTTGATTGACATGCCTAAAGATCAAACAAAATGTGAGTTCCTTGTGGAACAACTTTTAATCCCAGCATATGATATCCCTGAGACTAACATGGTGTGTGACATTGTGAGTCCCACTTCCCCATGGTACCAGGACATATACACCTATCTCCATGATAATATTCTACCCCCAGATCTTACATGCAATCAACATAAATCCTTCGTTCATCGCTCTTCTTGATACATTATCATCGGTGATACACTTTATCATCACGGGTATGATGGAATCCTCCTTAGATGTTTGAATGAGACTGAAGCCCACACTGCACTAACAGAAGTACATAGTGGTGTTTGTGGAGCTCATTCAAATGGTATGGCTTTGGCCAAAAGGAGTCTCTGAGTAGGATATTATTAGACTACATTAGAACATGATGCTTGTGAGTTCGTGAAGAAATGCCTTCCCTACCAGCAACACACAGATTTGATTCATGCTCCAGCATAGGACCTTCAACCCCTCCTAGCACTGTGGCCATTCTCTCAATGGGGTTTTGACTTGATTAGAAAGATTTACCCACCATCATCTAATGGCCATACATTCATAATTACCGCCACTGAATACTTCACTAAATGGGTGGAAGAAATACCACTCTCACAGATCATTGGTATTCAGATCTCAAAATTCATCCTTTACCATATTCTTTGCAAATATGGTATCCCATCCACCATCCTCTCCAATAACAGAAAACCCTTCAAAAACCAAGCCATGAAACACCTCTATGACACCTTTCATATCCAGCATCGTTGATCAATGCCTTATTACCCCCAAGGTAATGGTCAGGCAGAAGCAACCAATAAGACCCTTATCCGCATCCTCAAAAAGGTTGTCAATAACACTGGTCGAGATTGGTACCTCCATATTCATCTTGCCCTCTGGGCATATCGCACATCCATCCATACCCCTACAGGCACCACCCCCTACTCTTTAGTGTATGGTGTCGAAGCGATCTTTCCAATTGAAGTTGAGCTCCCATCACTGAGGATTTCTTTGAAGAACCTTATCAGCGAGGAGGATGCTCATGTTGCACAGCTTGCACAACTGGAGTTACTTGATGAACAAAGAATCAAAGCCTATGATCATTTGCAAGCATACCAAAACCACCTCAAACATAATTACAATAAAAAGGTTCTTCCTCGATAGTTCCAGGTTGGTGATCTTGTTCTTAAGGAGAACCAACACACTCAACAGGATCGTGATAAAAAGGGAAAATTTGAGGCAAACTACTTGGGGCCTTATATCATAGTCACTAAATATGGATCTGGGGAATACAAGCTGACCACTCTTGAATGAGAGCCCCTTGAAGAACCCATCAATATCATGCATCTGAAGAGGTTCTACACCTAAGTTTGCTTAGTAACCCCACCTAATCAAAAAAATCAAAAAAATCAAAAAATTAGAAAAATACAAAAGAGAAACAAATCCGTCCTATGGTGAAAACCACCTTTTGGTGGCACCTTGGATAAGTACAGGTGGTGAAAACCTGGTAACAGGCGTCACTCATAGAGGGCTTAATCATTATCTATCTAGAATCCTAGTTATTTTATGCTTTCATCCTCACTATCATCCTCACCCATCTCATTCTTGACCGCTTGGTATATTTTGATTGAGCATTGGACGATCTGTTTAGACTATCCCTCATCCTGAGCTTTTCAGTATCCCACTCTGAGCTTATGTCATTCGTCTCCTTGTCGGTTGGTCTGTGTCATCACATAGGATCATCAATTGTGTCGGTCTCCATCTAGATCTCATCCTGTCACGTTGGTTTTTCTCGTCCTTAGTCGAACTACGTTTCCCCTGCACTTTCATGTAGGCAAGGCTGATCATTTGATCTGCCCCCAGGGCCTTTTTGACCATCCTGTGATGGTCATCCATCAGCTATCTTCATCACCTCCTTTTCGCTTTTAAACCTATCCCAGGGCATTTGCGTATCATTTCATTCATCATCAATCACCATGGTTTTCTTTCTGTTTTATCCATAGTCTTTTCATGAACTACAAGGGCTCTGTGCTTTCACATAGGAAAGGCTAATCTTTGATCGTCCCCTGAGCCGCTAGGTCTATAGGATGTGTCAGTCATCTGTCTTGTGTTGTGTCATCAAGATATTCCCTTATTTAGCTAGTTGTTAACAAATGAGGTCTACTAATCCAATCAATTCTGAATATCCCATGTCATATCGATCTTTTAGTCTAGTAACCATCATTGGTCTCAACAGGATGCATCCTTCCTAACAT
This sequence comes from Sequoia sempervirens, assembly GCA_007258455.2. Taxonomy (NCBI): domain Eukaryota; kingdom Viridiplantae; phylum Streptophyta; class Pinopsida; order Cupressales; family Cupressaceae; genus Sequoia; species Sequoia sempervirens. The sequence goes on from VDFB02058242.1 coordinate 51,876,975, forward strand.
ACCTTATCAATCCCATCGATCCTCTTGATCCTATGGCAAGGGAAATTTGAAATTTGATTGTGATCTCTTGATGTTTTTGGGTTTTGCTTATCATTTTAGCTTCCTATTACAATTAGTTGGGATCACCATAATCTATCATATTATGGTGTATTTTGGCTGGTTCACATAGGGGCATATGTTGATATTTTATTGTTGCTATCTTTTGGGTTGTCCCACGTAGTACCCACCAAGATCCCTCTGATCTTGTGTTATGTTGGGGCATCCCTTTGTGCTTGTGGTTATCCCAATGCCTAGCCCGACCAAAATCTTCACTACTTTGGGGTGTTCATGTAGCCTTCTTATTTATGTGTTTGTTTTATGCATTAGGTACTAAATTTCCCTGGTTGGTTATACCTTGGCACTTAGTGTCTTATGCTATAGAAAAACTCATTGCTCCAAAGATGGCAACTCATATTAGGATTGCATTTCATCATATGTTGCATTGCATTCACCCTATAATTTTGGTTGTGCAAATACTTTATCCCACTCTCTCCCATTCTTCTCAGGATACTAAAAGTTTTTGATAGGTGACAAATTACACCCATTTTTCACAATCACTACATACCCATCTTCCATTCTCATGTTAGTTCTTATTGATGCTTATGACCATATGTTATTTCCTTTCATTATTAATTCACTATAAATTACAAGAGAATTATCACATATTAGGTTCATTCTATTAACGTGTTAGATCCATGCATGCATGACCACCTGCATCACAAAGTGTTAGACTCATAATACATCACATCCTACATATATAAAATATTCATACAAAATCCATCATACACATATACATGTCAATAAATCAACTAGGCATCCATATACATAAGTCATCATAGATATAACATATGCATACATCATATCACCATGTGAATATCTGCATTAATAAAATCATCCATATTCCAAAAATGCATCAACACAATCATCTATCCAATGCATGAACATGGTGTCAATAAGGGCTCTCATGAATCATATATAAATATACCAAAATTCCAAAGTACGTCTCATAAATCATGACTATCACATGAATAATATCATAATAATGTCATCAATATTGTCATGTATATAACCATCAAATACAAAAATCATCACAATAAAAATACCAGCACAAGGTCCTGTGAATGACTACTATCACTATGGCCTATCCATCCACCCTACATCTATCAAAAACTCAGTAACCTATCATCTCCTGAATGAGCTACCCACATCTGATCTCTATGGTGAATCAGGTATTGATCTCCTACCTGGTGAAACATCCAGTGAATCACTATAACCTCAAGTCCACATCCCTAATGACTGGGATGCCACTGGCATCTGTGGTGTCTATCAAACATAGTGGAACATCCATTATGCCAGGTCTGGAACTACATGGTAATACGCGGCCATCCAAAACTTTGCCTCCCTCGCATTCTCCTCTTGCTCAGCAACCTGAACCTAAGCAGAATTCTGCTCCTGATGATATCTATCTTGATCTCTTGTGATCAATATCCTCTCCTGCTCCCAGGCCTCCTAGGATAGACATAACTGTGCCATCTCTTCCTGAACCCGATCTCTCATCTCCTCGGCAGCCACTGCCTGTTGACATGCCCAATGGCACAACAACGTGCAAACAGAATATTGCTACTATGTTTCTCCTGAAAGAGAAAGACAACACATGGATGTCTTAGCTCCCAAGGTCTTTGTAGTTGGTTCTCAACTATGTTGATATTGCTCAGTGGTCAATGTAACAGTAATGTTCAAGGGGCCTGATGGTGTTGAGCTCTTGGATTGTTCTGAGATCAAACATAAACTTAAACCTATTCTAACCAGGGTTTTTAAAGAAACAAAAAAAGATAGATCAGAGCTTTGGAATAGAAAAGAATGTTAATTCATCCAACTTAACCAGACTCGTTACCTTTCAAGGAATTTCTAACTAAAACTATAGAACAAAATTAACTTGTGACTAACACAGTTTCATTCATTCACAATGTTGATTTCAATAACAGATTGCAAGTTACCATTTAAACAAAATATCAAATCAAACTTCATTCCTTGAAAGCTTCTCAAATCAAATGATTAAACCAAGATAAACAACATTCTGAAACACAATCTGAAGTAGATTTTAATCTGGTTGCTTCTACTGTTAGTGAAACAGATAAACAACATTTACAAATCTGGCACAATCACCAGTGTACAAAAAATCCATGACTCCAAATTGTTTCCATTTATACTAATAAAACTTGAAAAATACATTACAGGCTTTTGCTGAATCTAACTCCTAACTAAGAAGACAAAGAAGCTCCTATTACAAAGAATCAAGATGCAGTTCTATCTCCTCTATCTTTTCTAAAATTCCTATTCTAGAACTCTCTAACTTCTAACCCTACAACCTCTAACCTTTTTTTTTCTAACTCTCTTCTAACCTTTTACAAAGAGGCCAGAATTCCATATATACAAAGTGTACCAAAAAGAATGCACTATCCCCTGTATTAGGGTTTATAAAATATCTGATTTCAAGAGGGTCGGCTCTTAGATCTTTTGAATATAGTTAATGCTACATTGAATTGCATCCTCATTGTCCATGTTGGTGAAGGCTTTCTTTGGGGGTGATCTCAGATCTTTTGCAGCTACAACAGTAACTCTAGCCTTTGTGTCCATCTTCAAACTCCTTTGTAGACCTGCCTTGAATGCTCTAAAGCATTGTCATTAATACCAATCTTCCCTTCACCAACAGACCTCATAGCTGTCCTTGTGACTCGTGGTTGTTTCTTTCCTTCTACTTCCTTCCTGCTCTAGATCTTTCTACATGTTGACTATCTCTGGAAGCAGCATCTGGCCTCCCTTTAGATTTGAACACCATCGCCTGAGCCAATCCATGTCCTCTGATCTTAGAATGAGTCCAAGTCATTTGCACCATGTTGATCCTCTCCATTGGGGTGGTCAAAAGTGGTCCATCTTAAATCACATGTCGGTGAGACACTAATCGTGTCTCCCCGATACGATTATATCTCTTCTAGTAGCTATCGGCACAATATGTGATAGTCGGTGAGACCTTTCAGTGAGCTACAAAAGTCATATCGATACCACAAAGACTATCAGCAAGACAGTCACTAGTTGACATGACCTCTCAGCGAGCCCATTCTTTCTTTGGCGAACACACCCACATTCGAAAAGACCTCAAAGGGTCAGAAAGATGATACCCTGAAGCCCTAATCATCCGCTCGGAGCTTCCCTGAGCTTATTCTTATTCTCCAGGATCGAGCTCCTTTTCCTTTTGGAAAGACCCCTCAATCGGCAAAAGGTCATGGTGAGTTCCCCTCAGTAATACCGATATCCCTTTCATTGGCAAATCCATTGCTGTCAGCAAGAGATAAATCAGTTGGGAAGACCTTATATTGAGCCCCTCTCCTCTTGGTGAGCATATTCCATCTCGGGGAGACCCCTTCATTTTGGGGAGACCTTACCCCAAACTCACGCCCCTTTTTTTGAGACCTCATTGTATCAGCAGGACCTTTCATCAAGCGCACCCACTACACCGAAGGGAGAAAACATGTTTGCAAGGCTACTGCTAGTCAACAATACCAACATCGGTCAGTGAGACATCTCAAAAATTTTATGTCGATCATCCTGAGCTAGGCCCGAGCCTCTTTCATTTTGGTAAGACTTTATTTAGTCACTGGGACGCCACGACGAAATCATCCACTCTCACCGAGCCCAAACTCTTTCTTTTGGTGAGACTCTGACGGATCAGCGAGACCCTTTGCAGTCGGCCAGACCTCATGGCAAAAGTAGACCACTCTCCTCGATGCGATTATACTTCAGAAAGACTCCACCTTGTCGGTGAGACCTCTTGCCGATACCACCATCCTTCGCTGAGACCCCCGTCTATCAACGAGACATTACACCGAAGTCTGCCCCTACTGCCGCCAAGACCTTCGCTTGTTGAGGAGAATTCTCTCTGAACCCAAATCCTTTTGTCGAGCTCAAAAATTTTGGTGGGACCTCCATCAGTCAATAGGACACTACGTCTAAGGCCTACCCCCTTTGGCGAGGGCTCATTTTGCTTCGGGGAGACCTTTCATAGTCAACAGGACTTCATGCATAAATAAAACCACTCTCCCCGATGTCATTCTTCTTTCGGCGAGACCCCACAGTCGCACAGACCTCACAGCGAAACTCAAAACTTTACCCTGAAGGAAACATCCTTAGGTGGGACATCCCCCGATAGCCGAGACCTTGCCTCTTCGGCCAGACATCATGCCGAAGGTAAATCTTTCCTAGTGAGATCCCCTGATGAGGTCCTTTCTCAGCGGGACTTCTTCCATGTTGGCGAGACCTTTCGCTGATGTAAAACCTTCTCCAAGAGCTCCTATGAGCAATTTTGGGCAAGAGTTTCATCCATCGGTGATACCTCTCAATGATGCAAACCTCCTTTTTCCGAGACTTCTTCCTAAGCGGAGAGACATATAAGACCCTATGGCGACCGAGATGTCATGGTGACTGGTGGATCCCAAATGAATAATACACCTCGCTAGTCAGCAAGACACCTGAAAGGTCTCAATGACTTTCTTCCTAGGGAGTTTTATGCTAAATATGATTGAGGTATGCCTTCATTTGACTTCCCTAAGAGATATCTTCAGATCAATAATTCAATCTTGTAAAACAATTTCCTCCATTAGTTCTCAAAGGAAAATAAAACATATTACAATAAAATCTACTATTGCTTGTGATTATTTCATTCAATTTTAGCAAGAAGAAAACTAACTCAAACTAAGACAGAACCAAAATTTGACAAAACAAAGAAGACAAACTCAGGAGAAAAACATAAGAAATCCCAAGAGAAAAGCAAATAACTAAAGAAGACAAAAAGAAAACCAAAAGGGGGGACCCATTTTGTTCCAGAATAAAATGGGGTGGTTATGCAAGGCATAACACTGCCCTAGCTAATGCTGCATCCCTCTCCCCCTGTAACCCCTATATATCCATCCCTATCACATCACTGACCTGCACTGACTACCACTAATCCACTGCTACATTTCGCTCTCCCTATAGTGTCTACATTCGTATCTCTGCAACATCTCTCTCCCTCTGTGCGGCCTAGGATTGAGCCACTACTGCATCTCACTCTCCCTTTAGCGTTTGCATTTGTATCTCTACAACATCTCTCTCCCTCTTTGTGGCTTGTAACCAAGCCACCACTCCATCCCTATCCCTCTGAAGCTCTTGTACTCTCAAAACTGCTGCATCTCACTCTCTGTGTAGTGATGATACCTCTAAAACTGCCTCCTCTCTCCTTTGAAGAGATTGTATCTGTGCCTCTGCCAACTCTCTCTCACTCTGTAGCACCTGAACTCATGCCTGCACCACATCCCTCTCTTCCTCCAACACCTAAACCTGCACCTGCACTACATCTCTCTCTACCTGCATAATACAAGCCTGCTCCCTCACCTACCACTCTCTCTCCTGCATCAACCCCATATCTCCAACTATCTGCTCTAAACAATGCACTCTATCCTATAGCTTATCTCACTCCCACTAGAGATCATCCACCATCTGCCCACTGCCTACTAACACATGATCTGTCATCCCCTCTAACTCCCCCCTAGCCTATAATATAATAGTCTTTTCCTATAGTCTGTCACGGTCCCAACTGACAGCAACCAACTCATCTCGTATCCCCTATATGACAGCCTATAGTCTCTCTCTCTCCTTCCCCATCATCTCTACCTATGTGGTTAAGAGGTCAACCATAAGTCCATAATCTCTTTGACCTACTACCAGTACTCTCGATAACTTGAATCTGAGTTTGATCATCTCTACCTCTGCTATCCTCAACCTCTGATCTATAATCTGAAGCCTCCCCGCAGTGTCTCTCAGCTGAGCAATAGGATCCCCTGAGGTAACAACAGGAACCACTGCCAATGGCTCTACATCTAAAATATCCATATCCGAAACATCTCCATCTATCTCCATAGCATCATTGTCCCCCCTGCCCTCCTGCTCCTGCTAAACCTCCAAGTCCTCCACAGTAGGGTGGACCCAAACTCTCCACAGCTGACCATGCCTCCCCACTCTCATCAGTCTCCTCGACTCTCCTATCTCTAGCTACTCCTCATCCTCGCTCTCCCCTATCTCTACAATGGGAGGCCCCTGCCCTGCCACAATTTTCCCCCCCTTCTGTCGTCTCCTACTCTCCATCCTCTCTAATTGACTCCTGGCCTCAATCTCCTCTTAGGCTCCATCCTGCTGTCCACCCCCTCCCATCCCCTCCTGCTCTGTCATGATCTGCACCCTCTTAGTCATCTCCTATCCACTATCCTCTTTGGCTGACTCCTAGCCTCCATCTTGTTGTCCATCCCCTCCCCACTCCCCCTGCTCATCTCGTACCAACACTCTCCTCCGCCGTACCCTACCTCCTATACCAGTCTGCTGAACAACTCCACCCTCCACTGTGTATATCATCTCCACCTCTGACTCATCCTATCCTCCTGCATCCTACTCTAGGCCTATCCCACCCTCCTGACATACTACCTCTCTCCCATCCATGAATCCTGCTACATCCACCTCTGCCCTAGCCCTCCTCCATTGTCTCCTACTCCTCCTCCTCCTCTCTAGCTGTCCCACTGCCTCCATCCCCTCTCCTCCCCTCTACGTCTATCTCCTCCTATCTCTCACCCCCTGGCACTCATCCTCTGATCCAAATCCTATGGTTCCTACAATAGGCACCAGTGGTGTAACCCTCTCCCATCGGTGGTTGTGCAACCACCAGTCATATCGTACTATCACTTATGCATCCTCCACTCCAACACCTCTCCCTAGGTAGGGTACCTACACTGTCATCGCCCACGCTACTCTGGCCTCCCTCAGTCTAAACACGGGCCCCCATGGTCACTCTCTGGTGATTCGACGAAACCTAATTAGTACATCTGGAATATCCTATGTCAACCCAAACTATCTCACCATCCTGTCTAATCGATGCATCTCCACTATGCATGGCAGATTCCCAATCAGGAAACACTGGCTCATAAAGTACCCTCTCTTCCTCTCCTCCTCCCCCCTCCATCCCCTGAAGTGTTGATACATATATGGCCGCCATAATATGTCTCTCTCCTACAAATCATCCATCACCCTCCTCCATCCCTCCATATCTCTCGACTTCCCATATCGAAAAATCCAGCCCCTTGCCTCTCCATACCCCCATGCCACCGACTCCCTATTATCCTCATCTCCCTCCCTAACTACAATAGGTCTAGTCACCATAATATGCTCCCATGCCCACACCTATAGAAGTGTCATGTGTGTCAAACTCACTGCGTTCCAGTAGCAAATCACATGCATATCCCTGTACAATTGTGCTAAGGCACAGGTACCCCACTAGATCTATCCCTAATGTCACTCGATAATATGTTGAATCGCCTCCATGTACTGAAGATTGCAAAACTACCTGCTACGATCCGGTAATAGTATCCAACTGATCAGACCACCTAAAAATAATGGCAAGGGTGGTACCCCCACTGTCAAACATCTATCTAGATCTAATTGCTGACCCTGTAGAGGCAGGTCGTTGCGTCCAAATAACACTACCATAGTGTGATCTAACTCAGCCCCTCTCGATACCACATCACTAACCAATATCCCCACTATTGGCAGCTTTAGGATGTGCCATACATCCTCCAGTGTCACTATCATCTCCCTAGTTGGCAGACGAAATGTCGATGTCTCTGAGCTCCATCTCTCTATCAAGGCCATTAGCATCACTCGATGCTTCCTAATCACCAACACATGTACAAAGTGCAATAAACCCACATGATCTAAAGTCGTCTGATCAATGTCAGTCATGGCTACTATAGTCATTGTCAATACCTCTGACCGTTGCTCATGTGTCTGTAACCACACAAAACCCTGCATCCACATTACCTGATTTTCAGTACACCATCTTGCCGGCCCGGGACATCTTTTTCTTCCCTCTTTTTTTTACATTTTTTTTCATTCTCTCTTTTATCCCCGTTTTTCCCTCATTAGGGCAATTTTGTCTTTCTAGCCTAAATGGCTGAACCCCCCCATGCCAGGGCGAACCTGCCCCACGTTGGGGAAAATCTGCCCCCAATTGGGGCGACTTTTCCTTGGGTCAAGGTGAGCCTGCCCTGCATTAGCACAAGTCTGCCCCACCTTGGGGCAAGCCCACCCCGGGTTGGGGCGGATCCACCCAGGGTCAGGGCGAGCCCACCCCGCATTGGGGTGACTCCGTCCTAGGTGGGCCGTGCTTGCCCCAAATGGGGGTGACCCCGCCTCAAGCCCGGGCAAGCCCACCCCAGGTCAGGGTGACTCCGCCCCGAACCGAGGCGAGCCTGCCCCAAGTCGGGGTGACTCCGCCCCCGGCTAGGGTGAGCTAGCCCTAGGTCAAGGCGACTCTGCCCCTAGCCGAGGCAAGCCCGCCCCAAGTTGGGGCTACTCTGCCCCTATTTGGGGTAGTTGTGCCCAGAGCCGAGGCGACTCCGCCCCATGCCGAGATAGATCCACCCTGCTGTGTGACAAATCTGCCTCGATCTGGGGAAAATTTTCCTCCCAGCTGCCCTTCCCAACCCCCTCTAAATCCCCTCTTTCCTCCCTTTTCTCACCCAACTAAAAATTACCCATTTTTTTATCCCACCCCGCCAACAAAACCCAAATTTTACATTTTTATTGAACTATTTTAAAACATGTTAAATGTTTAAAATACACTAGAGGGCTTTTATTACTCACCTGGTGGGGCACCGCGAAGTGGGTATGGCGTCTCCATACCTCGTCCACTAGGTGAATGATCTCTGAATCATAATCTTGCGACAATGTTGCTCCTTCTCCTCTTCCTCTTCTCTCCTTTTCTCTCAACTGCTACAGTAACAATGAGACAAGGTAATTCTTCAAATTACCTTTTAACACTTCTTTTCCCCCTTTTTTTCAAATAAAAGGTATTTTTTACCTTTTATTTAACTTTTTTTTCCCCAACTAATCCCCTTCTTTTCCGGAGCCGCCATTTGCAAACCGTGCATCCAATCGACTCTGTTCAAAAAGTCAAATTTGCTTAGTTTTTTGAGCTCTATCCAACTGTCTTCCATTTCTTTCTATCGAGAAGTCATCTAGGGCCCCGTTTTCTTCCTCAACTGCCCTCTCGAGGGGGCATACCCTATCATTTTCCCTCCATCCCTTTGAGGGAGTTACTGGGGCATCCCTCTCATTTTTCCTTTGCT
>VDFB02058242.1:51886319-51969443 GCA_007258455.2 Sequoia sempervirens
AGGAGGAGGAGAGGGATGAGGGGCCAAGGCAAGAGGGGGTGAGGTAGGAGGATAGATAGTAGATAGAGAGATAGTCGGAGGGAGAGAGGACACAAGAGGTAGAGAGAAAGCCAAAGGGAGAGGGGAGACAAGAGGAGGAGGTCAAACAGGAGGCAGAGATGGAGGTGCATGTAGCAAAGTAGGCCCTCGATGTCGATAGAGAGGAGGCCATTTGGGGAGAGGAGGATGTGGGGGATGATGAGGAGCTAGATATTGGGGACGAAATGGATGAGGTGAAGAGGTAGCTCTAGGAGAGGATGATAGATGAAGATCTAGATATATCCAATGTGTCACCCTTGCCATGAGATGCAACAGTAAATCAGAGATTGACAGACCTATAGAGGAGATTAGATGAGGCCACCACAAAGATTAGATCCCTATGGGTAGAGCTTGAGGTTACTTGGGTTGAGAGGGATCAGGTAGAGATCCGATAGCAAGAGACAGAGAGTTGGTGCAATCAATTTGCTCAGCTATGTATAGGGCCGGTTGCAGATGTGGCGAGGGAGCTTTCTAGGGTCAGCGCGAGCAGGGAACAATATAGGATGTTATACGAGAGGGAAGTGTCAACTAATCAAAGAGAGCGTGAGTTATTGACATCATCTAGTAGGATAGGGATAGGGTCTGGGAGTAGCAACCACACTCATAGCAGTTGCAGTCAAAGCAGTTTAGGTGGCTGTACATCTTCAGGGCATACATAAGGTCACAAGTCTCATCACTCTCACATGCATTCTCCCAGCCACAGGTTGAGTCACAACCATGGGTCATCTGGGTCAGGGTATAGGTCAGAGCATAGTCATCCTCCAGTCACAGATACATCAGTCTCTCAAAATCATGTCATAGTAACCTCACATCCTCATGTCACTGTATCGATGATGCCTTCAGTATCAGTTCCATCGGCCTCACAGATGCATGTCCACGTGTCCTCACAAGTTATGTCAGTTACCATCATAGGTCATTAGTCACCACACTCTTCTCCACGAGGGGATGAGGAGAGTAACTCCTAGGACATTTGTTATCTTGATATTATGTTTCAGACATTCATGTTGTGACACTTTATATTTTGACCATCGAGCCTGCAAGCTCTATTTTTGGGATGTCTCATAACTCTATCCTATGACATGATTTTTTTGAGATTATATATGTGATACAGTTTTGATGTGGCCTATATGCTTTATGTTATGTGATGGTGCATTGTGTGTTGATTATGTTTATGATATGTGCTTATCTAATGATGATTATGATGATGCAGTTATGATGACTATATGATGCCCATGTGATGTGATTTATGCATTTATTATTCCTACGATGATGTCCTTTATATGCTATGTCGTGTATACATTTTATGATAACTACTTATGATGAGATCCCATGATGATATGATCATTATTTATGCTTATATGCCTTGATAATGTTATGTTATAATGATGGTTACATGGATGCATAATGTATGATTGTAATGAATGCCATGTTTATGATTATGGACGCATTTGATATATGACTCTATATGTATGGATAATGTAGTCTTATGATGTGATGTATAGGTTTTAATCATATGGATAATGTATGCCCTTATATGTCATGTGAATGCCTAATTGATAAATACAAATGATATATGTATGTTAATGATGTGAATGAAAATATGTGAATGTGTAATAACCTAATGGAATTCCTATATGAGCATGCATGCAATTAGGTTTTTGTATTTCATAGGATAGCATCAAGGGACGGACGAGACGAGACAACAAGTCAGAAGGAGATGGATGTTAGTGTGGAAATCAAATCCTTCAAAATATTAATATAGGCCTAACAATTATTACTCTTAATCATCATTGGGTGTATTATTGTAATGGCCAACAAACACCATGACATGACATAGATCGATGGTGTGCAAGGTCATACCATCACATGAGACAAGCAGTCACAGACAAGGATGATCATGACTCATACTAAGAGTGATGTTGCCCCAATATTTTTGTCACAATCAGCCACAAGCATAAAGAGACAAAATGGACAATAAAGACAAGTCATGAAACATCGTTGCTCCTCTAAATCCTGTTACTAGGACATCCTTGAGGAACTAGCAACATGACTGCCTGAAAAGAAAAAAACAAGCCAATCATCACAATACGTCACTGTTTCTCTAAATCCTATTATCAGGACATCACGGAGAAACTTGTAGCATGATGAAAAATCAAATGACAAAATGCCAAGATAGTTTTTCCCAAGTGTTTGCCAAGTGTGTCTGAATGTCAATTGTTTTGATGTCAAGACGCCAATTTTGATGATGTCTAGATGTCAAGTTTATCAATGTCTAGGTGATGATATGCCAAAGTTGTCAAATTTAGGAAGGACACATCTTGAATGATGTCGATGTCGAGAGGATCGATTGCTCAAATGCCGTAAGGATCCTCCAAAATTCCAAATGATAGTGATGATGCCTAGGAAGGACATATCCTAAGGCATAAAGAAATGATGAGGGTCATTCTTCAAAAGGACACATTTGAAGAATAACCAAGAATTGATAGTTTGACTAGTTTGACTGAGTTTGATTGAATTTGACTTTTGTTGATAGAGTTGACTTGTTTTGACCAAGTTGACTTGTGTTGACAGAATTGACTACATGTCGATATTTGGCATGCTAATGTGATTGACGTGTTGATTAAATGATTGTCATAGTTTGATTTAGGAGTTTATCTATTTTGGAATGACTTCTTTGTCTTATGAACATTTTGAGGTGTGTGTTAGTGTAGTGTCATGAACCCTAATGGACTGACCTAGTGCAACCTCAGGGGCTCATCGACAGATGGCCTTGCCTATGTCATACACTCAGAGACCTTGTAGTTCGACATGACCAATGACTTGTCTTGACAACCAAAGATTGAGTCATGATTTTATTTTGACAACCTAAAAGGACTGACCTAATGTCTTAGGGGCCCAAAAATGAGCCTTGCCTACCTAGTAAATGCGCAAAGACAACATAGTTCGACAGGTGATGAAGACTAACTGACATGACTGACTTGACAAGATGTGACTCTACTTTTGTGTTTTTTCCATATTTTGATTTTTTTGTATTTCTTCATGATGTTTTCCAATTTTTAGGTCTTTTTTAGGACATTTTTTAATTTTTAGGTCTTTTTTAGGACATTTTATGATTTTTGGTCTTTTTTAAAGATATTTTTCAAATTTTAGGTCTTTTTTTAGGACATTTTATTATTTTTAGGTCTTTTTTCATGACATTTTATGATTTTTAGGTCTTTTTTTAGGATTTTTTTTATTTTTAGGTCTTTTTTAGGACATTTTATGGTTGGAACAACCATGTGCGATACCCACTACAATCGGATGATGAAGGAATGCCCCTAGTCAAGTCCTGGACTAGCCAAGTTCAAAGGATGTGAAAAGGACGTGCTTGGGGTGACAGATGGATGGTATGCAGGACTTGATGTCAACCTTTGTCAGCCATGAAAGGAACAATAGGGTTTTGTGATGGGGTGTCAAGATGGTGTCAGAAAAATGGGTGTTTATTATGGACTAAGGTAGATAGAGTGACAATAGATGGCAGAGCAAAACTGACTACGCATGGTGCCTATTTCAAAAAAATTCACCATGGTACTTATCCAAAGCACTTGTTTACCAGGTTTTAACTATTGGGCGAATTATTTCTCTTTACTATTTTGTCATTTTTTTTTCATTTTTCATTTTTTTGGTGTCACCAAGATGCATGTTTGCTAGGTTTTCATTAGGGTGACGATTTTTTATATTTTTCAATTTTTTTGTATTTTTATGGTTTTCAGCCAAACTTTTTAATGTTATGCATAAAACTTTTGAAGATGTAGACTATTGATAGGTTCTGTCAATTGTTTGTTGTCTAGAGTAGCTAACTGATATGCCCTAGAACCAAAAGAGGACATGATGATGTAAGGACCCAGCCAATTCGGTTCAAACTTGCCAAGTTTTTCTCTATCTAACTGATTCTTAGGATTTTGCATTAGGACCAAGTCATCAATGTCAAATTTTTATTCCATGACTCTCTTATTGTAACTCCGACAAAGATGATTCTAATATACCTATAAATGATTTAGGGCATTATGTCTTCTTTCATCTAAAATCTCCAATTCATGCAATCATGACTGTCTATTTTCTTCCGCATCGATCAAACCTTTCATGGAGACTCGTAAAGATGGAATTTCAACCTCAATGGGAAAGATGGCTTCAGCTCCAAAGACCAAGGAAAATGGAGTAGCTCCTATAGGTGTGTGGATACTGGTATGGTAAGCCCACAAAGTAGGGTTGAGTTGGATGTGCCAATCATGGCTAGCATCATTGACTATCTTCTTAAGGATTTTAATGATTGTCTTATTGGATGCCTCAACTTGACCGTTTCCTTGCGGGTAGTATGGTGTGGAGAAATGATGTTGGATGTGGAATCATTCACATAACTCATGGAAATCCTAGTTTTTGAAGGGACAACCATTGTCTATGATGATAGATTGCAGAATACCATACTGACAAATGATATAATTGAGGATGAATTTAGAAATTTTCTTGTTGGTTATATATGTAAGGGGGATATCTTCGATCCACATAGTGAAATACTCAGTGGCAGTGATAATGAATTTGTGGCCATTGGATGAGGTAGGATGGATTTTTCCCATGAGATCAACTCCCCATTGTGTGAAGGGCCAAGGAGAAGTAATTGATCGAAGTTCTTGTGCCAATGCATGAATCAAATCACTATGTATCTGACATCGGCGACATGTTTTGACAAACTCAAGTGCATATTTTTCCATAGTCGGCCAATAATACCTAAGTCTCATTATTTTCTTGGCTAAAGTAGGACCACTCGAATGAGATTTGCATATACCCTCATGTACCTCACGTAAGGTTGTTTGTGCTTCATCAATGTTGAGACATCGAAGAAGGGTATTGTCAAAGCTACGACGGTATAGGGTGTCATTGATGATGGTGTATCGGGTGGTCTTACAAATAAAGGAATTTTGTTGGTTGTTGGATACGTTCGAGGGAAGGGTCTAGGACTTGAGATATTCATAGATGTCTTGATAATATGGACCACTAGGACCAACAAGCTTGCAAACCATTTCCAATTTTGGAATGTCATATGCAGGGACCAAAAGTTGTTCTACCAAGAACTCAAATTGAGGGACATTGTTTGGAATGTCTAGGAGAGATCTGATTGTAGCTATTGCATCTGCTGCCTTGTTTTGTGTCCTCAGAATCTTTTCAAAAGCAAGCATGTGGAAGTATGACTGAAAAATTTCAACCATTCTCTTATAGGGCATTAACTTCTCATCCTTGGTGTCATAGTCATCATTGACTTGGTTGATGACCAACTAAGAATGTCTGAGGACATGCTGATTTTTTAATTTCCATTTTATGACCATTCTGAGTCCTGTAACAAGTGCCTCATATTCTAAAATGTTATTTGTACATGGGAAAGCAATGCAAAATAACTTCGAAATGGAATCTCCTTGTGGTGTGACAAATAGTATTCCTACTCCCAAGCCATGACTAGTGTGAGACCCATCACAATAAAGTTTCCAAGGTGATTTAGGTTTTGCATGAAATATAGACTCATTAGGAAAGTCTACTACCAATGGATGATCGTCTTGTATAGGTGTATCTGCCAATTGGTCTGCCATCACTTGTCCTTTTATAGCCTTTTGTTCCACATACTGAATGTCGTACTCATTGAGGATCATAACCCATTTTTCCAAGCGTCTTGTCAATGTTGCGTGACTGAGGAGATATTTCAAGGGATCAATCTTAGCTACCAATTGCATCTTGTGATTCAACATGTAATGTCTTAATTTCTAAGCTACAAAGACAAATACTAGACAAGAATGTTCAATGGATGTGTAGTTTAGCTCATATCCAACTAGTGTTCAACTCATGTAGTATATTGCCCTTTCCTTTTCATCATGATCATTTTGCACCAGTAATTCTCCCAATGCTAAAGTTGTTGCAGAAATGTATAAAATCAAAGGTTTTCCTTCAATAGGTGGAATTAAAATAGGTGGTGATAGTAGATAGTCCTTTATTTGTTGGAAATCCTCTTAACATATATTTGTCCACACAAAGGGAATGCCTTTGCATAAGAGATATTGAAATGGTTGACACTTGTTGGCCAGTTGTGCTATGAAGCATCAGATAGACTGTAACCTGCCTTGCAATGTCCTGAGTTCACTTATCCCTTTTGGACGAGGCATGTCTAATATGGCTTTCACTTTTGCAAGATTGACTTCATTGCCTCTGTGAGAAACTATATATCCCAAAATCTTTCCTGATGTCACACCAAAGAGCACTTCTTAGGATTCAAGTGGACCTTATATTCTTCCAATCTCTTGAAAATTTTGTCCAACACACTCTGGTGATCCTTACAGTGCAAAAGATTTTTCCAAAACTTCATCTATACAATCTTCCATTATCTTGTGCATCATGTCATGGAATATTGTTTTCATGGCTCTTTGATAAGTGGCACCTGCATTCTTGAGACCAAAAGGCATGACGTTCCAACAATATGTACCCCAAGGACATGCGAATGTCATTTTATGTTGATCTGCAGGGGCAATATGAATTTAATTATAACCTGAGAAACCATCCATGAGGGACAATATCTCGTATCTTGCCGCAAGGTTGACAATAATGTCTATGTTTGGTAACAGAAAGTCATCCTTTGGACATGCTTTATTCAAGTCTCAAAAGTCTATGCAGATGCGAATTTGACTATTTGGATTTGTGATTGGTACAAGATTGTATATCCATTTAGCATAGTCTATTGACCGTATGAATCCTACATCTAGCAATTTCTTAAGTTTCCCTTTGACTAACAGGGCGATCTGAGGATGCATTTTACGCAGCTTCTATTTTTCTAGCTTGGCGCCTTGAAGTAGTGGAAAATGGTGTAAGACAAGTTTTGGATCCAACCCAGGCATATCAGCATAGGGCCATGCAAATTTAATCTTATGCTCTGAAAAGAATTTGTGAAATTCAGGTTTCTCTTCCTCTATCAAGATGTTGCAAAGAGGAAAATTTTTGGATCTTCAATTGTAGATATGCTGACTTCCATGGTGTCCTCTATGAGCATTTCCAATATTTTCTTGAGTCATGGGAAGAAATTATAGTCCTCCATCTTTGGGTGCCTCAGAGAGTTTTTCACCTGTAGATACATCCTTTATTTTTACTTTTATCATCAGAAGGTGCCTTTCGATTTTCACCTAAAGACGTGTCATTTTTTATTTTATTTTTATTTTTCATTTTGTGACTAGAGGATGGAGCAGTCTCCCCAAAGTTGTACAATCTAGGTCAATAGAAAATCCAGCCTCGTGGTCTCCACTTGGTATGCCCTCACGCAGTCCCATGAATTTTGCAATGGCCTCATCATTCTGAAATATGTCCATAACAAGTGCACCTTGTTGATCCCAATCAATTAGCTATGGGTAGACTAAGGAAATAACATCATTAGTATTGGTGAATTGTGGGGAGGAAATGAAAAGCATGTAGACTGATTTAGAGAGCTAAAAAATGAAATTGTCATCATCCAACTCCCAATTGGATTCAATCCAATATTCTGCTTCACTTGATTCATACTCATTGTCAAAATAAGGGACAAATGGACTAGAGTCTTGTGGTGATTCAAATGCATCTGAATGATTGTCATTAGGTTCAAGTATGTCCAGTTTATGGCTGATGGGATTAGGAGATGGTTCAGACTTGTCATTATTCTGTGAACAAAATAGTATACCCCAATCTACTCTTTTCCTTGGGATTTTAGGATTGTCATTATTCTGTGTTGGATCAATCTTAAACATTTTCCAAAATCTTTCTTCAAAAGTAGGTTCTCTAGGTTCAAGGAACAACTCATCAAGGCAACAGTCACTTAGGGATCATTGGGAGCCAAATTCCCACTCATGAGAGTCAGTTTCAGTAAGGGATCCTTCAATAGTCTCGACATTTTCCGAAGCATTCACGCTCTTACTCAAAAGTACATTGGTACATTGATCATCATTTTCGGGTAGACCATACCCTAACCCAAGAATTTTTGGTCTTTGGGGAGGAATTATAGGTTCTCACATTCCAATCTTATTTTTTCCAAGGTCACTAATTCCATCATAGCCTTTTTCCTTCATTATATCATAGCCTTTTCCATATATTTGGACTAGTAATAGGGATGGATCTTTCGGGTCTTTATAAATCGATGTTGATATATCCTCAATGTCTTCTTTTCTCATTTCTCCTCATTTTATAAAAATGTGTGATGGAGGAACTTTGAAAATTTCCTTAGGTTCCATTCTAAAACAGGGTTGACCATAGACCTTAGGAGACTTGGGTATTTTGGTGATGCAGTAGGTTGTGTTCTATTTATATTCTCCACATCCTTGGTCCTAGATCTTGACATTGGAATCAGCCTTAGGAAGGGAGGAGGATGATGTTGCAGAAGTGGAAGGAGTGGACGTGGATGATTTGGCAAGCGTGGATGGGTCGATAAATTTGGAAGAAGAGGAGCTTGGAGCATCTCAGTTGATGGGAACTTGATGTTCTGAAATACCCCTTAGATTGGTGCAATACTAAAAGGGATCAAGGTCTCCATATATGGTGATTTATGTGTCGTCAAATGGAAACTTTAGGCATTGGTGGTAGGTGGATGGAATAGCTTTGAGGGCGTGAATCCAAGTTCAGCCAAGCAAGATGTTATAAGGTAATTCAAGATCCAGGACTTGACATGTCGTATCTATAATGACTGGCCCAACTTTGATAGGTAGAGTGATAAATCCTCAAGAGGAATGTTTTTCATTATCATACGCCTTTATAACAATGCTCTTTGTAGCATCTAGGAAAGCATTAGAAAATCCTAGAGCCTTAACCAGTTTTAAGGAGCATATGTTTAGTCCTGCTATGCCATCCACTAAAACTCATCTAACCTTATGCTTATGGATAAATACTTCAATGTGTAATGCATCGTTATGATTGGACTTTGGTGACGAATAGTCTTGGTCTGAAAATGTTACGTGATGGAGTGTAGTAAGGTATCCCACCATTGCTTCAAACTGGTTGACATCGGATAGAAGACTCTTGCAAAGTTTTGTCAAGTAGGGCCTTATGCGTGGGAGAAATGTGTAACAACTCAAGTCTAGAAATATGAGAGGGTGTCTTGCCTAATTCATCAATGAGGTTGAAATGTCCCTTTGGTTGTGATGATTTGGTGGATGGACCGGGTATTGTAATTTTTGGCTGCCTAGGGGGAGGACCTGCTATGGTGACTTTACCACCATAGGTAGTGACATTGCATTCAGGTACTCTTTTGATAGTGATGGTATTGACGTATTCATTAGCAACTCATAAGTGATTAATAATGGGTCCACCAGAATAGTCGAAGGCGGTACGAGTGTAATTGGCACGGTTATTATTAGTCTTAAGACCTGATGTAGAGGGATTATTAGAACCATGGTCCTGTAGTGGGTTTTTGTGAATAGTATGGTCTGAATTTGATGCAAATTGTTGTCCACCCAATTCTATAGTGTGATTCTCAATAAGGTCTTGTACCAAATTTCTTAGTTGTCGACAAGAAGCGGTTTTATCCCATTTAGCACGGTGGTAATCATAGAAAGCATTATCATCCCACCATGATGGTTTAAATTGTCCTGGGTCATATGGCTTAGGATCCTCTAGTGTGATGACACCATTTTGAAGCTTTTTAAGGATGTCTTTGATAGGTTCACCCAAAGCAGTATAGGTACATCTCTTTGGAAATTTCCTTGTCTATTGGGGCTGCCCTTGATTTTGACTGTTTTGATTATTATGGTTGTTTTGAATGGCATTAGCAGGTGGTGTCAGTGTGGTCATTTATGTATTTTGTAGTGGAGCTCCTTTAAGAGTAAGCACAGGACCCGTTGTGTTCACTTCCTTTGCATCAACAATGCCATCATTGGTAATGTGTTTATTCTTGACCCAATATTTTCTTTTGTTTGCAGGTGGGTTTATGTTCATGTTCTTAGGGCCATATTTTAGTTCTCCTTTAGCAATAAGGTCCTTCTCAAGTTGGACCCCCTTTTTGACTAATTCTGTGAAATTTGTGCAGCAGTGGACTTGTAAGCTATATTTCAATGGTCCTAGGAGAGTTTGGAAAAACATGTCAACTTTTTCTTTCTCAGGTATGTCAATATGGCAATGACTTGCTAAAATTCTCCATCTTTGAAAGAATGGAATGAAAGTTTAACCAGTGTCCTCTTGTGTAAGTGTGCATAGGCTGGTGATGGAAACATCTTTTTCAATGTTATAAGCATAATGTTCCATGAACCTATCTGCAAGTTCATCCCATGATTTTATTCCCTTTTACAAAGTGAAAACCATTCAAGTGTAGGGATCGCAAGGCTCTTGGGGAAGAGTCTCATCAAGTAAGTATGTTCATAGGTAATGTCCACACAATTAGTCATAAATTCTTGAATGTGTTCAATAGGATTTGTCTTGCTCTTGTATTTAGTGAAGTTTGGTACCACATACCTAGGAGGAAATGGTGGCATGTATAGATTTGTGTCAAAAGGGTATGGACATAGGTCTATGGCATGTGTGGCCTTTTATTGGACATTTGCATAGTCTCTATTTGTTTTTGCAAGTTTTCCACTTGAGTAGTCAAAGCATCGATTATAGGATTGTTTGTAGCATCACACATGGGAGTGATGGGTATCCCATGAGTCCCCATTTGTTGTGATGAGATGTTCCGATTTTGATTTGAGTGTTGTTGATATTGCAAGTTTTGATTAGGGACATATTGGTGAGTGTGGATGTGTGATGCATATGTAGGAATGTGTCCTCCTACCATACTAGTCGTTATCTACGAGATATGTTGTCCTTGAATATTTTGGTGCCCAAATGATGTCATCTATTGTGTATTCTAATTGCCTTGTCCAAATTGGTGGTATTTTCCATGAGGAATATTAGTGTTTTTCCCTTGGTAAGTATTGGTATTTGGTTGTGGTCCTCTAATGAAAATAGGTCATTTGTTTCCTCCAATGGGATTGAATGAAGACCCAATGAAGGGGTTTTATGATGATGTTCCCATGACACTAGATGAAGCTCCAAATATTGGGTTTGAAGAGCTTTCCCTCATTAATGAGGATCCAAAGATAGCTCCAATTGACTGTGAGGACATTGTTGACATTGTAGGCATTGATTGTGACATGACTTGTGACATGGTTGGTATCCCTCCAATAGATGTTTCATTGATTGTGTTTTGATTGGATGTGTCATTAGAGGTAGCATTGATAGTGCTCGTGGAAATTTGTGAGGTGGATCCAACAAAGGTATTTTTTGCATTGTTTTGGGGTTGACTAGTGTTAGAGGTGTTGTTCATATTATTGTTGGCATTGTGATTAGGAGAGGATGGTCTCAAAGTGTTGATGTCAAAGCCATGTGGCAATTTGGCCCCTTGGTCCAATAGCATAGTTAGATATCTTTGTGGGTCATGTAATACTAAATATTCCACAAAGGAGGCATCATCAGGGTTTTGTGTGGTGGCTTCTAAGTCTTCCATAAACACATTTCAATGTTCATCTCTATGCATGAATGATTTAAAGGGATTACATGACGAAGAGGGCATGTTCATTTCACTGAAAGGGTTGATAAAAGATGTGTCTTGGTTCATGATTTGATTC
The DNA here is from genome assembly GCA_007258455.2 of Sequoia sempervirens. Classification (NCBI taxonomy): domain Eukaryota; kingdom Viridiplantae; phylum Streptophyta; class Pinopsida; order Cupressales; family Cupressaceae; genus Sequoia; species Sequoia sempervirens. The sequence goes on from VDFB02058242.1 coordinate 51,898,025, forward strand.
ATGTCATTGGAAAAGATACAAGTGTTGTTGTCTTGTCCAAAATTAGCCATTTGTCTCCTTTTTCTTTGAATCCTAGTCTCAACCATATAAAGAATTTCTCAAATTAGGAAGAGGGATGAAAATGGCAACTATATGACACTATATTTTTTGGATTTTTGATAATAAGGAATGCAATATGATAGTGTTGACTAAGGGAAATGTCAAATGCCAAAGGACAATAAGGACTATTTTTTTTTTGGATTTTTAGGAATAAGGTATGCAAAATGAGGACCAAGATGATTTGAATGCCTTAAAGTATGCAAATGCAAAGGTCTAAGTGATTTGGAAAAGAGGTTACTCAACCTCCCTAAGCTTGATCTATGTCTCAATTTGGGTCATCAAAGGACTTAATAATGTGACTAAAGGACAAGATGACAAGATGACAAAGTGAGGTTTCCTAACTAGACTTTTGAGTTGGAAATTCTCACGAAAAGGACAAAGACAAAGAAATTAAATTGACTAAGTCTAATGACCACCTACTCTTGAAGGCAATGATTTTGCAAAGTATGGTAAGGTTTCCTAATCCAAAATCTGTAAATGAAATAAGGACCTAAAGACTGATTTATGACTAAAAACGAAGATGATGGATTTCTAAAGATGCAACTAAAGATTTTGCAAGTTTACACCTAAAGGAAGAATGCAAGCTAAAGTATGCAAATAATGGAAGATTTGAGCAATTTTCCTTATGGTTTTTTATAGCGGCCACTGGAAAAAAATGTTTGATGGAAAATTGGACAAGTTTGCTCTCAGGTTTTACATTGCAACAGTGTTTTATTTTTTGTCAAGAAAATGCGTCGTTCCAGGTCACAGATGCATTGCAGTATGACATATGCGTCATAGTTTCAGCGAATGCAGTTCTATAGATAGCGAATGCGGCTTAGTAAAGCAATTGCGACATTTTGTGAATCAAATACAGTGTAGCATAGGCACATGCATCACCAGAAATAGCAAATGTGGCTTATCAAAGTGAATGCATCACAGAAAATAGAAAATGTGGCGCATAATAGTGAATGTGTTGCAGGTAGAATGTGTCTAGTTTGTTTGCAATTTTTGGCAAAATTTTGAAATTGTTTCAGGTTGAAAATTTGTTTCTATTTTTGTGAAATGGTTTTTGTTTGTTTAATGTCTTCATAAAACACTTGGAAAACACAATATTTTGTTTGATCATGCACAAAGAAGACAAGTACAATCCTAGGTTAGGCAAGGACTATATTTGCTAGATTCCATGTGGGTTTCCCCAACCACACTTATTCTTAGCGAATAAATCTAGAAGCTTGGCCACATAGGCTCCCCCTTACAATGAACTTACTTCTCAGGTCAACCAAACTTCCAACCCCCATAAATCTCCCATGGCGGGTTGATCACCTCTACTAAGAACTGCAAGAATGTGGATGCCTTCACAATGACCGTTGTTGTGCTAGCAAATAGATGGTATTTTGGCCACTAAACAAAAGGGTTCTAGTAAATAGGGACACGACACCTCGTGAGTGTATAGCAAGACACTTAAGGCTTTAACCAATCTACTAAGGGCTCTTACACCTTTTACAAGAAAAGGTCGGTACCCATTTTTGAATGGCACTACACGACTAAGGCCTACATACCATGAGGACTTGACAATTTAGACCCATCCTTTTATATACCAGCCCGAGTGAAAAACCGGTTGGAGCCATTCCCTCTTTCGAGGCAAGCCCCTCTAAGGTTCAAAAACATAAAATAGATGGGTCGTTCTTTCTGATCACCTACTTTGCACAAGGTGAGAGCATAATCACCTACCACCTTCAAGCATAATCAAGCAAAGTTCTTTAACCTCCTAATTAGAACTAGATGAGACAAGAAAATGTTCTCTTTAGAGCACCAATGGAAGTGTTTTCTAATCTAAAACAAACACAAGAGGTTTCAAAATAAACTCCTTGGACATTGGAACCTATAAAACCACTTGTTAGTAGTCTAAAAAGATTCCTTGGACCCATGAAATTTCAAAGCCACATGCTATAACAATAGATTAGTAACCTAGAAAAACCTCTAAACTACTAACTTGAAATGGAAAATCTGAAAAATTCTATAAAAAAATTGAAAAATAAAATTTACCAGATGAATGTGTCGCTCTACAAAGAAAATGTGTCTCGGTCTGTACACTCAAATTTTCCAGTCAAATGCAACTTTCTGCACAACGTATGCGTTACGGTCTGCAAATGCGTCGTTCGATATGGCTAATGCGTCATACCTGAGCAAATGTGTCTCTAGAGATAGCAAATGCGGCTCAAATCTATGGATGTGTTCTGATTTCTGAATGCATCGTGATGCAACGATTACGGTTCAGAAATTTTTGAATGCGTCATTTTGTACCTATACCTATAAAAACACAAAAAAGTCATACAAAAACTTGCAAAAATCATAATTGCCACGTTAGGTTCACCAATGTAACTTTAGGAAATGTAGATAAGGGAAAAATCAGATTTAATGTTTAATGAAAACAATAAACTAATTAGATCTTATCAAGCACAATAGAGTACAAACTAGCATGAAAATTAAAACAAGAAAGCAAAGCAAACCAATCTCTAGGCTAGACTTGATTTATCTCCATTGCTCTTCTCCACCTGCATGAGAATGCGAGATTTTGAAGGGTTGACAATGGAGGAATGTTGAGTGCTCATTCCTGCAGCATAACGACTTGACGATGACAATGGAGAATGATAGATGAAAGATTAATTTTGACAGAGTCTGGATGCTAGATGAATCAACCCCCTAAATGGATTGCAAGAGGCCGCATTTATAGAGACGTGACGTTGACGAAGATAAGATTTGGCAAGATTCGACAATGATTTGATTTTTGACAAAAGAGGAAATACAATGAGATGAGATAAGATTTCAAAAAAAGATGGAAAGATTTCATTTCCTGTTTTAAAGGAAATAAATCTTAAAAAAAGATGAGAAGATAATTGATTAATTATCTAATTAAATAAATTAATTAGATGCACAAGAGTTTCAATTTTGGAAAGAAAGCGACAAGATCTTTTTAGGATTTTATTAATTAAATAAATTTTGGATTTATTTAATTAACATTAGCGAAATTGATGGATTATGAATATGAATTTAATTAAATAAATATAATTTATTTAATTAAATAAATAATGACATGGGTACCTAGGGCAGAACATGCTACAAGATGCCTAAATGATGCAATGCCGAGACAGGTGTTACAAGAGGACAATTTTGGGTGTGTACAGGAAATATCTAAGTTAGCATATTGATGCATAAATAAATCAAAACCCAAAGTAAATAATGAAGCACAAAGGAGGAAAACATGAAAACAAAGAAAGATATCACCTTGTGTCTTCAACCTCTATGATTGACCTCCATTACACCTTCTCTATTTGCTGCAATAGGTAGTTTTCCCTCAGATTTTGTGTGAGCAACCTATGACTATGCCAAGACCAAAACAAAATGTTGAAGGATTTGATATCAAATGCAATACTATGCAACTATGCAACTAGTAAGAAAAGACTATAGTATGCCTAAAGTATGCGAAAATGCCAAGAAATTGTGAGGTACATTGCAAGAGATGATAATGCCAAGAGATTGCAAAAGCATCAGATGAGATGTCAAAATGAGACCAAAATTGCAATTTTATAGAAAATACAATTTTGAATGAATGGCCAAGATTGAAGATTGACAAATACCCTAGAATCAATGGACAAGATTCAATATGACAACTCACAATTAGGGTTAGAGAAAAATTAGGGTAAATTTGAAATGAGTGGACAAGATTTGATTTGAGATAATCAAATCAAGGGTTGACAATGCATGTGACAAGGAGATAAGAGTGGAATAGAAAAACAATAAAAAAAAAAAAAAAGAGCTAGAAAATCAAATAATTTTAGAAATTACTTCATTTATGGAGGAAAATTACTATTTTGAATTAAAAATTAATTTAATTCAAAAAGGTGGGGTCATGTGACAATAAATAATTAATTTGAATTATTTACTAAAAGAGGGAAAATTAGAAAGTGGGACCATTTTAAATAAATAATTTTATTTAAAATGGGAAAATGCCAGGGTGGTCAATTAATTAAATATATTAATAAATTTATTTAATTATGAGAAGACATGTAGGAATTAATGACGTATTTAAATAAATAAATAAAATTTATTTATTTGAATAATCAGGAGGAAATAATGGACAAAGATAATTAAATAAATTAAGGAATTTATTTAATTATGGAGAGACATTAAAGTATTAGCAACGTATTTAAATAAATAAATAAAATTTATTTATTTAAATAATCAAGAAGAATAAAAAGACATGAATTAATTAAATAATCATGAATTATTTAATTAATAGTTGAAAGTGGACCAAAGAACAATTAATATTTTAATTATGCTACGAAGAAATATTGTGACAATAGAGCTTGCAGGCCTAGGTCATTTTTATGTGTCTACAACAATGATGTCTTTCAATAGTATCAACATTATGGTTTTATCCATATCGACTTTTTATTGCTATGAAATACTTCCACATAGTTTGACCTTTATACAATGTTAGCATATGCATTATTTTCCCTTAAATACTTTGCAATATCTCATATGCAAATTGGTGTATGTTCATAGATATAAGTCGGCCTATGTTTATATATATATATATATGTCAATCAAGTATGAATACATTCAATATATGAATGAGTACGAAAAAGTTAACATTCACATAATAATAATTATATATATATAAGCATTAATGCTCATGTGTGTATATGTATATATATGTATATATATCTAGACACATATACATACATATTGTTCAAAGCAATAAAGAAAATCCATTTGATAATCGAATGATCATGACTAAGTGCTATATTCACAATAATACCATATTCAAAACAACACTTAGATATATATCTCACACTATATCATGCGCTACACATTTATAATAATCGGTCTTCATTTATCAAATGAACTGACTTTATATATAAAAGCACACTATATATTTTATATATATATATATATATATATATATGTGTGTGTAGTACCTATATATATAATACTCACCTGTATATAAGCATAATGCTTATGTGTATATATGTATATGTATATATATATGTACACTCACATATATATGAATTCCATCTCAATACAATGATCAGATAGTCTATTCGATACTCAGATGATTATCACCATAAAGTTATTTCCTCATATAGCATCATATTAACATCTTTATACGTATATGCATAGTCATACATATGTTGACATACTAGTATGGACATCCCATTAGATCTGACATACACATATATTGACATGTGTATATATATTCATATAGGCATATATCTCAAATTCTCATTCATCCATTCAATCAAGCAGAGTAACATAAGGAAGAATTTGTAAGATCCAAACACATAAACATCATCCAAGAATGCACTCAATAATAATCAAGACCCTTACTTTTAGAAACACATCATGCTAAGGATGAATTACCAATTCCGAACACTATGACTTGACTCAACCATTCTACTATGAGTGTGTGTGTAACCTCATATAAGTATCATTAAGGGTTATCTGACTAATCACTTCTCCTGAGTGTATGTCCCCTCTACCTGGAGGATTGAACCTATCCCTGCAACCAGCTTAGCACATTTACAATGGTAGTTAAAAGTTCATAATAAATCCATATGCATCATAAAACTTAATCATATTCATATAGCAATACATGTTCATCATCAATGTAAACATAATTAATCTTCTAAGGTAATAATACCTTAATACCTATTTCAATATTCCATTTATATCAAAATCATGATTGCATTTACCATCCTATTTACTTGTGAAGGTAAAGTAAATCAGTAATAACAAGATGGGGTGTGACATACTTCCCCCTTGTGAATCATCATCCTCAATGATTTAAAGAACTTTAACATATAGATATAGTCAAATAAAGGTTCTACTTACCTTTTCCAATTCATGTAATAATTTAGAAATATTCTTCCCTTATAGCACCACTCCTTACAATCTTGTCCTTACTAAACCTTGCATCGAGTGTCCATGCTAATACATAGGGATAACTTGTGTGTGTTACACATAATTTCTCTCTCAAAGAGCTTTAAGCATGGTAATCACAATACCTCATATGTACATCTCAAGTACAATAGTAATTGTATCCTACATGACACTGTAGACACCTAAAAATGACCTAGGCCTACAAGCTTTATTTTTACCACTTTCGTCCTAGCATAATTATGACATTTAATTATGTCCTTGGTCCACATTCGACTATTGATTAAATAATTCATAATTATTTAATTAATTCATGTCCTTTTATTATTCATGATTATTAAATAAATAAATTCTATTTATTTATTAAATATGTCATTAATTGTCTAAGTCTCCCCTTAATTAAATAAATTCCTTAATTTATTTAATTGCCTTCTATTCATTTTATTCCTTCTTGATTATTAAATAAATAAGTTTCTATTATTTATTTAATATGTCACTAATTGTCATAATTAAATGAATTAATTTATTTATTTAATTATTGGTCTTATTTGCTAAATTAAATAATTAAATTTAATTATTTAATTTCCAAATTGGATATTCTTCTCATTTTAAATAAATTAAATATTTAAAATGTCATCTCTTCTTAATTACAAGCTCATTTTGGTAAATAATTTGAAAACTGATTATTTACTATTTCTCAAAATTCACATTTGGAATTAATTTAGTTCCAAATCGGTAACTTTCTGCCAAGAGTCAAGTAATCGGGCAGGTTCTCGACCCTTCCAAATTGATCTTCGGTCCGGTCTTTATCTTATTCATTTTCGAAAATCTTTATTTTCAAAAATGTTTCTTCATTTATTCTCCACCGTCGATCCAATTATCTGAGATATTATCTTGACCGTTCGATTAATGAACTTGCCCTAACCCTAATTAGGGATTCTCATATTTAATCTGGACCTTTCATTTTAGGTTTTCATCATGAATTAATCTCACCCATCCATTCAAAATGAAATTTTCTATAAAATGCCATTTTCCTCTCACTTTTCGATTACACACATACACACACATATTATAGGTGCATTGCATATTTACTCATTGGCACACTTAGATTTCCATAGAAATTGGGGCATTTATTGTCTTTATTTGATCAAATCTTAGCATGTTTAGGCATTGTCAATCATAGTCATTTAGGCATAGGCATTTGGACATTTATGTAAATCCTTTAAAGTTTGGTGTAGGACATAGACGTCTATTTGCAAATTGCTTGCACGACGAATCTGAGGGCAAGGTATCATCCAGCAAGCAAGAAGGTACTATGGAAGTAATCATGGAAGTTTTGAGAAACATGTATAACTGTTTTATTATTCAATTTCCTTTGTACTCAATAGGTCTTTGGGTTTCTATTGTCTTCATTGATTTACTGCTAATACCTCTAATCAAAACCTAAAAGAAATCCAAATCCATAACAACCCCATCTTCAACCAAGACCCTACCATTGACCAAGAAGTCCAAAATGATCCACTCCTTGACCTTTACGCCATTCATGATCAAACACTTTTTGGCCTTCTAAAGGCCTCGACTATTGACACTTCCCACGATGAGACACTTGCCTCCATGGGACACATAGACGATATTCTTCCAGAACAATAATCTTCCACTAGGGACATGCTTGCATATGATCAAGTTATAGCTAAAATCATTGGACTCTATGACACTAAACATAATGATGGCTTCGACATTGCCTTGGAAGCACCAACAGAATCTACTGAACTTGACATGTCACACGATTAGACCAAAGATATCAGTCAAGAATATGTCCAGCATGACAATGAAGATAAGACACTTTATCAACTAGGTTCATCTACTCTTGTCAGAGTAGGCTTTCTCGCAGATGAAAATATTACAAGTGACAGTATCCACATACACAAGGATGGGTTAGCATCTTGCTTTCAAAACAACAAATATCCCATCATAAATAGAATCTGTCAAAGCATGCAATATCAAGGAAAAGGACTAGGCATATATGAGCAAGGCATTCTGGAACCAATACAACTTCAAGAAAATTACAGACATCAAGGTCTTGGCTATTCCTCGGTTAGTAAATCAAATGATGTTAGTGGTATCTCCTCGATACTAGGGGCAACTTTGTCAAATACAAACATCAAAATGGAGTCCATGAGAAATCCTTGTCATAAGATTGTTGCCAACACCCCCTCCACCCACACCATGAACCGTCATTCCATCATAAATAAACCTCCCCTTTGGGACCAACAAAAACAAAAGTCTTACAAGTCAAAAGATCAAAATCAAATGTCAAAGGCCATTGAATCAAACAAAAGGACAAGTGGAAAAATGAAATTAAAATGGATCCTAAAGAAAGATGGATCAAACAAAGACACCAAGTCAAATACAGAAGTCAATCACAATGTGAAGCCACAATACAAGAAGACTCTCACATACAACAAATGTCCACCTCCTTCAAAATGGTCATCAAACAAGGCATCTAAAACTGTTGGTTCCAAACACCATCCCTCCAAAATCCGTCATCCACCATCCCAAGTTTGGAAAATAAAAAGTGATTCATCCAAACGTCCAAACAACCTTTCCACATCTACCATCATTCGTCATAATCCTACACCTCGTCTAAAGTCCAAAAATCCCACATCACACATCCATCACATATTGGCAGCAACTCTTTACCACAAGGACTCTCATGGCACTCTATCACGATGTGTGTATTTTGATAAGGCCAACTCTATTATCAGAAAGGACCACGATGACATCGATCAGTTGTATACAAGCACTACGATCCTGACAAGACAACTAATTCAACAAGGTCATTATTGGCATATCATGGCACCAGTCTCTACATTGGCACCATTAGTGGATTCAGAATAGTCAGTGGTCATCTAAAGCATCCAGGCTATCTGCAAAATAAAAAATACAAAAAAATTGAAAAATGTAAAACATCGTCACCCTGATGAAAACCTAGCAAACAGGCGTCATGGTGACACCAAAAAAAAATCAAAAAATCAAAAATCAAAAAATCAAAAATCAAAAATTCAAGACAATAGTAAAAAGAAAAATTTTGTCCTACAGTGAAAACCTGGCAAACAGGCGCCCTGGATAAGTACCATGATGAAAACCTGGCAAACAGGCGTCATGTGTAAAATAAATTATCTATGTGGACTCTTACACTTGGGGGCAAGTCATCTCATATCCTAGGCCTTCCTCTTGACATTGGCATCCAACCATTTAATCCATATCATTCCCACCTATCTTGGTCTTGACATAAAATTGGCACACATAAATCATGTTTTGGGAAAACTCTTGACATGTCTATCCTTTGGTCATACACGATTCACAAAACATCATGTCATTGACCGTCATAGTCTTATTGTCCTTATATGACATAGTCCTTGAAAATCATATGACAATTCCATTAGCCTCATGTTTCCCATCTTTTACCAAGGCCACCCCCCATCCTTTCATGCCTGTCACCTATCTTGGCTTTCCCTTGTCAAATGGTCTAAGGATAATCATCATCCCATCTAGTCCTAACCGATTCATTCCAAATGCAATGAGCACATTATCCAAAACATTACTTGACTTTGATCCTGGCCCGGCTGTAGACCTCCATACTTTAGTCACATTATCATCATCGTCCTCATGTTGTTTCGGGATGCGTCCTTCCCATGTCAAACAACGTTGTCATCACTTGTCAATTGGTATTTAGCTTGACTAGGGGCACAATCATGTTTGTCCTTGGATTCTCATGTGTAGGCATCAGTCATATGCATTTGTCATGATCCTCTTAAAATTTAAAAGACAAAAACATCACAAAAAGTCCTAAAAAAAGACCAAAAACATCATAAAATGTCCTGAAAAAAGACAAAATAATCATAAAATGTCTTGAAGAAAGACCAAAAAACATCATAAAACATCCTGAAGAAAGACCTAAAATCATAAAACGTCCTGAAGAAAAACACAAAAACATCCAAATCAATGTCAAAATCCTAAAAATGGAGTCAAAGTCAGTCATGTTAGTCAGTCCATGTCATTGTCGAACTACATTGTCTCTGCGCATTTGCTACGTAGGCAAGTCCATCAGTCGATGAGTCCACGAGACATTAGGTCAATCCTTTTAGGTTGGTCCAAAATAAAATCATGGCATTTGTCACAATTGTCACATCAGTCAAATAAGTTAGACATAGTCAAACTCGGACACAAGACAGTCATTCGAAACGTCAATGTCAAAATTGGTCAAAATAGACAACACAATCCAATCAATCTTATAGTCAACATCAGTCAACTTGCCAAAACATATTAGTCAAAACAATGTCATTCTCGTCACTCTTTGGTCCTCTTCAAGATGTGTCCTTCTTGGATTTGGACCTCGTCAAAATGTCCTTTGCCTTCTTCAGGATGTGTCCTTACTGACAATAGGCCCTGTCAAACTATCAACACCATCAAATTAGCAAAACTCTTAAACTGTCAAAACTGTCAAGCCGACAAGAAATCAATCTTTGGCAAACAAACATTGGAAAACAAAATAAAATGGTTGTTAATCTTTTTGGTCTATCTTGTCTTATCTTTTGACTATCTTGGCTATTTTGTCTTATATTTTTACTGTCTTGTCTTTTTGGTCATATTACTAGCTACCTCAAGGATGTCCCATGAAGGATTTAGAGGTGTGATGACGTCTCCTGGCCTATTTTATTTTCTTTGATTGTTTTCTGTGGATTGTCTTGACAAAAAGACTGGGGAAACATGACCCTTAGTATGAGTTATGACATTCCTTGTCTATGACTGTTTGTTTTTCAAGTGGATAACCTTGCACACCTTGATCTATGTCATATCATGGTGTTTTTTATCCATTTGTGTCATTTTTACCACCCAATGATGATTAAGAGCAATAAATATTAAAGTCCTATGGCAATGTTTTGAAGGATTTGGTCTAGGAACTAACATGCATCTTCTTTAGTCTTGTCATCTTCTCTCACTCATCTCATATAGGCATTGCATCCATATCATCATCTATATCTTTTCATTAACATTTCTTTGTCTCTTCATATTCTAGTCTTCCTTAATTTCGAGAGCACACCCATGTTCTTGGAACATGTCTGTCCTCTCGAGGGGCATACCGAACCCTCCTCGTCATTCTTCCTCATCTTATTTTGCACTGGGGTATTTTTTACTTATCTTTTTTGTCACAATGCGACAAGCGACATTATGACAAAGAGGGGCAAAATGTAGACACCTAAAAATGACCTAGGCCTGCAAGCTTCATTTTTACCACTTTGTCCTAGCATAATTATGACATTTAATTATGTCCTTGGTCCACATTCGACTATTGATTAAATAATTCATAATTATTTAATTAATTCATGTCCTTTTATTCTTCATGATTATTAAATAAATAAATATTTATTTATTAAATACATCATTAATTGTCTAAGTCTTCCCTTAATTAAATAAATTGCTTAATTTATTTAATCACCCTTCTTCAGTCATTTCTTCTTGATTATTAAATAAATAAGTTTTATTTATTTATTTAATATGTCACTAATGTCATAATTAAATAAATTAATTAATTTATTTAATTATTAGTCTTATCTGCTAAATTAAATAATTATCTTTAATTATTTAATTTCCTAAATTAATATTCTTCTCATTTTAAATAAATTAAATTATTTAAAATGTCATCTCATTCTTAACTGTCAACTCATTATGGTAAATAATCCAAAAAATTGATTATTTATTATTTCACAAAATTCACATTTGGAATTAATTTAGTTCCAAATTGGTAACTTTCCTCCAGAAATCAAGTGATCAGGAAGATTCTTGATCTTTCCAAAACTGATCTTCAGTCCAGTCTTTATCTTCTTCATTTTCAAAAATCTTTATTTTTGAATTAATTTCCTCATTTATTCTCCACTGCCGATTCGATCTTCTTAGATGACATCTTGACCACTCGATTAATGACTTTTCCCTAACCCTAATTAGGGATTGTCAGATTTAATCTGGGCCTCTGATTTTAGGTCTTTGTTAGAAGTCAATCTCATCTGTCCATTCAAAATGGCATTTTCTATAAAATGCTATTTTGCTCTCATTTCTAGATTACACACATAGATTACAATATTTTGGCATATTAATAGTTAGATTAATTTGACATTTTAGAGTCATTTTTGTCATAGACATAGGCATAGGCATTTAGATTCAAATCCTTCAAAGCTTGTGTAGGTCTTTGTCAAGGATTTCTTGCACGTCGAATCTGAGGGCAACACAAATCAGCAAGTTAGAAGGTACTATCAAGGTGAATCATGGAAACTCCTAGGAATGAAAGGTATATTTGTTGTTCTTTTTAGTTTTCATTGTTCTTGATAGGTCTTTGGATTTATTTTATATGCTTTATTTATTGATGAATCTAATCCAAAAATTTACCCTCAGTTACAAACACCTATACCATAGTGACTAGAAAACACATTCTCATTGGCCAATGAATTTATCCTAAGTATAATCCAAATAGAAAAGGAATGTCAGTGTATTGTACACTACACTGTGGGTCCCATCCTTCCCTTTGGTATTTACACTCTCACACAACTCAGAAGCTAAGTCCATCCATCACTTACACATCCATTTTCCTTAACTATCAAAGTAATTCTCTTGACCATTTGTCCATCTTGAGCATAGCTTTTCTCTTGGACACCTGTCAATTCTAAACATAACGATACTGCTTCATATTCCAAGCTTTGTATCAACAAATTTTCTTCAATCATTTCAATCATCTATTCCTTTTGACAATATTTTTTATCTAAGGTTAACCCCATTTCTTAGCCTATTTCAGCCTAATAGAGTTTTCAACCTTCCTTTCCATATAATGGATCAAACCTCAACATTAGAAGTTTATAAGTATTCAACAAATCATTCAAGTTTTGGTTTACCACTTTTTCCTATTTGGATACAATAATATATTACGCATTCATTCAATTGAATGTCTCATAGTATGATCATGGTTTACACAACCCTATCATTATTTGCTCATTCACAACTAAGACAACCTTCTCAAGAATACTAAGTAATTACTTTACACAATTTATTACTTAGGACCGAAATCCTATAATCCAAATTTCCAACCAACATTGGTTACCTTGGTGAGTCTATCCACCATAACATTATGCCAATTCCACTGACATAGATAGATTAAACTATCTTGTTCTACCACTCTCCCTTTGGAATCTCAACAAAGTATACATGTCCTACTAATGATGACATCTTGTCTTCATTTCCTGGCACATTGGACAATAACTTTCCACATTCCTTGCAACATATTACTCTATCTTTTCCAAGATGATAGTGGTTCCTCATCACTTTTTCATTCCAATGTCCTAACTCTGACATCAATTTCCTCATTTCATTCCTTAATCCTCCAAACTTTTGGGTACATAGGTTCTTTTACATCCCATAATAGTATACTCTTTGACTAAATCAAAACCTATTTTGTGGTCTCATTCCACCTTTAATTCCCAAGTAATAATCGTTAGGAGTTTTGCGGAGATAAATCTCATTTATCTTAGGACATCCATAACTTGGATTTCTTCCATTTTTGGATCATTTTCAAAATTGCAATCTGATTTTCAGCTCAATCTATCTTTTCTAATGATTATCGGTACTAATTTTGAGTATTAATCCTTGTTCAATCATGTCGGTTCCCAAAATATATCAAATTTAATTGCTTGTCTATTTACCAAGCACGAACGTTTCTCAAAATCATGAGTAATTAGATCTTCTCTTGTTGATCTCATAGACAATGATCTTCCCATTCATGATCAAGTAATCTGCCTATCCTTTCCTAAGGCATCAATGATAATATCAATTGATCTTACAGTCAAATGTGTATTAGGTATGGTGTGGTAATAGGTCACAATCCTTGACCTTTCCACTATTTTTCTCCAAAAATTTCAATACCTTATCCTTGTGGTCATGAAATACATGACTTAATTGACATCATGAATTATGAAGAAGTCAAAAGTTCTTCCAAATCAAAAATATATTCACAGTTTTTGTTGGTTGGGGTACTTAAGCTGAGTCAATCCACTCTCTTATTTTTCCCCCTTAGTGTTTCCACGACATTTGATCAACTTAAAGTTGAACTCCTAATAATCCTTTTTCTTTCTCAAAATTATTTATCATTCCTTGTTGTAGGCTTTATATTTCCTTTTTCTTTCCTCCATGGCATACCTGGAATATACTTTTTCCAAAAGTTAGATTCATCATTGATCTCTAACCTCATAGATTGGATCGTCTAATGAATAACCTAGTAACTTTACAAGTTAAGTGGCATTCTAATATCCCAATTATCTTTTCCATGTATACCAATATCCTTTTTGTGGAGGAATATCCATACCCACAAGCCTCTTTGGCTGATGTGTCATCAACTTAGAGCATTGTTTCCTTACAAATTCCATAGTTTTAACACATAGTGTCACACTTTATTCCATTTCTTTTTGGAACATCTAAACATATGTTGGTTTTTGTTGACACATTGGTGAGTTCAATTTGTACTCCAACTAATCTATGTACTATCCAAACCTTTGTCAAGCCAATCTGATTTACCTTTTTAGGTTTCTTTCTCACAATCACCTTTTCAAGTGACTTTGTCCCAATTCTTGGTAACTTATTCTCTCATAACCTTTAGAGATACCAAGGTTGTTTGGTTTCTTTTTCTCATCTTAATGAAATCTCCAATTTGATCTTGTCAATTTTGGTTGGTGGACCATGTCCACTTCATTGATTACTCTTTTTTGACCATTCTAGTCTTTTCCCTTATTCCAAGGTACTATCTCATTTCTTGCAAGATCTTAGCCTTGCACAAAAGTTAGATTTTTGTCAAGAGTTCTCCAACCTCTTGGATTCCTCCTTCATTGACTATCTACTTCATTTGAAGTTTACAATTTATGCCAATAATGCATACTCATACATTCTTAGTATTCTTACTAAATCCAAGAATCCTTGACTCTCTTCACAACTATAGGTTGCTACCAATAAGGGGGTTATCTCATTTATTCCCATCCCCTTAGAGTCACTTAGCTATTTCTGTAGGATAAAAATACCTATTGGTTATCCTTCATAACCTTCCTACATATCCCAATTGCATAATCTTCCGCAATCCAAGGGAATATCATAATGAGTTGTTTTAGGAGTTTTCAACTCTAGGGACGACTCTTATCTAGTCCCAAACTTAAAAAAGTTTCCAGGAATCTTATCTTCCTTTTCATTTCTCCATGTTCTTCTCTCTTGCCATCTTGGCATAAGAACTTTTCAACCATTATCTTCTGATAAGGTTTACATAACACTTACATAATGAGATCATAGGTTCTAGAGTTGAACTAGTAGCTCTGATACCACATGTAACAACCTCGATGTTCTATTTAGTAAAATTTCCAATGTTTTCACCTCAAGTGAATAACCATAATGCTGAAACATAGAAATAAAAAAAATTATTTCCATAATGTAAATTACATGCACACTTGAAATAACACTATTTCCAAACTTCCATTGCATTCCATTGTAATTTCACAAATCTTTCCATAAAATAGATTTCATATTGAATGAACTCAAGTATATCATTCATGATTACATCCTTCTATATAAATGGGTACATGATACATACATAGCTCTTCTAACCTTCATCTGGAAATAGATATACAAACTAGTCCTGATGCCACTGCAATGGCACATAAATTTTAGATGTCCCCACTCTCTGGTGTATAGACTCCAGTTGTCCCCAATGCTAGCGTAAACATCCACAAACCTCGGCCGCCAACTAATGAGGAGAAGCATCACTCAAGTGCTTCTCTATAAATCACTTACTCAAATGTGGTCCCTCATACATCTTTCAGACATAACAAGAGGAACCTACCCTTCAACAAAGAGATTGGTTGGTAAACCCCATAACAATAGCCTATCTAAAGCTTAGTGTTGTGTTCTACAAACCAGAACCTAATAATATGTTCATCTTCCCTACGAGTATGAAAACCCTAATCTAGAATGCATAAAAGGAAAATAGAGAACTGACAGCATAAACAATAACTACTTACACTACTTTGGCCAAAGTATTCTCACCCAGTACTTCAAGAGATAGTCATCCCATTCACATACACTACCATAGCTTGGTTTGGATTATGACCATTCATATACTATTCTTAGGTAATTTCCTCTAATGGGTAATCTTTAACCCCAAAAATAACCTACTCCCATTTTTCCCAAAAGTCTATAGTATCTCTACCAATTAAGCCTAAGCACAAGTTTCCCCTTCAATGGATATGCCTATTCCAGGCATAACATATGAGCTTATCTTTGCATAAACAAGTTATTTACTTCAAAAGACAATCTAGTCCCAAGTATAACTTTATAATCTAGGGTGTGGCTACATAAGCTTCATCTAATCATACATTAAATACTCATACATAACTGACTCCATTCAGCAATACTTCATGTTATTACGTGGTTCTCATCAAGAGAATAGTCTCTCCCATGAATGACCTCAATCGAAGAATAATCATATTTGTAGATGATCCCAATTGAGAGTGTAATCTCCTTAGTAAAAAGGATTAATCAAGAGTAGAATCATGTCAACATTATGACCTCATAACAAGAGTATAAAGCAACTACCCAAGTATAAACTCTATCTCAATAGGTACAGTGGTTTACAATTCCTGAGAGGAACTGATTTTAGCTGAAATCACATATTTTTAGAAAATATAATGATTTAAGCTTTAAAAAGTTACATTTTAAGGATTCCAATTGAAGATGGTTTGATCAAATCACCTTAGATCAAACCCCCTTGGATAGAAGCTCACTAGTTTTAAACCATACCTATAAATGTGTCTCCTTTACACCTATCAAAATGCTGATAAAAAATCACTTTTATTTAGCTTTTGGGGGATCAAATGACTTCATTTAAAATTTATTTCAAATGATTATGGTATTCCTCAGAACAAGCTATCCAATGAATATAATTTTAATATGTTTTGGTTTTGTTATGTATTTGTTTTTTAAGTTTTTCTAAACATAGGTTTTTCATCGAAAATGAATTTCTTTGTTCTTCACATGTGGAAAAATAGAAGATTATCAAAAAAAAAATTGAAAAATATGAGTGCACCAGATATTGAAGTCCTTGATCAACAAAAAAAAAAAAAATTTGACATATACAAAAAAAGTTACGCGTTATACGGTCGTGATGTGTCTGAATTGTAATTAGTTTGACTTTGAAACTTGATTAAGGAAAAAATATTCAATAAAAAACTATCTAACTAAGTGGAAGCACTAGATATTAGAGTCACAAATCTAAATTTGAAAGAATTATAATTTTATCCTTCACGGAAAAAAAGTTATGCGTTATACGGTGTGCATCACTTTTTTAAAATGTTGTTTTCTGAAAAAAATCAATTTTCGTGGGAGATGGAAAAAGAAGTGCAATTTAATTCCAAAAATTTTGAAAAAAATATTTTTAGAATCTATAGAAAAAATTTCATGAGACTCTAGTTTGCACCATCTTCAAATTCCTCACGGTTTAGCCACTATAGGTGCCCGAATGTGAAGATTTAGTTTAAAATAATAATTTCAGTGTCCAGTTTGGCCAAAAATTGTAAACCACTATTATGGGATCACCCGGTAATCCCATCTATGTCTCCATACATATAGTATCTCATAAACTCAAGTGATTTACTTAATCACATAGGTGAGTCTCAACCTCAATATACCCTAATCTTAGGATAAATTCATCAACCAATGACTAGTCTGATTAAATAGGTTAATCTAGTCCTATATGTTCCAATCAAGACCAAATGTACAACCCAACCAAATAATTTATTCCCAACCTATAGGTATCAATGAGTAATCAAGTAAATATTCCAATCTAATAGGTTAATCTTAACCTAGGCTTCAATATACTTCTCAACCCAAATAGGTTACTCTTAACCTAGGGTTTTATCTAGTAGTTAAGCAATTATTGAGTGATCATACTAGTACGGATAAGTAATGACTCATCCTATCATTTCTTCCAAACTATTGGCGTACAACTAAACCTTATTTTTCCTAAGATTTCCTAACATCATAAGCCAATAGTGTCAAGTCACTTCATGACATTGAAATGTTTCACATTATGAATAACCCTTAAGCTATTCTCATTTAACCATATCTAGTATATTTATACTTATGAAAAACAATCCCTCCTATTATGGAATAATTACAAGCACTTTCATAGAAAAGCATTAAAAATCTTCTATTTCCTTTCCAAACCTAATGTTATGATTACATGATGCAAGTATTCTCAAGCAGTACCAATCAAAGCATACAAATCTCATTCTTTCATAAATAAAGACAAATAAGAGAAGTATAGATCTACATGCCTGTAATACACTTAATCCAATTGACTAACTTGATGCAAAGCCTTCCAACAGCGACTTCCTAGCTTCACTTAGCTCTCTCAAAGTAACACTTCCCTATGACTTCTCTCACAAGTTGATGATATTCTCTCACAAAATATAGGTTATAACAAATACTCAAGGCTCTCACAAAATATAACAGTATGCAATTGCAAAATAATGCATATTAGTGCATCCCAAATGAGAGTGTAAACCTCTCAATTTATACAATAAAATGAGACTTTGCAGCCTACAGAAAAGGTATGCAAAATGACAGCTTAATCCATGCAAGTCGACTCACTTCACTTAGCTTAAAAGGTGGTAGAAAACTAAACACAAACTCAACACATGAAGCTATAGGTCGACCCATCTAATTGACAACAGCAAGAGACTTATTCAATTGTGCTCATGTTAAAATGATGGCAGTTGAATTGCAACAAAGATGGACTTCTAAAACAAATTCAACTTCATTATTTTAGCACCAAGTATGTAGTTATTCCCCTATTGCTTTGGCACATATTTACTCATTGAAATAGTCTACAATCATAATTTGTCACATGCTCAATGCCGACTAAGTCTAAGCTTTGTAAAAAATAGAGTAAAGAGTCACTTGGCACATAAATGATACTTTGACCAATTCCTTGCATTATTGTTACATTTCCTATTATCATGCATTTTATACTTTAAGAGGTTGGCATAGCATTCTATCACGTCATTTCTTTTATCATTAAGATATATGCCTTCTAAGTTTGAATAATTCACTGCTCATAAAGACAACGATTCTTTTCAATATTATCGATATTATGGTTTTATCCATATCGACCTTTTATTGTTGCAAAATACTTCCACATAGTTTGGTTTATAAAATTTTAATATATGCACTATTTGCCTTTAAATACTTTACAATATCTCATATGTTGATCAGCCTATGTTCATAGATACAAGTCAGCCTATGTTTATATATATAAATCAGCCCTCAAAGCATCATTAATATATTTATAAATATATATTAATATATGTACATATACATATATATATAAGTATATGTATATATGTACTAATATATATATACACCATTTCAATCAAGTATGAATACATTCGATGTATGAATGAGTACGAACAAGTTAACATTCATATAATAATTATATATATACACATTTATCAATATAAGCATTGATGCTCATGTGTGTATATGTACATATATAACTAGACACATATACATACATATCGTTCAAAGAAATAAAGCAATAATCCATTTGATAATCGAACGATCACAACTAAGTGATATATTTACAATAATACCATATTCAAAATGACACTTAGATATATATATCTCGCGCTATATCATGCACTATACATTTATAATATTTGGTCTTCATTTATCAAATGAACCGGCCTTATATATAAAAGCACACTATATTATATATATATATATATATATATATATATATATATATATATATATATATATATAATACACACCTCTATATAAGCATAATGCTTATGTGTATATATGTATATATACGTACACTCACATATATATATAAATTCCATAGCAATACGATGATCAAATAGTCTATTCGATACTCGGATGACTATGAACATAAGGTTATGTCCTCATATAACATCATACTAACATCTTTATATGTATATGCATAGTCATACATATGTTGACATACTAGTATGGACATCCCATTATATCTGGAATACACGTATATTGACATGTGCATATATCTCAAATACTCATTCATCCATTCAATCAAGCATAGTAACATAAAGAAGAATTCATAAGCTCCAAACACATAAACATCATCCAAGAATGCACTCAATAGTAATCAAGACCCTTACTATTACAAACACACCATACTAAGGATGACCTACCAATTCCCAACACTATGACTTGACTCAACCATTTTACTATGAGTGTGTGTGTAAGCTTAGATAGGTATCATTAAGGGTTATCCAACCAATCACTTCTCCTAAGTGATACGTCCCCTCCACCTGAAGGATTGAACCTGTCCTTGCAACCAACTTAGCACATTTGCAATGGTAGTTAGACGTTCATAATTAATCTATATGCATCAAAACGTAAGCACATTCATATAGCAATACATGTTCATCATCAATGTAAACATAATTACTCTTTCAAGGTAATAATAACTTAATACCTATTTCAGTATTCCATTTATATCAAAATCATAATTGCATTTACCATCCTATTTACCTATGAAGGTAAAAGTAAATCAGTAATAACAAGATGGGGTGTGACAAATAATACATATAGATATCTTAACATTAGGTGAACTAAGCCTCCTCATTACAAACAAAAAAATGATCTCTTAGGTCTGACTAACATTGAAAACTAGAAATATGTGAATGAGTTGTGAAATAATATTTTAAGTGAAATCGATCAATGCCTATTCCTATTGGGCAATGGAGTCAAGATGCGGGTGATATATGTGTCTTACTTTTGGCTGCAACATTAATTATTTGGCACAGTGAGATTCTATGGCTTGCATAGATGTGTGATGATGCAATTATATGGTTCTTATTTATCCAAATAAAACTTCCAGGTTATTGTGATTTATTTGAAGGGATTTAATCCTTACTTGAAGGAACCATTTAAAAGAAATCACACAATGACAACAAGTGTGTATTGACAAATTAAACATATACTTGATATACTTAATTTGAATAACAAGGAAATATTAATATGGAGACAACCATACAATCATACACAATATTATCAACAAATAATTGAGACCAGAATTTGAGCACCATATTAAATCTTCTTCTCCATTTATTACTTCAAATAGATATTACAATATAACAAAAGTATCCTCATATATGTTTCTATAAATTCCTATGATGATGATATCAAAATTTGGTCTTGGTTTCTCTTTTATAAGAGAAGAAACAAGTTTTAGACCGTTACAAAATATGGCATCTTTTCAAAATTCATGCTTCTTGATATAAACTAAACATTAGTTTTTCTTGAAAAATAATTAAGAGAAGACAAAGAAAGTAGACAATATTGATTGGAAGCCCGCAACACTTGCAATACACTTGTAGTCTGTTAATCAACATAGGAGACATGTGATCATCCCGATCTAGCAAAACACCCTTTCCATGATAGAGTGTTTGAAGGCTCAGTTCTTCCACTGCAACATCTTCAAGGACCTATTCTTCTAGTGGATCCAAATACTTTTTCTCCCATTAGTATACTGTGTGGTCATGAGGCCATTTTTATTCTTGAATCTTTGATATATTTGTTAGGTGATTCCTCCATCTATTGTCAAGTAACCCTCTAGCATCTATAATGAATTTAGAATATCTCATATCCAAGGCTATTATTCCATCCATGATCAAATTGAGGTTGTGGACATTCGATTCACCATCCTTTTTTACATGAGTAATGCAATCAGGAACAATTTGGCCAAATTCCTTCCTCAATTCACTGAGATTTTTCAATTGGTCATCATCCTTTAATATCCTTGGCACAAACCACTGCTTCAATGTATGAAATGATTCCATCCTTTTTTGATCTTCTGATCTTCTCCATTTATATATTGAGATTCATCTATAACTATCTTAACCATCTACTCAATTGGCTTCAAAACTGAAGGAGCTTCCACACTTCTCTGTAATACCCTACATAAAGTCATCAAGGTGTGATGAATTGGTTTCCACTTATTGAAAAGAGGATATAGTATAAGTGCATGGGATTTCATCTGGTCAGTTGCTAGGGATAATGAAGTGTAGGAATCATACACACTTTCCAATTCATCCTCAATCAGTTTGATCCTATGATCCAAGATGTTTTCCAAGACATTAATGATCTAGTCCCTCACTCCCTCCTTGGTTTCATTATTGGCTTTTTTCAACTCTTCGATCTCCTGTCTTAGTACATTCATTTGTTTAGAGGATGCACTATCTATATCGATTGATTAGGTAGTAGGAGGTTGATACAATACTATTTCTTTACTCTGTGAGGGCCTTGCTCCTTTCAATTTCTCTTTCAATCTTACATTTTCTATGAACAATTTATTTACCTCATCATTTAAGAATTTTTGTTTCTTTTCATATTATTTCAATTTGTTTTCCATTTCCTTAACAACAGCTCGAGTGAACATGGTGGAGTGCATTGCCATGGTTGTGGCTTCTAAAGGAGATGTTTCCTTCAATTTTTTTACCATAGTCATTCATCTCATCTCTTGTACCACATCTAACAACCTTGGTTTTTGTGTATTTCTTTGCTTGGCCCAAAATGCCAAAGTCTTAATCTTAGGGTTGTACCCTGTACCACTTATCCCCTCATCAAAATAAAATTCAATAATCATAATTGGATCTTATTATGCTCTTACTTGGTCAAGTAAGAATATCTTATTTAGTTCCATACCCGGGATAATGAGTATATTACTCTTTAAAATCATATCCCTAGCTTCTTGTGGTCTAATATCAATATTATCAATTCTCAATTCATTGAAAGTTTGGGCTACAATCTAATCATGTTGAGACTCTTCAGCACCCATCTTGTTTATCTCTACCATTTCTTCAAACTCTCTCATTTTCATTTTAACCTAGAAATTCTTAAATTCAGAGGTCTTAATGAAATCATCTTCAATAAATCTAAGATATGCAATTTCCCTCTTATCATACTACATTTCCCTTTTTCCCTGCATATGGATATCAATTCTAGCCTTTGGTTTATGAGCTTTAGTTTCATAGGTTGGTTGATCTACCTTAACATCATCCTTCAAACTCCTCAGTACACTGGCCACTTCTTTGCTCATTGCATAGGATACCAATCTATATGGATCTTGTGTCTTCTCTTTCTTAGGAAGTGGTTGTTCAGGAGGTGATTCTTGAGGAACATGACATACTGAATTAGTGTCTAGAGATGGCTCTAAAATTAGAATACCACTTGGCCTTTTGGGAGATAATTTTGTGGGCATCTCCTCCTCTGCTGCAGACTTATCATACAATTCATCAAACTTATCAATTATCAAATTTATCCTCTTAAGAGGATCTACTTCTTCTACAAAATACCCCAAGAAGTCATTTTTCTTCTTCTTCCTTTCTTTCTCAAGCTTCATCATGATCTCCCATTTTCTTTTAATCCTCTAATATACCTCTTGGGGAGTGAAACATTTTCTAATCACATCCTCTTCATAATCCACTTGATGAGTGATTGTGGCCTTTGTGAGAAGGTTTTGTCTTATAAAAATCATATGGCCCTCAGGGTAAAAAACCCTTTCACTTCCAGGCCTCAAAGAATATCTTGTCTTAAGGTAATGGTGTAATTCTTCAAGGGTGTCATATCCAATAAATAATTCTTCACATGTTGTCAAGTTAGGTAGAAATGTTCCCTTCTTTTGTTTTTGCATGACATCCTTTTCCATCCACAACATCTTCCACATAAATTCTAAATAGGCTAGATGAAGAGGAACACATTTTGGAAATATATGTGGGGCTTGTGGGCACCCATAAATCTTGATTATTGTGACATCTTGCAAAAAAAACTAATCACCAAAGTTATGAGTATGACCTTGTTCTGGTTTCAAAGCCAAGGGCCTCAATAGTTGTAGTATAAGTGTGTGTAATCTTGGTGACGAGTGGCCAAGAACTCTCATAACTCTGTACACAAATTCATCATGGAACACTACATAATCATAGTTTTTGCATTTGCTATCCTATTTATAACACCATCATTTCATAGACAATGAGTTCCCTTGTCAATCAATCCTACCCAAGAACATCCTTTTTTTCCATCTATCCTTGTTTTGGTACAATATCAAGTGACACAGTAAAGAACAGTGCCTAAATGTTATAGGGGCCTTGTTTTCTCTGACTTGTAGGAAGCCTTCATGCAATGCCTTCTCAAGATATGAGGCAAAGTCATATTCAATGTTTGTCTCAAGGTTTCGAATTCTCATAGTCATCATCATCAAACTAACTGGAATTTGTTCTTGTGCATATATCCCAAGTACTTGACATAAAGAAAAGTAGGTTTTCTTGAAATGAATCTAAAAATATTATACATCAAATGGTTCAATGGTAGAGGGGGAGATAGGTATCACCTTTTTGTTAACACCCCTTTTCATGTATATGGGAGTTCATCACTTTTATGTGTTCTCTTTAACCTAGTATATTCTTCCTCACTCTTTTGCAAATCAACCTTAGTGAGGACCTATTTGTTTAGATTGAAGCATTCAATGATTGCAGCTTTTGTTAATATTACCAACGGTGACCCATCTATTATCCTCATGAACTTGGTAGTAGGGTGGTAATTCTAGGCTAGAACTCTAATGAACTCCACATATATGAAAACATTCAGGACAATTAGCTTAGCTAAGTCTAATGTCCATGAATTTGATAATAGAATTCTCCCTTCCCTCTATTCATAGAAATACCAAAACAATTCCCACCCCGAAACAAGAATAAGGGCATCCCTACAACCATGAGTTGTATCCTTGAAAACCTTTTGTATCCTTTGTTAGTCAAGTTAGGAAAGATATCTAAGATAGATTGTTGTAATGATCTCTTTTTACCCTTAGGCTCTTCCTTCTTAGTCTCAGGTTCTTTCTTTTTAGGCGACATGATATCTAATGTCAACCTCTACTTGAGCATACTAAGTGTGTAAATGTAGGATTTCAAATAGTTCTATGCTTGTAAAGTTGCTTCAGTAAGTTCACTGTACTTACCCGGTATGTGATAGTTTCAAAACTTTGCCCTATTGAACTCCTAGCTTCTTGCATGAAAATCCTTGCAAATGAATGCCAAAACAATGTTGATTTCTCAATTTTAATGGCTTATGAGTTCAGTCATGTCATCATTAATATCAACCTTATGCCAAATATTATATGATCAGCTCATATTTTGAACTTGAATGTGCACCATTTCTTTTCATAATATTTGAGGGTTGTTAAGAGTTATGCATTTAATACCACAACTAGTAATAATGCCCTGATAGTCTATACCACAACATCATTGCCTCTTTCTTTAACTAGTGTGGGATAGCGAGGTCATGAATCTTTTTATTTATCAAACTTACCATTGTACTGTTGTCTTGATATTTCTCTATCATGGGATAGTGGGGTGTATACCATTATACCACAAGCTTCCTTATGCTTCATCATGGGGCAGTGGAACTCTTATCACACTACCACTCTTTATTATCTCCTTCCTTGTGGGGTGGTGGGTTGTTCCCCGCTATACCGTACTGTTCACTTTTTCTTGCCACAGTATTGTGGTTATAATGTAATTAAGCTCTTTTATACCACCCAACCGCATCTTTATTATAATACCCCTATGGTATTACGGTGATTACTTTTATGTTGTATGTTATATATTGCCAGCCTGCTAAGGGTTTAAATTGTTGCTACGGAATTGCAGTAAAGGAATTTTATGGATGTAAGATAGCTAGACATGTTTTTGCTTAAGTATATATGATGAATTTTTGGCTTTGTATATGTCTTTCAATGTCAGTCAAACCTTAAAAAATTATATGTTTGTTTACAGTAGGGAGGCTCAATCAAAAATGAAAAGGAATATATGGGTCAAGGCTTAGGTCATGGAGCTCAAGGTTAATTGTGATGATTGAACTAGGAAAATTTTTAAGGTTCTAACACACCTCATGATGAACTAGAGTATGTTTTTCCTTCATCCTGTTTGTGTTATGTTTTTATGAGTTCTTTTATTGTGAATATATCCCTAAGGAAAATTTTTCTAATACCTATAATTGTAAACATTTTCTTGGTTTTTGACTGCAAATTCCTTTTAATATGTAAACTGAATTTTATTTTAAGTTTCCATTTGTAGTTATCAGCGGATTGGAAAGTCAATAGTTATCAACTTATGAACTCAATAAAGTTTTACTGATTCAAGTTGTTGATTTATACATTATTATTTATATGGACTTCGGGAAATGAGAAAAAGGACTGCAAGGCGCAAATTAGATGATAGTGATCATAATGCCAAAATTTCAGTGAAAGATTATGAGTACTTTCATAGAGAAAAAGTGGCCAAGAATAATGAATATTTATCACATCTTGGTTTGATAAACAAGCAAGTTGTAAATCTAGTTAGTAGTATATTATTTGTTTAGTAGTGTTTAATGAAATTTGATAGGCAAGAGCTTTATGTATATAAGACATAATATGATTTTTTTTATAGGCAAGAAAAAGAGTGCAAAGAAAATGTGGAGAAAAAATAAAAGGAAAGAAAAGATACAATGCCACCATCTCGTAGAAGCCAACGCATTTGTGATTCAACAAATGTAGTTGGTGAAAACAATAGTTGTGATGATATGCAGCCTGATATAGCATATGGTGATGTGTAGCCTGATATAGAACATGGTGATGTGAAACATCATGATGGTCTCCTAGCACAAAGTCTAAGAGATATTATTGAAAAACATCAAAGCAAAGGAACAACAAGTCTACAGATAATTTATTCAACATTAAAGGGTGTGTTTGAAGTGAAATCTATGGAGACTGGTACTAATCTACCTACTCATGTCACACCTGATGTGGCCAAGGAGCATGAAGTTCCAGTTAATGAAAGTCATGAAGAGAGATCACTTGCATTTATTGTTCCTTAGAGTGCACATGTTGCATCTAAAATTTTTGATGGAATTAGTGGATCATCCAGAAATACTGGTAGCGGTTTAATAGAATATGTGTCTCCTTTTCTCAAAAGACAAAGATTGAGTCAAGATTTATACAAATCTACAAAGAGGAATGCAAAAGAAAGAAAATTATAGGAAAAGAAGCCATTCTTGGTTGAGGTATCGAGAAATGGTGAGCCCATTGGGCCAAATGCTACAAAGTGGCCCTCCAAGTTGGGTGTAAGATGTAGGGCCCATTTGGATATTTGCAAATCAAGTTTTGCAGAGAAAGATCTACAAACTGTGGAAAATGTTATACAAAAAATGGAAAATTCTTTTGAGACTACTGGTGGACAAATCTCTAGAAAATATTACAAGCAAAAGATGAGGATTTTGATGAACAATTTTAGATACAATTGCAGAAAAACAATCATGGAGGGAAAAGAGATGCTAGACTCCACTCTATCTCCCAAACAGTGGGAGGCATTGAAAGAAAGTGTGCATTCAGAAGAATATTTGGCAAAGAGTAACAGAGGCAAAAGAGCAAGAGATAATGTGAGGGCTAGATATACATTTGGCTGAGGTTGGTTGCATACCAAAATGGACAAATTTGCAGTAAGTGTATGGCTTTGGGCTCAATTTACATTGTGTTATTTATTTTTATTTTTTATTGAACTGACTATATGTTGAAATTGACATTGTATTTTAGGTGGAAAATAGTAATAGACAAGCAGGTGCAAAAGATATTGTCAATTATATGGCAGCACTAGATCCTAGTAAATCTAAGAGTAGGATGAAGTGGAAATCTAGTTCATCAACAAAGATTTCACAGTCATCTATTAAATGCCTAGAAGGAGCCTCTCTAGATCATGTCAACTCAAATGAAGGGTACCAACGTGTAATGAGTTGCATATTCGGTCTCACTCAGTAAGTTTCATAGTTGGTTGCCTCCATTAACCCTATAGTTTATGCATGGAATGAGCATAAATCCACAGATTTAGATGAGGTAAGAGGCTCTATTGATCTCATTTCTTCTTGTTTGGAAATTTTATATACAAATGTCTCTTAATATGTAGATTATTGAAATTTGAGAGTAGGAGAATCCAACCCAGTTTCTTTATTATTGGAGTGATCTAGAAAATATTCTTTTGGACAAAGTTATAGCTTGCATTATTTACTTGACTATTGAATGCTTTGTATATTTTTTTGCATGATGGTTAAACCACATGCAAAGAAATTTTATCAAAGCCACACTAGGAAAACAAAAGTTCCTTCATGATGTCAACAAAGCTGTCGATATTGATAGTGATCATGATGAACTGGAAAAGAATGCGTAGGACAATTGTCATAGTTGTGTTGAAGTTGAGGTAATATAATAGTTGTTAGTTATCTGTCCCAATGTTTTGTCATTCTTCATGCTTAAAATGTTCTTTTGGACAAAAAATTGTAGCTTTTCATTCTTTAAGTTGTAAGTTAATTTGTCCCAATGTTTTGTCATTCTTCTTTTGGACAAAAATTTATAGTTTTTGCATTCTTTAAGTTGTACGATAATTTGTCCCAATGATTTGTCATTCTTCATGCTTAAAATGTTCTTTTGGACAAAAAATTATAGCTTTTGCATTTTTTACTTGACTTATATTAATTTGTGCATGATGATTAAACCACATGCAAAGAAATTATATGAAAGTAGAATGAAAAGAAAAAGGCCCTATTAGTAGAGCTCTTTGCAAAGCTGTACAACTTCATGTCAATGTTGATAGTGATTATGATGATGAACTCGACAGGTATGAGCATGATATTCATATTAGTAGTGTTGAACTTGAGGTGAGTGCTATGAAACCAAATGCAAGTAAGTGCTATTCAAGTACTATTCAAGTAAGTAATGGTTATTTTATTATGTAGATAAGGGTAATCATTATCTATTTGATAGAAGTTGGTTAGAATAGTAGTGAAGGGTAATTAGCTAGTATAAATAGATTATGGAAATAAGGGAGAACATATAACTTACATATGGAAGCTTAGAGCTTAGTTGTAATAAAGTGCATACATATATGCATTAGTGCATTGTGTTTAGGGATGTCAAGGTCCTCAATTGGGGGGACTTCATTGCCAATCCATGTCTCTTTCTGGAGTACTCATATAGTCTAGCACTATTGTAGTCTTGCCCTCCATTTTTTTGTACCTTGAAATGGGTTAGTTTTTTTTTCAAAGTAAAAAGTTGCTTCTTTGTTATTCAACAGAATCAAAAAAAGCACATATAAAAATTGATTTGTTCCAAGACATAAGACATTACATACAACTATCAAAAATAATATAATGTGTGTTTTATATCTCAGTATAATGTGTATTCTTTTTTGTTTTTGCAGACATTTATAGACATTTATTGATAAACTCCAAGAAGGGGATAAAGTTGGGGTGTTGGATATGTTTGATGGTGTTGTTGTGGGCATTGGGAAGATTCACTCACTATCTATTGTACATGGAGTCAAATTGAAAGGAACAGGAGATGTAAATGTAAATATTTTAAAGGTCACAAGTAACATACCCCTTGATTACGAAGATAAAATAGATGGAGTTGTATGTCTAAAAGAGAAAGAAGGGACCACACAATGGCCACTAAAATATTTGAAAAAATGACATAGTTGATGTTTATCATGTACTAGTTGTTAAACAGCTTGGCCCACTGCTTTATGCAATAGTTTGAATGTGTTGTTCAGAGATCTTAGCGTTTTTTGTCTATTTTGGAGTTGTATAAGCAAAAAAAGGCATTGTAACTCAGTTTTCTCAGTCACAACACTGAGAAACACATTTTGTAACACATTTTTCAAAGCAGACACATATTTTTGTCTTGTATCTATTGTAAGAACACCTTTTCTCAATAAAATTTCAGTATTTTGCCTTCTTAATAGCTATTTCATTATGTGCAAATGAATGATTGATTATATTTTTTGTGTTTTATGTTTAAACCTTAAAAGCATTGTCTCATTGATTCCCAGCACTTTTAGGCAGAAATCAGTGAACAAAAACAATTAAATAAACTACCAATTGACTAAATATAATACCAATTGTTAGAAATCAATGAATAAATGACTAAATATAATGATTATACAATTAATAAACAATGTATCAATATACTACCAGCTGACAAAAATTAGTGAACAAAAAAATTAAATAAACTACCAAATTGATCAAAATGATGATTAAAATTAATGACTAAATATACTACCAATGGATGGAAATCAGTGAATAAAAATGACTAAATAAGTGACCAATTAACAACAATCAATGACTAAATTAATGATTAAATATATCAGTGAATAAAAAATGACTAAATAGGTGACCAATTTACAATAATCAATGACTAAATATACTACCAAATCAATCAATCAAAACAACCAATAAATAACTAAAAATGGTTTAGCCATCAATTTGGTTGTGTTATAAATACTAGCAATAAAATACTAATGGTCACGTGATCATGTTTAGTCATTTATATGTAGTTTTTAGTAGTTTTTTTAATCATCTATTGTTGTTTTTGTACTAGTGAACTAGCATCATCAATGTAGCAAAGATGGATGACAAAGTCAGAATATCCTCCAACAATTCAAACATACACTTCTCTAGAGTGAAGAAATAAAACTGAACACGAGAAGGACGAGAAACCCGAGAGTCATTTTTGACCTCGGGAAGAGGGGTAGTGATAAACTCTAGGGAAGGAGGTCTTGTTTCTATCATGAGAACTGTACAAGCCAAGGTGGAACAAGACACAAAAGATACAGAAGACCTTTTGCAACCATTATTTAAGATGAGGTCATTCTCCAGTTTATGCTCCAGCGAGGGATGGGGGATCCTCATAGCAAAAGAAAAAGAGGGGGAAGGAGAAGGAGCCATGGAAGACACAACCTTTGTATAAGGCATGTCAATGGGCTAAGGGAAAGGAGGAAGATCTAGTAGAGAAGTGATCAGAGGCAGCTTTATAGAAGGAGCAATGAACACTTGCACTTGCTTGGGGTGAGGCTCATTGAGATCTATTAAGGAAGCTACAAGCAATATAGAGGTGGTGAGAAAAAAAGCAAGAATGGAGATAGGAATAGGAGCGAGAGCAAAAACAGAAGTAGAAGGAGAAGCAAAAGGAGAAAGAGGAGATGCATCCTCGGTCTTCTATGAAGCTTCACACTCCGGAGCCAAGGCCTGTCAATGACACTTACACTCATGCACAAGCTAGTTACAATGGCTATGGGAACTAGGAGGTGTAACTTGAGAAGAATCTAGGGGATCCTGTTCCAAAAAAAGAGTAGCCTTCACAACCTTTTTCTATGGAAGAGCAGACTCTTAAGGAGAGATAGAAATAGGGACAAAGACGAGGGTCTCGACCATATGACCCTTTCCTTTTTCTACTTTAGAGGCAGGTGGAGGCATCGAGGGAGGCCAAGGCTAAGATGTAGGAACAAATCCACAAGAATTCTTCCCCTTACCATATAGGGTGGGTCAGGGGAATGTGGGAAAAATCAAGAGCTAGAAGATGTGTGATTTGGACTTCCACAACATGAGTGCCTTTCGCTTTTCTGTGCCAAACATGGTAGAAGGAACAAAGGACACTACTAAAGGTTGGGAAGCTACAAAAGAAGATGAAGAGTAAGAAGAATGCTTATGGGTAAGAGCTTTCTTTTCCTTAGCCTTTGGAGGGGTAGAGGACAAAGCATCCTGTTGTGTATGCATAGAAGCCTTCAGAGAGATAGCATGGGCATAAGATGGGAAAGCACCATTAGAAATCGAACCTCTATTATTATACCTAAAGTAGGACTTGTATAACAAGTCCCCTCTAGGTAGTAAGGGTCCAATTAGAGCAATCCATAAATGATCAAGAGAGAAGCCCCCATGCGACACCAGTGGTTTATATCTAGTGTCCTAGATAGTATACACTATACCCTCATGAGAAAAATTCAAACACTTGTGGACAATAGAGGTGACCACATTCATAAAGACTAGCCATGGAATGCATAGTCTAACTTTGAATAAATCAAACTTTGATATCATGACAAATGTTACATCCAAAGACTTGGGTCCAACAAGGACCGGCAAAGAAATAGAGCCAATTAGCGGAACAGAAAGACCATCGTGTGTACGAAGTGTGGTTTGTGACTCCTCGTATTTCTCCTTGTGTAAATTATTTATGAAAAGGGTCTCCTCCATGATGATATTGACCTGACTCATAGGGTCAACCATAACGCTAGTTATGAAATTATCATTGACTCGAGCTGGTATGTACGGTGGAGAGGGATCTTTATTGAGAGGCAAGTCACGTGGTGTGAATACTATATCAAGTGTTTTATCCATGTGACCTGAAGGAGGAACATGAGTGAACGAAACCATGTTCACATACTCAGATGGATTGGGGTTGGCAAATGAAGAAGCAAATGTTATTAAATTAGTAAAATGGGATGGAAAAGGATTTATGTAAATCTACAACTGACTATTAGGTTTGGCTATAGATTTGTTCAAATTTTTCATTTTACCATCAAGTCAGATCATACCATTGTTGATGTGGTCTTGGATAACATTCCTAAGATGCACGTATCATTCAATATCATGACCTAGTACTCGATGGTATTGGAAAAATTTATGTGCATAATACCATTGAGGATAGGGCTTGGATAGCAGTCTTATCTCGAGAAGAGAAATTACACCATATTTTAATAATTTCTATAGGACATTTGTGTAGGATTTAGATAATTTTGTAAAAATTATATTTCATCCTGTAGAGCTCTGTTTAGTAGGAACAAACACTATGTTCACCACCGCTTTATTCTTTCTTGATTCTCTAGAGGTAGAAATGGCTAATAGGTTATCCAAATGGTAGGATGAGGAGAAATCCTCATACTAAACAAATGTTTGTTGATACTCAAGCAACACAACACACAAATGAGAAAAAGAAGGGTATTTCATTAGAAGGAATTTATCTCGCAATGTCGGCAACAAGATCCCAATGAACACACATTGTATGTTAAAATTTGGTAGCGCGTAGGAGATTTGGGAGAACAAAGCTTGGTAACGACAATAAAATTAGTTGTGTTCCCTACTTGCATTGATCGGTAAAGGCAACCTTTGGCCTGATATTTTCTTGGAATTGTTGTAAGAACTTATTTACTAGTTGGTCAAAAGAGAAGATAGACTTATCGGAAGTGAGAAATACCATTCCAAAGTAGAGTCCTTGAAGGAATGCAAAAATATTTTTGCTAACATAGTATCATGGTGAAAGAAGTCAGTACACATGGTGTTGAAAGATGAGACATGTGTCTATGGATCTCCTCTACCACTGTACTTTTCAAATTTAGGAATCCCCATCCCTTGAGGGATAGGGGTATTCAAAATAGAAAAGGAAAAAGGGCTACAATAACAATATGATCGAAACATGGGTTGAAAAGTGGAACTAGTCAAGTTCACCAATTGAGTGCATCTGCCCCATATTCTGTAACAAAGCATTAAGGATGGGATCTGTCAATGGAGCATGACTAGTTGCAACACTAGAGGTGGAGTAGTTTTGGGTTCTAGATGTAGAAACTTCAAAATTCAAGGGGACCCAATTCACTCTAATTGTAGGAATTTTCATGGATGCGGTGGTAGCATTATTAGCAACAATAGTAACAGAAGGACCCATGTCGACCATATGCACAAACACTCCTAGCATCGAAACATTCAACTAGTGACCAATGATTTCTAACTAAACATCTTGAGGGTTACCCAACATAGAAGTGTATGAAGGGACATGGGTGTCCATAATATTTTCAATCCCTCAAAGTAACTCCAAACCTCTATGATCGAAAATAAAAAAAATTCTCAAACCATTAAGGAGAGGAGCTACTTGAGAGTGTGAGTTTTTTTTTATTAAAAAGTATTCAAACTCTCCAAGTCTTACTTCCAAAGAGTGAATCTAATCAACAAGAACCATAAGAGAAAATTCTTCAGCTATGGGAGAGGAAGAGTTAGGAGAGATTGGTGGGGTATGTGTTTCAAATTCAACACAAGGAGGGGAGAAACTGACAGAGAATCCCATAGGGAACTCCTCAAAATCCAAACCTTGACGAGGAGGACTAAACTGTCTTCTAAACCCCATATCAAGATGCCAATAACTCCTTCTGACAACATTCCTAGAGGTAGTGGATTGGGTCATGAAACTTATAAAAGGGTTTCACAACACTCTATCCAATACACATCCCAACAAGATAGAAGGAAATTTTTCAACAAAAAGACAAAGGGAAGAATAGGTTCATGTCAGGTTCACCAAAATGTAGAGGAGATTTTCTACTCTCGAGTCTCTAAGACAAAGGAGAGTCTACAAGGAGAAAATGGTCCTCAACTACCTCAAAGGCAAAGATTAGGTGACAAAGGCGAAAAGACAAGGAGTTTTTACTGTAATCTATGTTTTAGGGAAAATATTAGGAAAATGACTTAAGGGACCAAAAGATCAAACTTCTAAGGTCTTGAGGGCAAGCTAGCTAGCTCTCATCCAAGGACAATAGCGTGACATGCGGACATCCCTTCGGTGTGTTGTGGTTTTGTACGGTCCGAGAATAGAACATGCTCAAGAAACACACAGAGTCTATTGTCTATCCAGAAACTAAAGTCTAAATGTTTTACTAAACTAACAAAATACTAAAAATAATAGCAAGAAGAAAACTTAACATGCAAAGATTAAACTAAATGAAACCAAATAACAAGAGAGAAGAG
Source organism: Sequoia sempervirens (assembly GCA_007258455.2). NCBI lineage: Eukaryota > Viridiplantae > Streptophyta > Pinopsida > Cupressales > Cupressaceae > Sequoia > Sequoia sempervirens. Next base: position 51,932,810 of record VDFB02058242.1, read on the forward strand.
AGGAAGGGACTTACAAGAGGTCCAACACTATGCAACCTCCCACAACGCTCCAAATGAACAACTTTCACACACTGAAACAATGAAAATTTTTGGGGTTGTTTCGAGGTTTTCCTTAGTCAAACCCTCGTTTTGGTGTTTCCACCTCCACAAACAACCAAGTAGACAAATAGAAAAAGAAATAGACAATAGCCAAATAGATTGACAAGATAAAGAAGAACACACTAGAATGTCAATATGCTACTAAAACAAAGATGATAATGCAAAAAGAAGAGAGTGTTTACCCTCCCTTTAACAAGCCTATGATGTTGAAGGAGAGTACAACACTCTAGACAAGTTGAGAGAGCTAATACATTGATGTAGAAGCCAAGAACTTGCAAGAAAGCTTGAGAAATTGGTGTAGAGATGATGTAGAATGAGAAAGTGAGAACTAGAATGAAAGATTTCCATAATTATATTGAGAGAATGAAAGAATGTGAGTTTGAATGGAAGAATAGCATGCAAGAAGCCATTTTCGGGTGTGTCAATGACTATAGAGGTGTTACACTTCACAGGCAGGTGGAAGTGTAACATTTCAATAGCCTCAAATTCAGGAATCTTTTTAGGATGTTTGTGTGGCACACAGATATATGTGTGTCGTGCTAGCATCGCCAACAAAAAATCACTTGAAGTCTGAAAACAAAGGGTTTATGGACGGAATTAAAGTTAATTGAAAGGTGTAAAGGGGAGTTTATGTAGTGTGAAATTTCCCAAGGTGCAATTTTACGACACTACAAATATGTAGATTACAAGGTAAAATAGATAACGTGGGTCCAAAATCATGAGATCCACATGCCTTTTTACCATTTTTTGAATTTTTTCTTCTCAAAAAACATAAGCATGTTATAACATGCTTGTTTATATATTGCTTTGAGTATTCCAATAGGAGAGAGGGAGAGATAGGGATAGAAAGAGGAAGAGATAAAGAGGGGAAGAGAGAGAGGGTATAAATATGGAGAGAGATAGAGAGGCAAATAGAGGTCTAGGAAGAGGGAGAGTGACAAAGAAAGGGGGAGGGATGGATACATAAATAGAGAGGTATCTAGATATAGAGAGGTAAAGATGAAGATAGTGGGAGATAAATAGATAGAGATATATCTAGAGATTAAATACAAAGAGAGATAAACAGTTAGGAATATTGAGAGGGATATGGAGAGGGAGACATAGAAATGAAGAGATAGAGAGATATAGAGGAAGAGGGAGAGAGAGGGGGGGAGATAAAGAGAGAGGGAAAGAGATATGGGAAGAGAAAGAGGTAAAGATAGATAAGGGGAGATAAAGAGAGGGAGGGAGAGAGAGAGAGAGAGGGAGATAGAAGGAAACATAGAGTGATAGAGAGATAGAGATATAAGGAGATATAGAGAGGGAACAAGAGATGGGAAGAGAAAGAGGTAAAGATAGAGGGAGAGATAAAGAGAGGGAGGAAAAGAAAGAGAGGAAGAGATAGAGAGAGGGGGGATAGAGAGATATATGTAGAGAAAGGGGAGAGATGGGTAGAGAGAGAGAGAGAGAGAAATATAAGAAGAGGAAGAAAGGGATGAATGGAGAGATGGGAAGAGATGTGTAGAGAGATAGGTCTAGAGAGGGAGAGAGAGAATGAGAGTGGGGAGAGAGGGAGAGATTACCCAATATATAGAGAGGGAAAGGGGAGAGGGAGAGGGAGAGGGAGAGATAGATAAAGGGAGATATAGAGATAAGGAGATAGAGGTAAAAAAGACATGGGTAGAAAGAGATAGAGAGGGAGAGGGAGAGATATAGAGGGACATATAAAAAGATAGAGAGGGGGAGAGAGAGAGGGAGGGAGAGAGGAAGAGAGAGCACAAGAGAAATGGAGGAGAGATGGAGTGAATAAGAGAGAGAGAGAGAGAGAGGTAGACATAATGATATATAAATATATGGAGAGGGAGATATAGGGAGATAAAGGGGAGTGAGTGAGAGAAAGGTGATAAATAAAATTAATAGATAGAGGTATAGAGAGAAAGGGAGAGAGAAAGAGAGGGGAGAGAGCTAGAGATAGGGAGGGAGAAATAGATAGCTTGTGTGTATGAGTGGGAAAGATATGGAGATAGAGGAAGAGAGATATAAATAGATAGAGGAGGGAGAGGGAAGGAGCTTTAAATAGAAAGAGGAGAGAGAAGTAGAGGGATAGACAAAGAGGGAGTGTTAGGGAGAGGGAGAGATAGAGATTTACAGATATAACTAGGGAGATAGAGGGAGAGAGATGGAAGGAGAGAGGAAGAGAAAGGGAGAAATAGAGAGACAAAGAGGGAGAGACAAAGAGAGAGAAATATGGAGACATAAGAAAAGGATAGAGATAGGAAGTGGTATATAGAGAGAGATTTATAAGGGTAGAAAGAGATGTAGAGATAAGGAGATAGAAATAAAGAGACAAAGATATAGGAGAAATATGGAGAGATAGAGATAGGGGAGAGAGATAGAGAGGAAAATAGAGATACATAAATAGAGGCCTACAAAGAGGGAGAGAGGAGAGAGAGGGAGAGATAAATTGAGAGATAGAGAGAGGTATAAGGAAAGACAAATATAAAGAGCCATGCAGGTAGGAATAGAGAGGGAGAGAGAGTGGAAGAGATAAAGAGATATAGAGGGAGAGGGAAAGAGGGAGAGATAAAAAAAAGAGATACAAATGGATAGAGAGATATAGGTATAGAGGGATATGGATGATGGTATATAGATAGAGAGGGAAAGAGAGGGAGAGATGGGGAGATAGAGACAAAGGGGGCAAGAGAGAGAAAGGAGGTGATAGAGACAAGTAATAGAAGGAGAGAGATAGAGGGAGATATATAAAGAAAGTGAGACAGGAGAAATAAAGAGAGGGAGAGATATATCCCTCTATCCCTATTTCTCTCTCTCCCTCTCTACATCTCTTTATATCTCTATATCTCACTCTTCCTTTTGAAATCTTTCTCCCTCCCTCCCTCTTGGTTTTATTTTTTCTTCAACAAATATGAGCACATTATAATGTGAGCATGATATAACACACTTGTGTTTGTATCTACTTTGTGTATTGTCAACCCTTGGGATTAGATTTGCCTTAGATATCAAACCAAAGGTTTGGACTTACATGTTAACACTCAAAGACATATTTTTTGTAAATTATAAAAAGTCACTAAATCTTGAGCATGCTCTTTATCAATTTCATGTCTTTCAATGTTGAGAAAAATTATTACAATAACATCAAGCTCTCTATTACCTTTATAACCATGTATTTTTTCTACATTTTAAATATGTTGAGGTTTTGATCTTTAATTTATTTTGCTAGTGTCTTTTCTTTTGTCAAAAACCTATGTATAAAATTTGTTATTTCATTTTTATCCATTCATCAAAATTTGAAACAAATTATATTTTTATATTCTAGACTCTATTCTATACATTCAAAAATAATGATTTTCAATTGGTTTCCACAAAATTTAGTGGGAAGCCTTCTTAATTTTTCTTTTTTAGGATATGTACACTTTGAAAATTAGTGTGTGTGTGTGTGTGTGTGTGTGTGTATATATATATATATATATATATATATATATTCATGAAAAGAATTACTAGAAAAATTAGGCATAAACTACATGGTATTAACTATTTTTTCACTAAAGTGATTATGAAATACTAAAAAAAGGTTGACATTTTAGGGGAGAGCACACTAATCGCTATGTTATATGTTTTAAACAAAAACAAAAGAACTATGTGTGCTCCCCCTAATTGAACCCCTTAGTCTCCACCATTTTCAAAAAAAAAAGTTTGGAAAGTCTACTCAAAGTACTATGACTCATGTTCTTGACGCATCTTCAAAATTTGAGCATAACTATCTTCAATGTCTCATTGAAGATCAATTTTTTTTATTTCAAAAGAAGAGAAGTGGTCACTTAAGACTCCCTTTTTGTCTCTCTGTATTATTTTCACATTGACACTTAATATGGGTTAATAGTACATTTACTATGTAAAAGAAGAATGGAAAAATCAAATTGTGCATTGATTTCCATAACATGAATGAGGCATGTAAAAAATACAACTATCCACTCCCTTCTCTTGATGAAGTCTTACATATTGTAAATGAATTTGAGATGATGTCCATTATAGATGAATTCTCAAGGTTCAATTAGATATTGTTCAATCCAAAGGACCATCTCAAAACAACATTCACTACAAACTAGGGGACATTTTTCTATAAGAGGATGCCATCTGCACTAGTAATATGGGCATAATATTTCATAGAGCAATGGATACAACATTTTTTTGGGTTGGTGTGCAAGTGCATTGTTATTTACATAGATGGCATGACCATTTTTTATAAGTGCAATTCAAAATATGTGCCACGTACACAAAGTCATAGAATGGCGTTGGTGACATGATATTTCACTCAACCCCCAAAAATTTATTTTTGGCATTACAAAAGGTAAATTTCATTACATCGTCACCAAAGAAGGTATATATATCAACGCTAGCCATATTAAGACCATATTAAAGATCCCACTCTTTGACTAGTGAGTATTATTTGGTAAAAGTGAACATCTAGAAGTTGATTACAAAATTTGTTGAAATCGTTAAGCCATTGATTGCCATGTTGAAACTATCTATTTAGTATTTTTCTTTAGAACGCAATTATTCAAGTACTCATGAAAAAACATGAACAAACAAATAAAAAATCCGTGGCATCCATAAGCACTAGCTTAAAGGATACGAAGTTGAGATATTCTATGTTGGATAAACATGCATTTGCTTTAGTAAATGCAATAAAAAACTCAACATTGTGTTCTTTAGAGTAAATTTTATGTCATTATTCTTTATCCTAAAGTGCAATTTATGTTAGCTCAAAATGATTTGGGAAAAACTTGTGACAAATGGATGGAAATTTTACAAGAATTTGACTTGGAAAGTGTGGTCTATGAAGATTATCAAAAGATAGGACCTCTCACAACTTTTGACTAAGAAAATACTAACATTTTGATCCATCAAAATGAGATAGATTGATACTTGGCAATGAGATATAGTTTCCACCCCATTGCAAGGAATTTTCCCCCAACATTTAAATCCTACCTAAAGGAAAGAATTGCACTTGAAATCAACCAAATACATGATAAAGTTTGGTGTATTCTTTAGACATAACCATGAAGGAATTTATCTCCAATTTACTTATATAGAAACTAATAGAGTCCTTAAGGATTTTAATAAAAAATCCTATCCTCCATGCAAGTTATCACTAGGCTACAATTTTTAGGGATGTTGTTTACATTTATATTCATGCCACATCTACCAAACACATGCTAGGTAAGAATGGAATATACGCATGGCCCTCCAACCCATCATTGAGGTCCAACCATTTTCCAAACAAGGATTAGATTTTGTACGAGTTAATCAATTCAAACTCCTATCAAGGGCAAAAAATCATTCTAATAGCTCTAGATAAATGTACTTGCTAAACTAAAACGTGAACCACCAAAAATTGCATGACTAAAATGGTCACTTGACTTCTTGAAGAATATATTCTTACATGATTTTGGATGCCTTTTCTTTGGCTTGCGATAATGGCCCTAATTTCAAATCTACAAATTTCATAGAATGATCCTATTTAAACCACATCACAATTCTATATCCATCAAAGTATTGCATGCATGGGTACGATTAGCTAAATCTACCAACAAGAACTTGATTGGTGAAATCAAAAGATGAATTGAAGAAAATTTGAGAAGTTAGCACCTATTTTTAAATTATTGACTGTGTAGATAGAACAACAAAGAAGGTAGCAATAGGTATTATATATCTCTTAGTGTATCAAGACCTAGTCTTTCCTACATCCCTAAAGGTCAATACACACTATTTCATTAAGAATTACATGAGACAAGATCAAGTTCATTCTTGATTGTTTAAAATTTTACACTTGGAAGAACAAAGAGATGATGCCTTGCAACACTTTAACCAACATCAATTTGTGATCAAAATATTGTTGAAAAAGAGAGCTAAAGTCAAATTCTTTCAAATTCTAGACTTGGTGCTCCTATGAGATAAAGCAAATGAGGAGAAAGGATATCATAATAAGTTAAATTCTATTTGGTGCAATTCTTATCAAATCATGAAAAATTGTTAGTGGAGATTGTGTTCTACCTAAAGGGCATACAAGAGAGTAAGTTTTTTTGTCATTCATTAAACACTATCTCTAACACTATTTATCACCCTACCTTTTCTTTGGAGTTTGTGTTATTTCTTGACATTTAGCTAGAATAGACATTTATTTCTTTTGTCTACTTAGGATAGGTTGTTTGCTTCATTTTCTTCTTTTTTTTTCTTTTGTCAGCTATGTTATTTAGTTCCATTTTGCTTTTTCATGTGGAGGTGCATTAAAAAATATATGTTTAATCAAAAGTTAAGAATTTTTAGTAATAATAAATTAAGTCATGATTAATTAAAGAACATACTCTATAAGGGCATGTGCAATTTTGCATACTCAAGGTGATATAAGGTAATGACTACTTTCAATTCATCTTATTTGAAGAAATATATGATCACTCTGTGAATGTTATTTAAAAGTGGAGACCAGAAAGATAGATGGAATAGACAAATGTATGATTTGAACAAATTTGTATAGGAGGGACAATTCATTACATGAGCAATTGTGATATTTAATCTTGGAATGATAACAAGTTGACCTTACCCTCATCATTAATAGTTGATCCTCTAAAAGCAATAGTGGTTCCCAACTCCAAATAATATCTAAAATACCCTTTTCAATATTGAAAGAGGGTTTTCCAATATTGAACAAACAATAAAAAAGTATACTAATCTTTTCCTTAGAAGAGATTACTTAGGCAATCCATGTAAAGGTCATCAATGCCTCGTTCGCAATATGACAAGACCTTAGAGGAGTTAAAAGGCGACAACTTCAAAAATCTCTACGAAGGCCATGAATGCTTAATTGACAATAGAGCAAGACCTCTAGAGAACCAAAAGTAACTCCACCAACACTATTGAATGTGTGATTGGCTACGAAGCAATGCTCAACAAATAGTGACATGTTTATTTGAGTATATTAAAAAAATCCTTGGAAAATAGACCAATGTGTGGGCTTAATCTTGGGGAAAACTCTGTGATTAAGCACGCTTGAGTTAGAGTAGTACTAGGATGGGTGACCTCCCAAGAAGGCCCAATGCTTCACCTTTGTGAGCATCACCTAGATGCAATGAGTGCTAAGTGGACCATTCATTATCATGAGAGATGGATTCTTGTGAACCACTACTCATGAAACATGGGTCAATGAGTTTGACTCGTAAAAGTACATAGTTGAATACTGATAGCAATATCACAATTTGACACACTGTGGAAAATACCTCCTACTTATCATACCAATAGATAGTTAGAATACAATTTCAATAAAATGGCAGTTTGACCTTTACTCTAGACTCCTTTACAAAAAGTAGTATGCCCACACTATTCTTTCTTGGAAGGTTTACTTCAGTCCAAACTTTTATTTTTCATTTAATGTTTTTGGTTTTCCTTTGTCCATAGTATTGAGCTTTTTGGATATAGATACCAGCGATATCAAATTCTGAAACGTTTGTTACATTTATCGAAAGAATCGCCAAATTTCAACTTACGATCCTATGCATTTCGTGGATGTTTCACAGCTATTGTTCGCATCCCTATGGGACTCATTTGTGTGTGTTCATGGTTTTCTTTAGTGGCTCCAACTTTTCTGAGATGATTTAAAAGTCTAGTTTTGGTCGTTTATTTTAATTAAAATCAATGTTGTACGTGCTTGCTTTGGAAAGAAATCTTGGTCCACTAAATTGCAGGAAACTTGTTGGAGTTTCGCACTGAAATCTCAGAACTTTTCCAGTGCATAAGTGCCAGACTGCAAGACTGGCAATTGGAGCCCACTTAGGCAGTTCAATCTCATGTCTTGTTGGCTTTTAATGTCGTCAGATGTCATACATTCTTATTGTTTTTTTAACTTCTTCTGAATGCAGGAGGGCGGGGAGCATATTAATTCAATTTATGGTTATATGCTCAGCCTTTTCCCTTGTTCAAAACCCACAAGTTTTTATCGCACCCATATACAGATTCATTGCGTTTGCTCAAGTGGGAGAATGCAAGAATTGCGACCCACTGGTGGTATTCTGAAAAAGGATAAGTCCTGTCTGGTTATCAAGAATTAAACAAATTTTGATTTTCTTATCAAATCCCCTGCGTCCAGTACCTTCACTCGTTTTGAAGAAAAATCCAAAACCTCAAGAAAATTGGCCAATTTTCTTTCCAATACCTACCATTCAAAATGAAGACTGGCGTAACTATATGCCACACAAATATTTGAAATTTGAAATCATGTTCTTAAGGCAGGTCTTCATGCCTGAGTTGGCCTAATGGTGGAGAACTTGTACTCTTGAAAGAGAGGTCACAAGTTCAAATCCTGCAGGGGGTAAGGTATGTACACCTCGTATTGTGGAGCACGAGTTAGGTGCCTCCCTCAATATTGGGAGTACGAGGAGTCCCATATTGCTGTAGGCTGTCTGTAGACCCAAAAACAGATTGCCGGGTATCGTGGACTATAAAATAATATTATTATTATTATTATTATGCGGCTGTTTAGGCTGGGCCTTGGGAAAAGGAATTTTTTTTCTGACAATAGAAGTCCTTACTTTTTAGTTCGTAAGTGTGAGTGGGTGCAATTGGGTAGGACTAGAAATTGCCCCAACAACTTGAACTTTTTTTGCCACTTAATCATGTGAGGTTTTAAAATTCCCCTCTACTTTTTAGTTCAAAAATTTATGCGGGTGCAATAGGGGCGGGGATAGAAATTGTCCTACCAAGTTAGGTATTTTTTTCACCACTTGTCAATCATGAGGTTTTTAAATTCCCCCTATTTTTTAGTTCAAAAATTTAAGCGGGTGTAATTGGGGTGGGGATAGAAATTGTCCTACCAAGTTAGGTTTCTTTTTCACTTGTCAATCATATGGTTTTTAAATTCCCCCTACTTTTTAGTTCGTGCAATTGGGGTGGGGCTAGAAATTGCCCATTTTTTTTCACCATTTGTCAATCATATGAGGTTTTTAAATTCCCCCCTCCTTTTTAGTTCAAAAATTTAAGTGGGTGCAATTGTGGTGAGGCTAGAAATTGCTCTACCAAGTTAGGTTTTTTCTTCACCACTTGTCAATCATATGAGGTTTTTAAATTCCCACCATTTAATTTTTTTGTTATTTTATATTTATTTACTTTGCTGAATTAAAAATACAAAAAAAAAAATCATCACACCACAGCGTCCATGGAGCTTAAATTTATAAGCTTAAACTACACTACAAAATTCGACCACCCACTTTAAAATAATCCTAAAAAATTTCAAGTTTTTAGGAAGCCTCTCTACATGGGACCCCACCCTTAGCTTATTTTGGCTAGCAACTGTTCAACTTTTTAAGAAATTATTTGTGGAGTTGTGGTCCCATGATTTTTTATTTTTTTTGGCTATTTTTGGGCAAACATCTTAAATTTATAAATAGTATTTTTATAACAATTTGTGCTAGAACCAACATGGCGGACGCTACCCGTGAAAATGCTCCCCGCGCAGACGCTTCTCGTGGTCATGCTAGGGGCCCTAATCTGGCGGATCATGCAGAAGAAGACCCTCCCCTGGAGGCCCGCGCAGGTTGCAAGGGTGTCGATGCTTGTGTCCTTGGCGGAGGCAGGTCTACGACGAAGAAGGATGACAAATGCTCTAAACGGGATGGCTCTGCTGCTAAGGCAACAACACAGAGGTTTCAGCATGGGAGAATGTCGAATGTAGGTTTCATCCCTGTTGCAAATGCAATCTCTATTGATTTGAAAGCTGAGACAGTAGAGGAAATTGATCATAATGTTTCTATTCTCTCATTACACGGGGTGATTTGTCAGTTTAGAGGTTTTTGGCCTAGCCTCCCTTAGCTGCACTCCTGGATCTCAAAAGAATGGGAGCCTTTAATTACTAGTAAAGTCCATATTTTCCCCATGGCCAAGGGGTTTTTTGTAGCTAAATTTGGCAATGCTCAGGATAGAAATAAAATTTTATGTGATCATTTTTTTAGCTGGGAGGACAGAATTTTGTTGATGATTAAGCCTTGGCATGTTGATTTCAACCCTTCTTCTGAAACTTTCAATAAGATCCTGATTTGGGTTCGGCTTCCTAATCTTCCCCTCCATTTATGGGTTGATCCTCTTTTAGAGGAAGTGAGTGAGGCTCTTGGAGATTTTTTGCTGGTGGATGATGAATCCTCTAATATTTTTCACTCCACCTTTGCCCGCATATTGGTTGAAATGGATGTTTCAAAAGGGTTGCTTGCTGAGATTTTGCTTAAATCTTCCAAGGGTTCTTGGGTCCAATCTTTGGACTATGAAGGGATTCCCCTCTGATGTAGAAGATGTTTTAAAACAGGTCATGCTACTGCACAATGTGGATTTGAGAAAAAGGCAATGACAGCTACATGGTGGAAAGGTGCTTCTCAACAACATTATACGGTTGAGAAGAAATCTGAGCAACATAGGATTTTTTCTGAAGTGGTTGCTTTGGAATCACAGGGTCTTGGGGCATCCTCTCTGGATTTCTCAAATGGTGGGGTTGTTGATGAACAAGATTACCATGTTGAAACCCCAAAAGAGAGAGAGACTGGGCCCATGGTTGCTACATCTGGTGATAGCGCTCTGGTTATCATTTATGGTTGCTCTCTTGATAAGGCAACGTCTGCAAGGAGGAATATTGAAGTAATCTCTAAAATAGTGGCTGCAGGCTTTCTTTTTCAGGATAATGGTGCACTGACTTGGCATAATAAGGCAGCGCAAGTGGAAGAGGGTTGGATTACTATAAAGGGCAAGAAGGCAAAGTTCTCTAAGCCTTCTTTTGATATGACTCTTCGCTCCCACAAGAGTAGCTCTGAATGTAAATCTTGATGGTTCTTGGTTGGGGGTTGGTTTTTGGCTGGCTACAGGCTATTTTTCTTGCAGCTTTGTTTTTGGTTGTGGTTCTTTGGCTTCGGATGCCTCTTGTCCTTGGTTTGTCTATGCTTTCATGGTCTTTCTGTTAGGACAACTTTCTGTTTGAGGGTTCCATATCCATTCAAAATTTGTTTGTAAAGGGTTTCGAGTCCCTTCAAAACCCGTTTGTTCCTTAATCAAAAACAATTTGTGCTAGAAGAAAAAATTGGACACAAATGTTAAAAAGAGGAAAGAAAATTGTAGAGGCACGTAGCATTTTTTCCAATATGCAATTGCTGCTTATTTCCAACCCCTCCTTTTTTCCACAATTTATTTTAAATTTCTAAATAGCAGTTACTCCATTAAAATAGGAAAAGATTTCAATTTATCTTTTTCCCATAAAAAAAATTGCATGGGAACACTCTCGCTGCTCAAATTTAAGCAGAAAACACACTTAAACAGCCACATAGAGACATGGGGTTAATATCATGTCTTGTCATAACATCTAAATTGAATGCAATTACATCTTCACTTTGGATGAAAATTGTGAAATTTTTGAGTTTTTTGGATATCAAATCAAAATTAATGATGTTAATAGACATCCTAAACATTTATATTTAATTAATTAAATATTTATTAAAGTGACTTTATTAAATGCAATGTTCAAATATTAAATAAAGTCACTTTACAAAGGAAAATTATTTAATAAACAATAAAAAGATGGTGAAATATAAAAGTGGGAGGTAAAAAAAATGAATAATCATCTTGAAAAAATTATTATCGGGAAATATTTTAGAGAGCTTGGTTTTCAAGGAGCTCGAGGATGAAAACCCTGGAGTTTTGGTGGATTGGACAAAAACCCAATGCCATCTACAAGTGGATTTATTTCAGAATTCACAAAGTGTGTGATCGATGAAATTTGTGAAGTATTTATCAAATACAACTTTCTAGAGTTGCACTTCATAGATTTGCAAATCGGGAATGAATACATGAGATTGGGAATGTATGAGCATATCAAAATATTATTTAATATTGTACCTTTGTAGTCATACAACTATGGAGGAATGGTCTGAATAATTATATTCCAATATTCAAAGGGTTGCATCTATCTTGTAAAGGAGGTATTTATGGTTCACAAACCTTATTTACTCCAAACTGTATATGAAGTTGGGCACCGTGTGACTTAGGAAGATTAGGTGTTGAACTATATCTTAAGTTGGGTCGACATTTGTTAGTACTTTGTCAGTTGTGGCTTGTCTTACAAGTAGCACGACTTATGTAAAGGATAGCATGCCATATAAAGACTTGGCGAAGGTCTAAAGGTATCGGGAGGGATTTAAGTTAACTCCACTAGTTTGTGCCACCACCTTAAGGAGCTTGTGCCACATCACCTTAAAAGGATCGGGAGTCTACTATTTGCTACACCCAATTCCCTGGGTCATCATATCAATTTAATGAGATCAATGCCCCTAAGCACCACCATACATGACTACCATAAGTTGGACCTGTAACTATATTAAGAATTATTTATCAGTCAACAGAACTTGATGAGGAATGAACAGGTCAGTGATTTGATTTAAATTAAGTTCTGAACATTTTTTTGTGAATGGTAAATTGTGTAATGAAAATGAAGTATGCATATATATAAAATTCAATAATGTGTTTGTAGAAACTAGTTATGATTATATTGAGCTTTATAAGCATAGTGAACTATATGATCTTAATGTTGGCATTCTAAATGAAAATATTCAAACAAGCATATTGCATAAATGTATTTGAAAAAATTAGTTCAATGAATCAGTGCAAAATAATTGGGAACACCTCTAAATTGATTTGCTGCAAATAAGCTTGGAAAAATGCCTACATTGTCAAACTTGTGAAAATCACAAAATCTTTATTCAAAGTTGTTGAGGATTCTTACAGTGTTATTAGAGCCTAAATCTTACCATTCTGGAGGGTTATGTACACTAGTGACAGGGCCAAACGTTACGTTGAAAGAGGACAAAAACATAAACAATTTCAATTTTTGGAACCATATCCAGAAGATGATACATTCTCAACTACATTAGCAATGTAAGGCATCCACTTAGAGTTGCACATGGAGTTGAAACAATGGTGGGTTCAAGTGGTGAGAGTCCTCAAGATAGGACTGAAAGAAGAATTTACCCTGATAGTGTACAAAATATACTGAATAATCTAGCAAGGGGACAACAGTAGATGATGCAACAATTCATGGAAACACAATAGCAGTTAATCACAGCTATTGGTCAAATATCTCAGGATATGAATTATCTCAGGGTGAATTGAAATAATACAAGTGCAAATAGAAATGCAAGTAATGATATTCCAAGAGGAGCCAGTACAGGTGGGTCACATAGACCTTTTCAGCCTACATTCACACCTAAGGAGGAAAAAACCCAACAAGAAGAGGAACAACCATTGGTTGATGAGGTGATGGCAGTTTACGATGAGTACCACACTCCCTCATTCCATTAGAAATGAAATAACACTTAACCAATACATGAACCAATGGAAAGACAAGAGAACACAACAAGAACAAAGACCTTGAGGCCCACATAAGGAGTATCAACATGCCTTGAGTAAACTCACTCTTCCTAATTTTGATGGTAGTGGGAAAAGCACGACATATGCTTTGATACATAAGTTGGATACATTTTTTACTCTCAAACCCATGCCAGAAGCAAAAGCATTTAAGTTTGCACCTTCACATTTGGAGGGACCAACATATGAGGTGGCACCATGGGTTGGTGACATAAAATCATACCTTGATTCAATCCTATGATGAGTTTAGCAGCAAATTGATTGCTAGATTTGATAGGAAAGATATAGAGATGTATTTTCATGAGTTGGCATTGATTAGACAGCATGGGGATGTTGGCAGTTACATTAATGAGTTTCAGAAGGTTGTTGTTATGGTTCTTGACATATCAGAGAGGAGTGGTAATGTTGTTCATAGAGGTTTGAATCATAATTTGAGAGGTTTGGTGAAGGCTTTTAAGCCTAATACACTTCAAGATGCTCTTCAGATGACACTTGATCTTCACACATCCTAACCAGCAGCCCCAAACGAAGAGTTTCAAGAGCAATAAACCATTTAGAAAGACTTTCAATCAACCTAAGACTGCACCACCCAAATTGGATTTTGAGTTGAGGAATGAGATGCATGGGAAGAAATTATTTTTCTTCTGCAAGGAACCATGGGAACCCGATGATAGGTGCCTTGGGAAAGGAAAAGAAAATTATATTGAGGTCACTTCTTATATTGATGAGGTTGTAGATACTAGCTCGAAGAGTGATCATGAGGATCGGTAGTTAAAGCAAGATGATAGTGCTATGAGAAGTGTGACACATGGTACTATTGCTACTTTATCTAGGGTTCGTAAGTATAATCCTTTCAGAGTTAGAGGAGTCCTAGAGAGATAATCGACTACTTGTTTAGTTGACAATGGGGCAACTCATGACTTCATTGATGAGGGTCTTGTGGTGAAGAGGGTATTACAGGTTGAGGATTTCCCTAGTTTCAGTGTCATGATAGTTGATGGATTTAACATGACCTACACCGAGAAGATTTGACAGTTGAGCATCCAGTTGGGGGATTATATAGTTACAGATGACTTCTATGTGGTTGGGATTGGTGATACAAAAGTTCTGGAAGTTTAGTGATCACATTCACTGGGTAGATACAATCAGGACTTTAAAAAGATGGAATTGGAATTCATGGCAAGTGGCAAGACAATAGTGTTGAGAGCCTTGGCGGATGGTGCACCAAGGGTGGTGACAACAAAGAGGATGGAGACTTTGTTCAAACATGGTGAGGTTGCTTAGGCGGCCCAATATTTTGTCTTCCTAATCTTCCTCTAGCAATGATAGACATCATCATGTAGACATTCAATAAATTCTAGATAAGCCCAGTGTTGTGTTTGGAGATATCCCTCCAGGTAGACCTCCTGATCGCAGATTTGAGCATGTGATTGAGTTAAGAGGAGGGCTCCAATATAGTAACTACCACTCCTTATTGTCGTCCTAAGAGATTCAAAGATGAAATTAAAAAAACGATAAAGGAGTTATTAGATATGGGACACATTAGATCTAGCTCTAGTTCCTTTGCTTCTTCAGTGGTCTTAGTGAAGAAGAAGGATGGCATGATGAGGATGTGCATTGATTACTGTGCCTTGAATGAAAAGACCGTAAAAAACAAGCACCCTATACTCAAGATATATGAGTTATTGGATAAGTTACATGGGGCAGTTTAGGGTTCCATCAAATTAGAATCTGTGTAGAGCATGTACATAAGAAAACATTCAGGTGCCACTACAGACATTATGTTTTTTTAGTTATACCCTTTGGTCTTATTAATGCACTTGCAATATTCCAATCATGCACGAATCACATTTTTAATAAGCAATTGTGAAATTTTGTTTTAGTTTTTCTCAATGACATATTGATATACAGTAAGACATGGGAGGATCACCTTAGGCACTTTGATGAGGTATTGGGCATTATGGAGTCACAATTCCTATTGACGAAGGCTTCCAAATGTGAGTTTGGTATTACATTTTATATTTGGGACATGTGATTGATGTTGGTGGTGTGAAGGTGCACTAGGAGAAGATACAGGCCATACTTGATTGGGCATCGTCGAAGAACATTTTTTACTCGAGGGGTTTTCTTGGGCTCTACAGTTACTACAGGGGATTTGTCGAGGGGGTTTTCCCAATTGACAGTACCTCTTACAAATCTCACCAAGAAGGGTGCATCCAAATGGTCAGATGAGGCTCAAAGTATATTTGATAGGCTCAAGCAAGTGATGATTTCTTGTCCAATGCTAGATTTACTAGACTTTTCTCTATCGTTTGTATTGGAGTGTGATGTATCAAGTGAAGGGATAGGCACAATGTTTATTCAAAACAAACATCCCATAGCCTATGAGAGTAGGAAGTTGAGAGATGAGGAGCAATTATATTCCACCTATGACAAAGAAATGATTGCCATCATGTGGGCATTGACAAAGTTTAGACAATACTTGGTGGGAGGAAAGTTTGTGATTGGGATGGATCACAATAATCTATAATATTTTTTAGAGAAAAAGGATTTGAATGAACGCTAGCAGAAATGGATGAGTAAGATTCAGATGTATGACTTTGGCATTGAAGATGTCAAAGGAAAAAATAATATTGTGGCAAATGCACTATCCATAAGACCCACCCTTTGCTCTATGTCTAAGATTTCAACCGATTGGAAGGCTCGCCCTGTGGTTGACTATTCCAATAATACATTTGCATGCAAGCTCATGGATAACAAGTTTCGGGATGACAGATATAAGGTAGTTGATGATGTGATATATTACAAGAACAAAATATATTTGGTGCCTAAATCTAAATTGAAGAGTAGGATATTGAGAGTTCATAATATGCCACTAGCACAACATCTAGGTTTTTCAAAACCTATAGGCAGATTAGGGAGAGATTCTAATGGAAGGGTCTCAAGACCGATGTCTTGTGTTATGTCCAAGAGTGTATGACTTGTCAACAAAACAAGTATGAACATACTTTTCCTATAGATTTGTTACATCCATTGTCTATTCTTGAGCATAAGTGGGAAAGTATCTCAATGGACTTTATCATGAGTCTTTCGAAGGTTCAAGGAAAAGATTGCATATATGTAGTTGTACATAGATTGACTAAGCATCCACATTTCTTCCTTGTTTCTTTTTATTATAAGGCACCTCAAGTGGCAGATTTGTTCTTTAAAGAGGTGTTCAGACTTCATGGGCTCCCGAAGAACATTGTCAACAATCGGGATAGTAGATTTCCCAGTGTTTTGGTAGGAACTGTTCAGATTGACTAGTACTTAGTTGTCCCCAAGTACTAGTTACCATCCACAAACAAAGGGATAGACAAATATTGTAAACAAGTGGGTGGTGGAGGGGTATTTATGTAATTATGTAGCAAGGCAGAAAAAGGCATGGATCAAAAGGTTATATTTAGGAAAGTATTGTTATAATACGACCTACCACATGTCAATAGGTATGTCACCATTCAAGGTTGTGTATGGGTATGATGATATGTCTTTTATAGACTTAGTATTTGATGATAGTTAAGTTCCCAAGGCGAGGAAATTAATGCAATATAGCTAAGATATCCATAAGGCACTTAAGGAAAATTTGCATCGAGCTCAAAATCAGCAAAAGACATGCAAATAAACACAAGATTGAGAAAAGTTTTGAGGTTGGTGATCTAGTTTTCTTGCATCTATAACAATACAGACAATCTACATTAAAAAGAAGTGCAGAAAAGTTGAAGCCTCAGTTTTATGGACCTTACAGAATTGTGAGGAGAGTTGGAGAGGTAGCATATGAGCTAGAGTTGCCTGCAACTAGCAAAATTCACAATGTATTTCATGTATCTTGTCTCAAAAGGGTGATTGGGCAGCACACTACTCTGTCTCTAGAGTTTCCACCATTAGATGAGGAAGGCAAATTGGCTTTGGTGTCAAATGCTATCTTGGATGTGAGGGAGTGTAGATTGAGAAGGGGGTGATTAAGGAATATCTAATCAGGAGGAGAGATTTGCCTCTTGAGGATGCTATGTGGAAAGGAGAACAAATATTGCAACATCCAAGTTTGCAATTGCTTGAGGGCAAGCAATGTCGGGAAAGGACTGCAATGTTCCAAATTTCTGAGTGATCACCACAAAGTTAAATTTAATTAATTAAATATTAAATTGTCCTAAGTAATATTTTGGACATTTATATTTAAATAATTAATTAATCATTAAAGTGACTTTATTAAATGGAGTGCTCAAATATTAAATAGTCACTTTACATAGGCAAATTATTTAATAAACAATAAAAAGGTGGTGAAGTATAAAAGCGAGAGGTAAAGAAATGAATTAATCATCTTGAAAAAATTATTATCAAGAAGTATCATGGAGAATTTGACTTTCAAGGAGCTCGAGGACAAAAACCCTTGAGTTTTGACAGATTGGAGGAAAACCCAATGTCATCTACAAGTGGATTTATTTCAAAATTCACAGTGTGATCAGTGAAATTTGTGAAGTCTTTATCAAAGACAAACTTCTAGAGTTGCAATTCATAGATTTGTAAATTGGGAATGAATAAATGAGATTGCAAATGGATGAGGATATCAAAATATTAATTAATATTGTACCTATGTATTCGTACAGCTATGGAGGAATGATCTCAATAATTATATTCCAATATTCAGAAGGTTGCATCTATCTTGTGAAGGAGGTATTTACAGTTCACAAACCTTATTTACTCCAAATCGTATATGAAGTTGGGTGTTGTATGACTTAGGGAGATCAGGAGTTGAATTATATCTTAAGCCAGATCAACAATTGTTAGTACTTTGTCAGTTGCGGCTTGCCTTACAAGTAGCACGACTTATTTAAAGGATGTCGCACCATATAAAGACATGGCGAAGGTCTGAAGGCATCGAGAGGGATTTAAATTAATTCCACTATGCACCAGTCTGTGTCGCCACCTTGAGGAGCTTGTGCCACATCACCTTAAAAGGATCAAGAGTCTAGTCTTTGGTGCACCCAATTCCCTGGTTCGCCATATCAATTTAATGAGATCAATGCCCCTAAGCACTGCCATACATGACTACCATAAGTTGGGCTCATAAACTTTTTGAACAATTTTTTGTGTATGGTAAATTGTGCAATGACAAGGAAGTATGAATATTTATAAAATGTAGTTGTGTTTGTGGAAACCAATTATGAGCATATTGAGCTTTATAAGCATAGTGAACTATATGATCTTAATGTTGGCATTCTAAATGAAAATATTCAAACAAGCATATGGCATAAACATATTCGAAAAAATTAGTTCAATGAATCAGTGCAAAATAATTGGGAACACCTCTAAATTGGTTTGTTGCAAATAAGGACAAAATGCATGCATTGTCAAACTTGTGAAAATCGTAAAATCTTTATTGAAAGTTGGTGAGGATTCTTACAAAAGTTCAAGATTTGTACATGCCATCATCCCTATTCGGGAGATTCTAGATGAAATAGCAAGAGAGGAAGACAACCATATCTCTCACTTGCCCTTCGCCATGTATCTTTCCCACTTAATTTTTCTTTTGAAGTAATTAATGCTCATGTCAAATATTTATGAAATTGTGTACCTCATGCATTTTGAGATGCATAACAAATCCAACAATCTTCAAGAAATTAGTGTTGCACCAAAGGATATTCATTCAAATGTGCCCCTTTTTTTATCTCACAAGGCTTGATAAATTCTTCTTAACTACATAACACAAGCAATTGAATTGTAGTATCATCTAGATCTCACTTCCAATCATTAGGTACCAAGAATAAACCCACCAAGGCAACTAGACTTTTTGGTGAAAACAGTAGTAGAGAAGGAATTAGATGATAATTTGGTGTGTGAAATACACAACAAGACTCCCCAAAAACAAAAGCTTAAACCCTATACCATGGTCACATGTTGCAAACCAATCCTTGCTGCTACTGAGATGCCAAAAGCACAACATTGAATATTATGATTTTTTGATTGCATGGATTGGTAGATCTCACAATGTTGCAAGGTTTGCAATTACTAAAGGTCTTTTCAACCTAACCCTCTTGCTTTGTGAACTACAGTGATTAAAATACTAAAAGGACAAAGCCACAATTTGTTACGAATCACAATAAAAGAGGTTTGAAAATATTACATTTCTAAATCTTGGGACTACAAATCCTCAACCTAATATCAGCCAATCAATGTAGACAATTAAAAACCTACAATGGTGGCCTCAACTAAGGCAATAAGAACTCCATAAGGCCAATATCAAGATGCCCATCAATTCAATGTGACTACCTATCTTCCCAATAACACCTTTCATCGATATGTTGTTAGTATTCCAATGAAAATTAAATTATCTCTACCTCCTTTCTTACCTAAAACTCCATAGTCCATACAAGTTTACTATCCCTAAACTTCCCACTCACCGTTAAGGAATCCAAATTGAGCACAATTTACATCATGGGCCCCAAAAAATAAATACACATATTTTCAATACATCACAACACATCAAGTGATCTCAACTCCTAACTACATCAACAAACATCACTCTCTCAATCCCCTACACAAAGGCCCCTTTTAAACACATCAAATGCCCTTCTCACTCAAGAAGGCCCTTTAATCCACCAAGAACAATTAATCAGGGCTCTTTTTACTTTAAATGACAACATTTTGTAAGTGGGGAAGATCATAAATGGTTAATGTGTTTGCTTATCCACCATGGAAAACAACAGTGCCCTCCTAGTGAATCATAACCACCACAAGTGTCACAAAGTGCTGCAAGAATGTATCCAAAAACAAATGGACTACCTTTTGTGCCTATTAATAATTTCAAGAAGCTACAAAGTAGGAATGATGCCATAAATCATCTCTTGGATTTTGAAAGAAAAACGAGGCCAGCTAAGGTCATGCAACAAAATGTTCAAGTGTTGCCTCAAGAAAAACATACAGCCAGAGTACCCTATTAAGGCCACCCTCAAAAGAGAGAGAAACCCCTCCACTAGCCTTACTCCACTGCTGCTGCCACTATTTAGCTTCCTCCTAAAATGGACAACAATACTGCCACGGAAGAAAAGGGACCTACACTACATGAAATACTTTCCTGAAGCCTAATAGTGGTTGACTTGCATCAAAGCATTTTTTATCTGATCAGAAATGAAAATTCACAGTTATATGTTCATTTTGGCTGCTGTAATGCAGCTTCGGCCAGATTTTGGCCATGTTAAATGTTCTTATTCTAGTGCTCTTTGTAGCAGTTGTATGCTGTTTCTTTTCACAAATGTCTTATCTTTTTCGAGGGTGGTGTGAGTTGAATGTTTCAGTTGATGTAACATTGGCCTTCTTCCCCTTCTCTTAGTCTTCCGAAGACCTTGGAATGGTTTTGATGTAATTTTCCAATTTATAATTATAAACACTTTTCTCCCTTTACCAAAAAAATTGCTATGATTCAAATAAGGCAAATTTTGCATTCCAATAATTTCATAGAAAAAGATACTATAAATGGCACATGTGAGTCAATCTTGAAAAAGGTCATTTTCTAATTTGTTTTCATTGCACTTGTTGTGGCACCAATTATTCTAACAGCGGTTAAATCACCAACACAATGGACAAAATCATTACAATTGAATATATAAACTTTAATTATCACTGGGCTTCCAAACATTTTAAAGTGTATAGTGAAACAGGTGGATTATTCAAACACAACTCTAGTGATTACACCGCGCCTATTCACATGGCCTAAGTTAATGCTGATAACTTTTTCATAGTCTACGCTACTTTCAAACACTATCCTCAGGTGAAAGTTGCATGGAAGACGAACCATATGAACTTCCATGATGGTTCTTTGGCCTTCATGGATTTGTAACATTATGTATCCATCTGTATAGTCACATTTTATAGAATAAATAGTCGCCGTGACTTAAACATAGCTAATGGACAAAACAACCATACATCTTCCTTAAGAGGATGCCATCTACACAACACAAATCAACAAACTTTTTTTTATATCGAACAAAGCTAGTTTTAGGTGCCAGTAGGGGAGTTACACAAAAACTTGTGCTGATGGTGCAACGACCATTAGTGTCCACCATCAAACCACAACCCTCACCAGCATAATAAGCCTTTTTAGTTCCAGTTCTATAATCTCTTTTATGGATCTTTCTCTGATTTATTATCACTATTGCTTCACATATGACACATCAAGATCATATAGTTTAGAGAGTTATCCCCATGAACTCTCGTAGGATCTCCAACATATACTTTTTTCTCCTACCATTAAGTTTCTAGGTCTTTGGAAAAAAAAATGTCTATAAAAGTATATATTCTTCCTAATACAAGCAAATTAGGGAATAAAAAAAAGGCAACATGACCCAACAAAGTTATCCATTATGCAGAGTATAACCTACCACTTTGACACAATATTCAGAAGAGCTTACAAATAACATAAAACAAAAATGAAGAAAATAAGTATTCTTAATCTTATAATTCTGGTAATCTAGATTTTGTTAATTCAGTTGATATGACACTTTCCTGCAATGAATTCAACAACTCTCATATGTGAGAAGTGTTTGGGCTATCTACTTATAAGTCTTTTACAGATCGTAATTTTTAAGTTCCCAAAATTCAAACTTAAACTTTCACTGGCAATTGTTTTGAAGCATATTTTCTATTGCCTAAATGTGTGATGTGTCAGCTTCTAACCATTCAAACATCACTAGCTAGAGTTACCTTTGATCTAAAATTCTCATCTTACATATCAGTTTGGTCATCAACAAGTTAATTGATTATACTTTATAGCCTTGAAATAATGGCTTGACAGATTATAAAATACTGTCAAGGAATAAAGTAAGCTTATTCCCTCTTTCATTTACCCCATTAACTGCTAATGACAACAGTATATTCCCAATTTGGAATTCCAAAGCTGCCTCTTCATGATCCAAACATGGGGAGCCATTACATGTTTTTGAGTTTTATTGACTACAACTGTTCTTAATGATCTTCGTAACATCATAGAAAAAAAGATGAAAAAAATATAAAATCAAGGGCCACTTTACAAAATAAAGCAGATAGTTGTAGTAGCTAATATCAGTGCTTTCCATAAACCAGAGGCTGGAGAAGTTTATACACCTATTTAGACGGGCTGCTGTAGAATGAAATAGTTACAGGAGAGAGGATGCTTCATTGCTTTAAAACTAAAAAAGAAGTTGAATTCACAAAGTTTACTTGATAAGCATGAAAATTGTTTAGTTTCTGTTCATCAATCACACTAGTGCATTTATAAAGGCCAAACAAATACTATTGATCTGATTTCAAAGCAAACTGTCAAGCATCCATCATGAGATTTTTTAGTGGAAACAGTTGCAGCTTGCATAAAAACTGGTCAGCAGCATCTACAACATAAATCTTCTAGAAAAGTTTAATTAGTCTTGATTGATTTCCAGTAAGTAACCAACTGTCCATTATTATTGCTGACAATTTGTACTCATTGAAAAAATACCACTCTGACAAAACTAGAGCTTACCAGTGACCTCATATTCTTCACAGTAGACCAAAGGGCTGGAAGCAAACTGAACTTATTGGGGTCCATCCATAAAAACTGAGAAAGCATTTCCAAAATGACCGCAAGTGTTCAAATATCAAAATACATCAGATGAGTGCCCACTGAGGAAGGGGACACTCATAGGCCCAATTTGGTCCAGAATACCGAACACAATGCAACAATAGTCCGTCCTCATGCTCGTCATAACTGCACCACATTCAGTATACAATACATGATTTTCTTGAAAAATGGCAACCACCAGCACATGAGAATGCTGTCTCAACTGGCCCCAATGTAAAGTTCAGATGCTTTGAAACAACAAAATATTACACTAAAAGAAGATATGAATTTATATTTTATTTTTTTATGGCTTGGGAGATTCTTTCACACAGCCAATTAACTTAAATAGCCATTAGATGCTTTCAAACAACAAAATATTACACTAAAGAAGATATGAATTTATATTTATTTTTTTTACGAACTTGGAAGATTCTTTCACACAACAAATTAACTTAAATGGCCATTAGAAGCTTTGAAACAACAAAATATTACACTAAAAGAAGATATGAATTTATATTTTACTTTTTTATGGCTTGTAAGCTTCTTTCACACGACCAATTAACTTAAATGGTCATTATTGATAGCCCAACTTCACCAGAACAAGAAAATAGAGGAATTTTAAATCAATAAGTTGCAGTTACAAGTAGCTCCGAAATATTAGTGTAACATACTCCATGCATCAGCTTCTAAACTATCTAGAAATAAAGAAAAACAGGAAGAGAGGAATTATATCAATGTCCAATGTCCAATGTCCATAAATGACTAGAGCAGGTCTATAGGACTCTGAAAGGTAACTTTGTGTTAAGTGTCGGAGTGCAGGGGTCTGAGGAAAAGCATGCCAGTAAGAGAAAGTCCAAAACTCTGACAAGGACAAGGGAAAAAGGCAAGGGCCGATGGAAAAGTATGCTAGGATGGGAAACTCTGAAACTCCGACATTTAGCATAATCTTTGGAATTTGAACATAGAACCTCCACACTTGAATTTTTTGGGGCTTTTGCTACTTCCAACACATGATAGGCACATGGGGGATGATGGAGAACAACAATTAAGCAAACTTGACCAAAGGAGACCCACTAGAAATTATCTTAGATTGGTTATATATGGTGGGCATAATAAGTCCGAAATGCATAAGGGGGCTAGGATTCAAGCACAATTCAATATAGTCAAATTGAGTGCCAATAGAGTCTTTGCTTGTAACTTAAGTTGTATCATGGAAGGTTGTATTGATGTGTCAACATGGGAACACATTTTTAAGAGTGTAAAATTTTGTATGTTGGAAAATAGAGTCGTCAACTTGGACTTAACAAATAGCCTACCTAATCACCGTTTATGCCACCACTAGGTTATCTCATAGCCTAGGTTTGGACATCATTTCTAAGGTTGAAGAAATGATACTGAATTGGCTACAGAAAAGGAACCTCTTTACATACAAGTGACTATCTAAAATTGTACATTAGTATTAAATTGCATGCCAATTGTTAATGATTGTAAGTCAAATATAATCAAAGTAGTAACAAGTATGGAAGAGTGAAGAGTCTTTGGTTGTACCATGGAAGGTAGTTCTGATGTGTCAAGATGGGAGCACTATTTTGAGGGACTAAAAAGATTTATGTACCATCGGAAAACAAAGAATCATCAATTTGGAGTTGAATAAAGTTAAAATAGTCTTACCTATTCAACAAAGCTGCCACCATTGGAATACCCCATAGCCTAATTTTAGCTATCACTTCTGAACTCGAAGAACTGATCTCCTTAAACTGGCAGAAAGGTAACCTCTTTACATGCCAGAGATACCTAAGTATTCTATAATTAAATAAATGACATTCGATTTCTTGTTTTTTGGTTTATGTTTCGTTGAAATCAAACTTTGATCATGTGCAACCCATGTTGTACTGATTCCATGGACACTAGCACCACAGCCTATGTGGAGGAAGGGGATTTGAGGAACAAGGAAGCTATTTAAGAATTCTATATTTTATATAAGTGCACCTTCAATTTAAAAGAAATGACCAATGTCGAAAAGGAAATCCTCTCTATTGAAACCAATGGAGAAGACCTTGTTGAACACAAAAGACTATAGTACAGCTGCACTAACCAGCCAAGCTTCCCTATATACTGCAATTCTCACATGCCCTTCCATTGATTTTAGCAAGTATTTCATTATGGTTGACTTATGGAGTGGTTTTAAACAGCCTCAAGAAAAGCCATATAAGAGATAGAATATCAATTTCTTACCCAGATGGAGCCACGTTGGGACAATTTGTACACATTGAATCAATGTTCAGATGCATTTTCTCAGAACTATGTGTACCAAGCCTGTCATCAGCATTTGTGAACCCTTCCTGAAAATTGATGGAAGGATCTCCAATTGAACAATTCTCTGGTCTCTTGTTCATTATTGATTTTCCTTCCACTTTTTGTCTCTTGATGGTCCCTGCTAAACCATCAACTGCACTTTCCCTTGACTTGGAACCTGTAGATGGGTTTCCCTCATTAAGGTCTTCATTAAACACAATGCCAGCTCCTTCACAACTATTACACTGCTTAGATAGACCACTGGAACACAACTCTGATTGACCTAATTCAGACACAAGTGTCTGACTCCTCCTAGCAGCCCGATCAGAGCTCGTTCCTTCTATAGACCGGTCACGAGTATTTTCCATGGAGTAGAGTGCATCATTGGCTATAGGATGACCCAAATGTTGCAGATGAACACGGATCTAATAAATACCAAAACAATGTCATTTTGAAGCTGGAAAATATGCTATAATTCATAGTTAATAGAAAATAGGGACGCTCAAAAGTCCAAGATTTCCAAAACAGAAGATGGAAAATGAGAACTATGTTCACCTGATGTGTCCGACCACTTACTGGCAAGCACTTGACAATACTAAAAATTCCATTCGTACCAAGTCTTACAAACTTTGTGCAGGCTGTTTTCCCCTTGCTAGGTTGCTTGTTACTACGATCACCCACCTACACAACGTATTTAGCAGTAAGATCTTCATGTATAAATTGGGCACATAATTTAAAGTTTTAAAAAGTAAAATAAAGCTCATGCAAGAATTAAACTGAGATATCCCATCCTGGAGAAATTGTTTTACCATGCCTAATATTGTTCTACATTTGGCACCCCTTTACTTCTTCTCATTGCTTTGGTGCCTCTTTCAGTTAAGATCTCACTTCCATTCTGTACCATTATCTACGATAACTTACTAGATTATTCTTTTCCATTTCCTTTACTTTTTGCTTGGTTCAAAACTTCCTCTTGTATTACACTTTTCATTTAAAATTTCATTCTCTTCTGCTAATTTGTTGGGAATGAAAACATCCAGAATGTAGATAGTCTAGTGTACCAGATTGTAGATAGTCTAGTGTACCTCTGTTGTGCTCTTCCCTTCTCGAGCATCATAGATTACATTTGCATCAACTTCAACCTACAGTGCAGATCATAAAGATTAGAATGTTCTCAAATAAGAGCAATCACAACAGACAAATTGAATGTCTCTTTCATTTACTAAGATGTGAATGAAGATAAACAGAATGCAGTACAGTTCGTCAGGAGCTTGGTATCTCAAAGCTAATTATGCATTTCAAGTTAAAAAGAATTATATAAATAATTAGGAAATGCCATGAAAGTGTACATATGATGCAAAATGTAGGAAAAGTTTACCATATGGATTGCTTGGAGCCCATGTGATAACTAATAGAAAATGTCATGGATTATATTAACTGTAGGCACTGTGTATTCTGTATGAAGCAATACATTTGACTGCAATGCCTCATGATACTGTATAAACTATAAAGTATAAACCATAGAAGCAAATACCTTTCTCATGAATATCTCAGCAAACCAAAAGAGAGATATTTTCAATTTCTCGGGATAATACCAAGAAAATATTGGGAAACCAAAAACTGCACACAAATTCAAAAAAAAAAAAAAAGTTAACTGATGTTTTTTATATTTGAAGTTATCCTAATTGAATAGAGAGTGAAAGAGAGAAAGTAAAGGAGAGTGTACACCATTATTTTTGAAGTACAGATCTTTCTAATTATTTTTGAGATCACTACTTACACTACACACTGCATACTGTGTTACACTGTAGTTCAACTTCAAAGTTCAACCCTAAAAATTAATCACAAACTACAATATACAAATGTCAAACTACAAAGAAAAAACAAAGAAAATGGAGCCAATGATGCTAGCTACTATGAAATTCTGTTATTATTAAAATTTGAAATGAAGATTGAAACTATTAAAATTAAAATTAAAATTAAATCTAAAAAATAAAAATAGCTTAAAAATTTATTATTTTATTTTTAATCCTAGCCCTAAACCCTGAAAATTTATTATTCATGTAAAAAATTATTAGGGTTTCAAGTTTTTTATTATTTAAATAAATATTAAAAAATAAAAATTAGAATCATGCAAAATTTAAAATACCTGGACTAATGCCCTCAAATCAGTGATTACTTGTTGCATAAAATATCAAAACCTTAATGGCAGAAATGGTGCCCAGGAAACCCTAAATGCAAATATTCAAATCAGAAAAACACAGATTAAATAAAAATATTTTGGAAAACTTGCAACATTGCAAGAATATATCGGCCAAAATGTTGAAATGAATTGATAAAATGTAGGAAAATATTGGTCAACATGGTTTTTAGGGAAATATCACAAGTTTTTCATCAAAAATGCAATCAAGATTGGTAGATTCAATATATCACAAGTTTTTTCCATGATCTACTACTATGGACTATAAACTATAGAAAAGAAATAATAATATATACATGGGATAATTTGTATGGTGTCCTTTCAACTCAAGCCATGGCCAAATGAAAAGGCTTAGAAAGATGAGCATGGAACAAAATCATTGAGTGTAAGGCAAGTTACATAAGTGCTTAACATCTGCCTGGACATTTGAGACTAAGTTATTGGACAAAGATTAATAGCCATCATAGTAGAGCCTAAGAATATCAAACGCAAGAAAAAAAATAGCATCTATAATAAAGTATATTGGATTCAAAAATAGGGAAGCACAGAAACAAATATGTGCATCCAACAATCAAACATAGAATGACACAAATATATGTACCCTTGATATTTTATGCATACCTCTTCAGAAGGAAATACACCTTTGACCTTTGCAACATATTCTTTTTGCACTTTCCCAGCCTCGATCTGCAATGAGATATATCACCATGCATTGATTAATGACATAAAAAGCCTAAAAATCTTTGTATTGCACTATATTAACGTGAATAAAACATGTAAATCAAGACAATACATTACAGATAAATTCAGCCATCTATGAAATGAGAACATAAAGTAATAGATATAAAGAAACCATTGAAGCTAGGAAAGACTTCAATGCATCCAGCAATCATCAGTGTCTTTATTTAATATAATATAGGTAGACAAATGTAAATCTTGTGATTTTAGACCCTTATTCATTGAAGACAACTAAAGCTGTTTTTGCCACCCAAGCATCTCCTCTTCAAAAAAAATTATTTGACTGAGCTTTGATCAAATAGACTAAGTCTCAGAAAAGGATACTCTTCTCCAAGATTTCCAATCAGTGCATTCTAGATACAGTATGTGGCATTGCTTTCCAGCTTGTGGAAAAGCCCAAGAAATCATGAGGTCATAAAACAAAGATTGAAAAACTCAAGTCGGGAAACCCAAGAAGAGATCGGAGAAGGTACCTAATAAATGATGGAGATCCTTCTCTCTTGTCTTTGTAAGAGGCTCGTCGTGGCTCATGCTTGAGGTTCTTGGTTTCTGGTTTGTTTGTTATTGTCAAGGTTCTCTAAGATGTACGGATTGTGTCTATTGTATTTCCTGGTTCTTGTCTTCTTGCATCTTTTGTTGGTTTTTCAATCTGTTTGTACCCCTGATACTGTTTTCTAGTCTATTTGGTTTGGGTGAGGGCTCCTATAGATTCCCTTCATACCAAGCGAACCAGTTAATACCCCCTCTACAAAAAGGTTGTGATAAAAACTGTTCATTTTTTCTTGTTCTTGACACAATCAACCATTTCAACAATACAAATAATGGCTATACTTTTTTTTTTGTTCGCATATATAAAGTAAACTTGCCTTTGTTCCTTAATATCCCACTATTTATATGAAGATTAACAGATTTACTTATAAGCAATATACTTTATATGAATCTTTTGTAATTCCTTCACAAGGTCCAAAAATTTCATAATAGAAACTATCAAAATATTGTGAGTGTAATAGATGGTCCAAATTACACTGGAAATTCAAAGGACGATACACTAGTGATGGACTGTTGGGAAAGAGATTTCATTCACACAGATCACAAGTCTCTCCAATTCATGCAGACAAGGGAAGTTGTAGAATGATCAACATCAAAGTGATCCACCTACCTCTAGCAGTTTCCTCTCAACATTTGCCACAAGATAAGGAACACTAACAAAGTTGTTATTTGTTTGAGTTGACCTCCAAGCACAACCTTGACAACAATATTGGACTCTTGCAGAGTCCAGACATTAGACATCAGATTGGCCTTGATTATACAACATTGATCCTAATTTTTCTAGCATCTAGATAAGACTAACATTTATTCACTCACTAATGTATTGTCCTCCAAATTCCCAACATAATTTGAATCAATAGATCACATAACATGAGATATACAAGAGATTTTGGGTACCAATGTGTCCTACTATTCAATTTATTCCAATATAAGGAACTTGATGCTTCCTCTATGAACTAGAACATGCACTTGGACAGCCAAGGAAATAAACAAACAAGTTAGGAGACCGGCAGGTCATATACCTGCTGGCTAAACAACCACAAAGGGACATTGCACTAACCAGTGAAACAACAATTGAGATCTTGATATTCTCTCTTTTGTTCCAATTTTCCTTTGATCAAGTTTACACTACAATTGCTATGGCCTCATTTTCATGAATCTACTTGTATCTTTAGTTCTAGAACTCTATATTATGTTACTTTATTTTGAAACAGATTTATTTTACTTGAAACTCATACATGAGCCACTGTAATCAGCCCCCACAAGCATGCACTTGGAAAGGGCTTCTATAAAACTTATTTTTAATTCATGAATCTGAGTTAAATCATTTTATTCATCTCCACACCCAAGGACAAAAACCCTTTGGTGCAAAATTTTGGAGGACGAAAACTCTCTCAATTTCCAATTGCGATGGTTCCATTCAAGAGTCACATTTGGGCAGAAAGGTTGCAATATATAAGAGGTACAAGTACATGTCCCTGATATTGAAGACAGGTATGGAGACTTGAAGAGGCACCACCATATATCTCTAGGTAAACCCCTAGCACCTCCCAACATCTCTTGAAGTCACTCTAGAGGTACCCCAGATTTTAAAAAATAAGAGTTTTTAAAGCCCCAAAAACACTAAAGAACTCCATCCGACACCATTACAAACCAAAGTTACAAGACTCACTCAAACTCGCACAAACTCAACGAGTCACGAGCCGAGCCAAGCTCGACAAGTCCAAGACTCGCCAGTTTCAAGCCACAAACTAAACCATTTTAATTAATTTTTTTTTTTTAAATTTAAAATTTTTCAATGCTTGTTTGGTTTATAACATGGACATCTAGGATTTACAAAAAATATGAAAATGGTGTGCACCATGAAAGTATGTGTGATTTTGAAGGTCTTCATTTGGGCTTGGTGGTGGGGGCTCCACCCCTTGACCCCGCCTTGTATCATGACAAGGAGCACGCTAGGGACACTGCCCCCAAACCCTGTGAGGGGCGCTACCCCCAAACCCCTACAAGGGGCATTGCCCCTTGACCCCACTCGGGGCACTGCCCCTCAACCCCATTGGGGTGTTTCCCCCAAACCCCTGTCAAACTATAAGTCTAAGTGTGTAATAGGCCAATGATGAATCATGATCATAAAACCTACAAAATACATATCTACTATTGCAAATCTTTGCATCTTCACAATCAAAGCCACAATCAAGGATTATATTGTTTCATATATTGGACAACTTGTTTAGTATACAAGGACGGCCATAGTAAAAGTTGGCATGCTACAGTCATTGTACTATTGAATACAAGTTAAGTCATAGTTGGCAAGAAATGCCATTTTCATAATGCAAAAAAGTATCAATCATGCCTTACACAGGAAACTCATAGAACCATAGTTGAAAAACTTGCTAAATTGAAAACTCACCAAGCCTGAAAAAACTCAACTCGGCAAAAAACTCGGCAACTTAAAAAATTGCTTAAATTTCATTAAAAATGCTTTTTTTTTTTGCAAAATTCAATGATAAGATGCATCCAATGAGTCAATAAATGATTACATAGAAGAAACAAGCTAAATCTAGTTGTATTTGATTGATTTGAAAGTAAATTAGATACAAAATGGCATCCTCATGTGGAATGCATTGATACTGATAATCTAAAACAAAATGAAAATAGCAAATTGTTTTTGTAAAACTAAAAGTAAACACTACATTAATATATTTCAGTTTTTACAAATTCACATCTTCCTCTTCCCTTGTCTAGTTCTCACTAGGGGAGAGGATCTATTCGTAGGACTCTGTTGTGGCTCCTCAACCTCCATCCTGGATGTAGATGTTGGCGCTAATGTTGGTGCCACTAGAAATGACTCCTCTTTAGGCTCATCCTCAATATCATCCAATGAGAATGCAAATTCACCCCCCTCCTCCATTGCCTATCTCTCTAAATCATAGATATCATCCTCGGAAAACAATGGAGGCTGCTCATCCCGCCCTATCAAATCATTGTAAGGATCTATCTCATCCAAATCAATTGGATTATCTGATATTTCCTCTACCTTTCTTGTGCGCAGCTGAAGATTATATTGCACATAGACAAGGTCGTTGAAGCGTTTTTTAGCTAGTTTTTTCCTCTTCTTCGTGTAGATGGCCTCAAACAAGCTCCAGTTGCCCTCACAATTGAACAAACTACAAGGTTGGCATAAGACATAGAGGGCGAATCTTTGGAGATTTGGGGTATTTCCACCCCAATTTGTCCACCAAACTTCTACAAAAAAAAAATGAGTTAGAAACTTAGAAAGGAAAGTCAAAAGTTCAAAACATATGTTATCAAATTATCAATAGTTGTAACTTGTAACTTGTAAATTTCAATTTTTTTACCTGGTGATTGATTGTGTATTGCTTGCTTTGCTAGGTCTGAAGAAAAGAGTGCACCCCTTTTTTCCCTGTAATTTTGCAATTCATTCACAATGAGGTCTGCCACCTCAACCTGGGGTGTCATCCTCTGAATGCAAGTAGTGAGGCCCTCCATAACCTCTCCAATAAGATCTGAGTAGGTGCCTAAATGGAAGAAATGGGGGTTCAAGAAGTACCCTGCTGCATGGATGGGTTGGTGGAGTTGATGGTTCCACCTCCTATCAATAACCTCTCATATGAGATCAAATTTGAGGTTGTCCCCCTTACAATTATTTCTTATAGCCTCCTTGGCCCTATCCATAGCCTCATAAAGATACCCCATTGGGGTTTTATCCCCATCTACCAAGCGCTCTGACGCCTACAATATAAAAATGCAAAAAGATTAAAGTTACAAATATGCAATGAAAGACATTAAAAATATATATATATTCAATTTGAATTTAAATTTGAAGATTTGAACTTTGAAGTTACCTTCACAATCTTTGTAACTCTTTGTGCATAAAGGTTGTTGAAGACTGTGTGCAACCCTGTCTCCTTCCGGCTTCTTCGAATAAGTTGAGTCTAGCCATGCTTGACTCACAAACATTTGTTTCAAAGCCGTCAATGAACCAAGAATGCTTTGTAACGTTAAAAAAATCGTTGCAAACCTTGTCACACCAGATCTCGCCAACTCTTTCCCTTGGATGTGATCCCTCATCAAGTGAAGAACCCAAGGGTGATTGTAGATAAATTTTGTGATCCTCCTTGCATCCTCTACAATTGGTGTGACCCAATCTAGTTTGCCCATGTCCAAAAGAAGATCAAGGACATGTGTTGCACAAGGTGTCCAAAAAATTGTGTGGTGTTTATCTTGAAGGATTGTACCTACTGCCACATATGTTGTTGCATTGTCAGTAATTATTTGCACAACATTTTCAATCCCAACCTCCATGCAAACTTGCTCCAACATTCGAGCCAAATTTTCTGCATTTCACTATGTTGGAGGCATCCACTGATTTCAAAAACACCTCATTTTTGCAAGCTACCAAAAAATGAATGATGGTGCAGTTTCTACCACCTGTCCACCCATCGGAAAGAATAGTGCAGCCATATTTTTTCCATTCTTCTCTTTGTTCTTCTACCACTGCCCTTGCCCTTTCAGTTGCATGATTAAGCAACATACAAGTACAAAGTGAAATTAAATACACAATTTTAATTTGTAAACAAAAAAGTAGCTTAAATTAATCATAAATTGCTATAAGATAAAGAACATAAATTTATCGAAAAAATTAAATTAAGTTTAACTAACCTCCCACTCAAGTCTGTGCAAGAAGGCACTTTGTAGCCTTTTCCTACAACTGTCAATGTGGTAACCAAATTGTGCCAGTAAGGAGAACTTGCCACATTGAAAGGGATGTTGTTGAAATACCAAAAATCCGCACAAGCAATGTCTGCCTGCTCATGCACCTCCCTATTCCACCCAGTTGCCTCTAAGGAAGGTTGTACTCCAGGTGTGTTTCTGGGCACAAAAAAATCATGTATGCATGTAGGTGTTGATCCTCGTGCTCTACTAGATGTAGATGAAGGGCTTGTGGTGGTGGTGGGTTACCTTCGCATACATGGATCACGAAGAGAGCCCACTATGCCCTAAAGTGCATCATCATCTGACTCAAGGTTGATTTGAGCACCTTGAGAAGAAGCTATGGATGCTTGCATGGCTGCCTTTGCCCTTTCTTTTTGTAATTTTTTTTCTTCTGCAGCTGCAAGTATTGTTAGTTTTATGATCAGATGTAATGCACAGAAAATTAATTCAAAATCAGACACAATAACACAGCAAATACCCTGGGAAAACTCTCCTCCTGAGGGAGAAAAACCTAGCAACAATATATCACTTATATATTGAGTCTCAAAAAACAATGTCTCTTTTACAATGAAGGCCAATAAGGAGACCAAGAGATGGCACCACAGTTTGATGTAACTTCAGAAATACTATAATGCAATCTGCAATATAAAACTTGGTCTTCTACAGAACTTGATCTGCTCTTGATATAATCCGCACTTGTAGAACTTTGCTCTTGAACAATGAAGTGAATGTGGATAATAATATGTTTGAACAAATGAAACTCATCAAATATATATACAAGTGCATAGGGAGACACACATCCCTTGAAAACATCAAGTGGCCTCCAAACAAGAGAGATGACTCTTAGATAATCGCGTCTCATCAAGAGGTCGGCCTCAAATAACAATACCAAATTTACTCTTAATGAATTCGCATTCATAAATTTTAGAGATCGCTTCACTTCATAGAAAATCATGCCTCTTCACATTAATCGACAACTCTATAAATTAAATAGCCCCAGGCTATTATTTAATTTATTATCATGATAAGTGGATCGGCTGGAAGTGGAGACCGACGCTGCAAAAAACATCAACACTCCCTCTCAGCTAGGGAGAACACTTCCAGTTGCACAAGACATATCACCTCATCATGATGTCTACCACAATGGCTACAACCATATGTGGAAAGGAAAGATATCACCTCATCATGATATCAGATATCACCTCAACATGATATCAACCATAATGGCTACAACCATGTATGGTATGTACAAGTGTCCATCACTTGCGTGATGTTGTCACCTCAACATGACTTTCACCATGGCTCTCCCAGAGGGTGAAAACACAAGTACAGGAAAATCATCACGGACTCTCTCACGTGATGCTATCATGGAGTCACACACATGACATCCACCATGGCTCTCCCAGAGGGTGGAATCAAGGGACTTCACCTCGAACTTCTCTAACAGAGAAGAACTCATTAATCAAGGGATTTCACCTCAAACTTCTCTCACAGAGAAGAACTCATTAATCAAGGGATTTCACCTCGAACTTCTCCCACAAAGAACTCATTAATCAAGGGATTTCACCTCGAACTTCGCTCACAGAGAAGAACTCATTAAAGAAGATCACTGATACTGAAACTCCTCAGTTAAGGCTGTATTCTCCACCATACCAAGCTTATCTCGAAAGTACACAAACTTTATCCTGGAGAGAGGCTTGGTGAGAATGTTTGCCGTTTATTCATCAATGCTGATATACCTCAGCTGTATAGCTTTCCTCAATACCATATCTCTGATATAGTGCTATTTGAACTCAACATGCTTGGTTCTGTCATGAAACACAAGATTGACAAAAAGCTTCACACAGCTCTGGTTATCACAATGAATGATAGTAGGCTCCATTGATTGTCCAAACAATCCTGCAAGGAGCTTACGAAGCCACACTGCTTCCTGAGCTGCCATACAAGCTGCAATATACTCTGCCTTTGCAGTACTCAATGCTACAGATGACTGCTTCCTATTGCACCAAGAAATCATAGCAAATTCCAAACTGAAGCAACATCTAGAGGTGCTTTTTCGATCAATAACACTCCCTGCCCAATCAGAATCAGTATAACCATGCAGCTCCAAGTCCATATCTAAAGAATATCTCAACCCATATCCAACTGTGCCACGCAAGTATCTCAGGATATGTTTTGCTGCAACAAGATGTACCTGCCTCGGTTCACACATGAATTGACTAAGTGCACTCACTACATAGCAGATATCAGGTCTAGTGTTAACTAGATACATCAAAGATCCGATCAACTGCCTGTACATCGTAGGATCCGCCAGATCTGAACTAGCTGCAGCCTCTTACAAGTTATGCAAGTTGGTCTCCATAGGCGTAGACATGGATTTGCAATTCATCATACCAAATCTCTTCAAGATGTCAATAGTATACTTCCCTTGACTTAGAATCATCTCATCAGGCTTCTACCATACTTCTAAACCAAGGAAGTAGTGCATGAGACCAAGATCCTTCATTTCAAACTCAGAAGCTAGCTCCTTCTTGCATTTGATAATGAGGTGATCTTCTCCAGTAAGAAATAAATCAACATAAAAAACCAAGATCAACTAGATTACCATCTTCTTCAAATTCAATAGGCCCCCTCTGAATCTTCAAGCACTTGCATCAACCTTCTGACCTCTTCGTCCAAGATTGTCTGCAACGCTGGACTTAGAGAAATGTTTTCCCACGCACACCTCTGGTACTGTAGAGAGTTCAGGGTAGACCTCCTCGACCTCATTGCAGATCACTCTATTCTGAATAGGTTTGCGGAGCTACTGTTGGTGAGTGTTTTATCATACACCAAACATTCAGAATAAAAATGTCCAAAGACACTTTATCCTCTCTTGAAAAACCACCGCATAGGCGATTCCAAGGTTTCTTTAGTCGGGTCTCGACGTGTGGATAAGCTCAATGGTCGTTGTGATAATGCTGGTAATA